>BLLK01000058.1:296011-896011 GCA_021927905.1 Chaetoceros tenuissimus
GAATGGAGAAATAGATATTAATGATAATCCCTACAAACTCCAGCACATTAATATGTAAGTCGTCTCCTTCACCTCTTTCTTTTGGCTTAAAGGCTGTGCCGCCGACTATATCTGCAACAAGGCATCTCCATTGAAAATTCAGAGAGGTGCAGAATCCTCCCAAGCCCTTAGTTGAAGCGTCAGAATATGGTGTACCATGAGCATCTCTTGGAATGAGGAGGCCTAGCGGTCTTGTCCATACTGGGTTTGACTCATCCTCCAAGCACATTGCCATTAGTCGTAATGCCCATTTGCTTGCTTTATCTAGGTGAATTTTTCTGTACTTTCCCCATCCTTTCAGCACTCCCCATCTTTCCAAGTGTTTATTCAATGACTCCTGGAGGTGGAAGCACAAGAAGTTCCCGGCTGGCAAGATTTGTGCTGCATGACGCAGCTTGCCAAGGACTGTTGCAACCAGTGATACCAATACCCTCTCACCTGAATCCAATGATGTTATGATTTCATTGACGTGTTGGCAGAGATCTACCCTTTTATTGATGGGGTAAATAACCAAGAGTCTAGCTCCGTCCACGTCTATACCCAAGCAATCACAATAGTTGCTGAATAACTTCATAAATTTTTCTGTGCTGACTGGGGCGTCCACTTCTGGATTTGTGCCGAAGATGATTTCAGCCAAGAGAATGCTTGCTGCCGCAGAGATACGGATATGCTCTTTAATCTCTGCCATCATTGTGTCGTCTACAAAGGTGAGATGTTCCTTCCACAACCCGTCTAAGCCTTTATTAATTGAGTCAGCTATTGCTTTGGCTAATGGGTGTTCTTCGCATTCGTCGAATTGGACAGAATCTGAAAGTGGATGCGTACAATTTTCCAATTCTTTGAGATTCGCAGATGCAAAGGCTCGGAGTTCTGACAACATACAGAACCAACCTGGACTGTCCCTTGGACCGAAAAGTGCACCTAATGGGATGCAGAGCAGATCCTGAAAAACATAAGCATATGCGATAGCTATGGATGGATTGTATTTGCTTCTCCGAAACGCGGAGACTATATCGTCCTTGTAGATGTAAACAATATCATCCGGATATTCGATCCGGAGGTTCCAAATCCGAGCACAGAGTCGTGTGAAAGCATTGCCATAATAGACTGGTGGTACATCATTCTTGTCTTTTTTGTCCAATTGGGAATTTGGTGCACCTGTGTCATTATCTCCAAGAACAAGTGAGGAGAGATCATTCAACTGTCTATACTTCAGTATTCCATATCGTTCTTTAATGAGAACTCCCAAAGGGCTCAAATGCAGTCCATGCAAGAAACGGAAAAGCCAACGGTGGAAACAAAGAACGAATGATTTTTGAACGTCCTTTGCAATGTTGTGTCGCACTAGATCCTGATGTGGATCGAGACTACTATGATTGTCATACAGATTACGCAATTTGACATCCTTCAACTTGCATCAGAATTCCTTGTCCATTGGGAAACCATGGTGTAATTGGTGTCTAATTTTTTGGAAATCATGAATAGGCTGTCCTGGATGAGTCGGGCAAAGTTCGAGTTCATCAATGACTGAATCCAAACGTTCAAAGTCCAGGTAATCTGCCACCAGTGGGCCTCTAAGCAGTTTAACCAGAATACTGAAATCGAAATGACAAAGTAGAAGGAGTTGGCTGAGGTTGTCAACTCTGTCTTGGTCTATGTTTGGCTCGTCCTCTGGATTGAGAGGTGTAAGGAGAGTAGAAAGAGTGTCTTCCGACATGGATAAAGCTCTTCGTTGTAGTGATTGATATGCAGTCATCAGTGGTGCTGCTTCACATAGTGCTATCGTGTCATCAGGGGAAAGAAAACTCCAACAAAAGTGGAAAACTAGCTCTGTTGGCACTTCATCTACTGGTTCCTCTGGTGTGGAAGTCTCATGTTCATACGATGTAGACAATGGTATCGTGAAAGGAAACCTTCGTTTGTTTGCGTAATCTTTGGAATGTGTTTTTCCCGCATATGGTATGCCTCTTCTAAGCATGGAGTGGGAGTATCCTGTAAGAGAACGGAACTTTGACCGAATTGGGTCTATCCGAAGAGTGGAGGAGATACAAACATGTGAGAAGTAATCAAATCGAGGCCATAAAATGTGACACTAAAGTGGTGTGCAAACAAATATATTTAAAGTTATCAGAAAGGTGATAATGATGTCGTTGTTCAGCAGTGGAATCATAGACGACCCTTTGGAAAGAGGATAGGATTTGCCAAAGCCACTGGTGTTGGTTCTACAAGGTGGCAGAATTCTTTACACCAAGAACGAAACCCTTCATAATCTTGTGCTTCGCCCTTGATGGAATCTCTGGTAACTGCCAAATGATATCCACATCCTGGGATACCATCCCAATCACAGTCATGTCCCAAGAGGTATCTGACACAGAGTGTCAACTTCGTATACTTACCTCTTCCTTTGCCACCACGTGGTGCAAGAGGATTTCCCTTTGGTTCAGATTTCTTTGGTCCAAATCGACCTTTGACCTCTTCTTTGTTGACTCCTGGCTTGAGCCTAATAACTGCTCTTCCTGCAATTGCCGCTGTCATCTTCGCCTTTTTGGTGATGCTATCGTCCACCTGCTGTTGCTTTCTTTTAGATCCTGTCTGAGTGGACTTGAAGATGAAATGTTTTACTGGTTGATGAACCACCTCTCGACCGTAATCCTTGTCTTCAAGAGATTTCTCAAAGTCTGCAAAAAGTGTTGCCATGCGCTGGTTGAACTCATCCACGCTCTTGTAAAGATCCACTGTAGTGTCACCAGTGTGATAGACTGATGGGATCATGGGTTGTTGATGCTCGAGGCAACTCACTCGTCCTCTGTGAATGATCTCGTATCGATGTGGCTCTGTTACTTCACCTAGAAATGCTGCATCTGCAAAAAGATCATGCACCATTCTCATGATTTGAAAGGAAATCATACATTTATCAATATGTGGAAAGTCCCAAAACTGTCCCAGTTTACTGTTCTTGAGCTTGTCCATCAGCGTGTCGAAGCAGTACAGTAGGAGCGGCATCATCTTCTTATTGTGTTCATAAGCAAAGAGGTTTCGCAATGTTACCCTAACCGCTTCCAAGAATACCATGATGTCCACAAAGTTTTTGAAGCCGTCTGCTGGCATCAAGGGGTGAGCTACCTTGTCATGAACTTCCATATCACAGTATGGGAGTAAAAGCAAAGACATAAGTGGTGTATATCCTGTGAACTTTTGCGATCCCAACAATGAACTGAAAGACAACTTGCCCTTAAGGAACAAACCGAAGGCCTCGTCAGAGAAGAGTCTGGACTTATCAGGAACTGCTTGTTTGACGTAAGAGTTCAGATTCATGCCAAGAAATTGGGCATGGACGTTGAGGCTATCCGGTCCTCTTCTTCTCCATCTATCTGTGAGCTTCCCTGGGAGCATAAAGCGCTTGTCAAGGATTGGAACAGTCTCCTGAGTATGGGTATCAAATGCTTCCCATGCGTTTGCAAGATCTGCTCTATGGATGTGGGTATCATGATTATCGCCCAAACGCAAAGAACAGCCATAAAGGGCTGATAGCTTCCTCTCAAAGTCTTCTGAAAAGAGAGACTTAATCTTTTCTGGGGTTGGAGTAGTACCTAGGTCGCCATCGTCACTCTCTTCATCGCTCTTATCATTCTTGGATGCCGAGGCTGGACTCTTGGATGTCTGGGGATTTTGATTTGGGGCTATCTTAGAAATCAGAGCTCTCGGGCTTCTCTTCGAAGAGGAAGAAGCAGCTTTCTTGTTTTTACTTGAGACTCTATCCGGAGAGACCATTGTCACATCTGGTTGATGCTCAAGAAGCGTAGGCTTAGGTAGTTGACGATAATGGTCCAGCCACCACTGCTTCTCAATCGTGTAGATAGTGCCCATCACTTCATATTCATCACTCCAATCGTCATCTGTGAAGGGGCTTTCCTGCATATGGATCACTCCAAAAAGGACATTAGCATCATCTTCCTTGCCTTCCAAGTCGTGACTCCAAATGTTGTCAACAATGACCTTGAACATTGTCTGAATTGCTGCATTTTGCTCTGCTCTGGTTGCCATGCCTTGGAAGGGACATGTAGACATAGTTCCTTCAAAAATGGAAGGAGATGCCACCACTGCTTTCACCCACAACTGAAAGAAGGAATCCTCAAGCAAAGGAGAATCTTTAGGACAACCTGCCTCCACCAAAGTATCTGTGAAACTCTTCCATGCTCTTTTTTGATCCGAGAAATTTCCATCCGAAATGGAAGTAGGGAGAGGGATTTCCGACAGAAAGGCAAAATCTCCTCCTGCCAGGAGTGGAAAATATACTGGAAGTGCAGCTGGGAAGAAAGTTCCCGATCCAAGAGTTGCATTGGCTTCCTTTAGAAGGAAATCGTCTGGATCCGATCTGACCTTTGCTGGGAGTACTGTTTTGGACATACGGAAGGAGTCCTTATGCTCTTTGTTCAGAGCTGCTTCAAACTGTCTGACAGCTGGGATATTGGTAAGTCGGAATCTGTTGATGGCATTTGGATATTTGACTGTGGAGAAATAAGTGTTCTCCTGTAGCTCATCAAATGTGAGTGGTTCCCCGCCTCTAGTAAGAGAATTGGCATCCGAGAGTCCCATCAAGGCATGAGCCTTCTTGCTATCCTCGTTGCTGTCCGGGTAGACTACTGCAATGGTAGTCATGAAATGAAGGGAATGGCCCTTGCCGTCCTTGGCCTTTGTGACCACTACACAACCGCCACTTCTGCTAGTGAGACCGACTGGGAAAAGAGACTCCGTCTCCTGATAGAAAGAAGCCACATGGGGCTGAAGGAGTGGCTTGGAATCCGTTAGTGTGCCCACCACCGAAGGTGTAATTCCTGCAACATGTTTGGCCAGGCCTTTGGCCTTGGATGGATCGTCTTCAACCTCCCCTTGGAGAGTTGCTAAATCCGCCTTGAAGATGTGTGCTTTGGAAGACATGATTGCAAGAAGTGGAGAAAACTAGAGAACTAGAGAGAAAGCTGAATCTGCTCGAAGTGGAGCTTGTATACAAGTGATGCAAGAGAAAGGAAACTCGTCTAATGCAACAGAGAGGCTGCGAACTAGGAGGAGTTGATGTACTTCTTGCAATCATAAGAAAGTGAGTTCTAGGTGAGATGCCTCTACTGCATGAGTGCTGCTGTCTCGGTGTGCCTGAAGGCTATGCCAGCGCAAACGGTCCTGGGAAGTGATTCCCATTCTCCGTCTACGTGGCAGTGGAAGTCACAGGCTTTGTTGGCTTGTCGCTAGCTAGCTAACAAAATTATTGAAAATTCATTTTTCATATAGAATTTTTTTCTAGTATTGTAAGGACGTCATTTTCATGTTGGGGCCCGACCAGTCGGTGGCGGACAAAAATGGAGACTACCAAAACAAAACAAAAGCAAATTTACTTCTCTCTTAAGAACCAAGCGAAAGAACATAGTATTCAGCTCTTGCCTTCGTTTCTTGGGAAACCAATAATAATTACGTACAAACATATCAACCAATAGTTTGAGAAAAATGACTAGTAGAAGAGGTGCTGCTCTTGGGAATGGACCGGATGACAATGATGAAAATGAAAGGGCATCTCTACTCCCAAAACGCAGAAATATCTGTGCAAGTTTACCCAGCGAAATAGACGTTTTTGGATTCTACTTTAGTATCAAACACTCCTTGCTAATATACCTAGTCTCTGTATTAATGTTCGGACTCATCGGTAGTAAGTTCATTAGGATGTATTGAATAAATTGAAATGGCATGTACTCATCTTCTCCATTCTTTAGGTGTATTCGGTCTAATTGCATTAGCTTTCTACACTTTCATGGAAAAGAGATCTGTAAGTTATAATAGTCAAAGAAGTTCAAATACAAGAGCTGTTCGTTGGGGTGGCGGAGCAAACATTAGAGGCGTTGGAGATTTGCCGAAAGATCCAAAAAGTGCATGAGGACCTTCATCCTGTGCGTAAGAAATTGCTCGGATTTGCAATAAAAAGACAGGTTTCTAAAATTGCAAGGTTGAAATTATAGAAAATTGTTTAAGCAGCTAAGACTGCTTTAATGACGCTTCCAATGGGTTTTTCTTATTGAAAGGGGAGACTGTGGAAGCTGAGAAACAACAATTTTTCTTTAAATAAATATTTTGAAGATTGAATCCAACTGAATGCAGTGTATTTCGCTAAGATCTCTTCATGGTGATGTATATTATATGTAAAGTAAAGCAATCAAATTGCTGGTATGTATACTCTATTATAAGAGAGGCAAAAGGAGGCAAGCGACAGCGCACGTCATTGTTCATGCAAAACTTTTTAGCTGAAATGCTTTATTTGAATTTAGGTTATGAGTGCTTCTCTAAAAGGCTTCGCATTATGTGATGTTTGTTCTGTGGGATCGCCATCATCAACACAACTTTCAGTATTCGAAACTCTATAGATCTTATTCTTCAAAACGCTCGGCGACTTTTACCGAATATGCCATCAACGACCCAGTCTAGATTCGCAAATGTAAAGTTGAGAGGTTTCTGGAGATCGTCCTGTACGTGGAGAACTCGAATAGCATTGCTAGCCAAAGAGATCCCATTTGAGTATGAATCTATTAATATTTTAGATGGTGAAGCAGCTAGTGCCGACTTTGAGAAAGATAACCCTATGCGTCAGGTGCCTATTTTGGAATGTATTGATAACGACACAGGAGAAAAGATTAGAATATTTCAGTCAGTCGCAATCATTGAATTCATCCATGAAGCTTTTCCAGTATCCGGATCATCTCTGTATCCAAGTGATATTGTAGCAAAAGCGAGAGTCAGAGAAATTGCAGGTTAGTTATATTTTGTACATTGATTGCCGAGTCTATAATTATTTTCATTTTGGAGAAAAGAAAATGACAAGCAAATTTTGTAACAATTCTAGAAGTTGTGAATGCTGGTATACAGCCACTGCAAAATCTTTCAGCTATGGCTTTAATAGATGAGTTGAGTGCTGGAATGGTGGAAATACAACTTGGGAATGGACAGAAATTTGCAAAAAGAAATATTGAAAGTGGTGTTGAAGCTTTGGAAAAGATTGTAGTAGAAATTAGACAAAAAGTTGTAGATCCAGGACCTTTTGCTATCGGTTCCCATAATCCTACCCTAGCTGATACATTCATTATTCCCCAAATGTATAACGCGCGTAGATTTTGCGTGGAATTAGAAGAATATCCAATGCTAATTAGTGTGGAAAAGGCATGTTTAGACCATCCATGGTTTAAAAGTTCTCATCCTGACATTATCAAAAAGCTGGAATAAACGATAATGATTGCCAAATTGAGGTTGTATATAATTGAACATCTTTTAGAAAGAAAATGCTATGTGCTTCAATATGAAAGTTTGTATATTGTAGCGGTAATGATAGCTTACCTTTTCAATGAAAATAAAAAAAAATTTATAAAAATCGGAACAATCACCTTAGTTTAGTAAGGTTCTACTTTTAGCGTCCATGTTTGGTTGGGAGCCTCAAAAAGGTTGAAGTAGCAAGATTTGCCGAGTAAACGCCGGCATCATCAATCTACGCACCAATACACACAAGTCGAAGCTTTCTTCTTTCCTCTCTGCTACAATAGCTCTCTACGTTATCCTCAAAACATCAACAAACTAGAAACCATGAAGTCTATCGCTGCTCTCCTCGCACTTGCAAGCACTGCTGCTGCATTCACCCCACAATCTCAGTCCACTGTAAGTTGGTGCAAAGTTGATGGTTGAACGGAAGTTTTGAGTTCTGGAAAAAGATTTTTGACGGTGGAAATTCTTTTCAGATTTTCTTGATTGGAGGTGGATAATTGAAAGAAAAGACTGTGAAAATAGAGTTCAGATTTATAGCACTAAGAATATTTCTCTAACAATATTTCTTTCAATAGTCCTCCACCGCTCTTAGCGAGAGAATTTCTTCTCTTGACCCATCTATTGGAGTAACTGAGCCACTTGGTTTGTACGATCCTCTTGGATGGCTTGACCCAGAGAAGGATCCAGCTTCCAAGTTCGCTACTTTCCACGCTAACTTCGAGCGTCGTCGTGCTGTTGAGCGTAAGCATGGACGTATTGCTATGGTTGCTGTTGTTGGTATGCTTTTCCACAACGCAGACATTGAGTTCCCAGGATACCTTTCCAAGGAGCTTGGAATCCGTTTCTCTGACGTACCAAATGGTATGAACGGACTTTTCTCCATCCCCCTTGCTGGACTTACCCAGATTGTTTTCGCAATCGGAGTTATGGAGCTTGCTATCTGGCCAGCATCTGACTACTCTGGAGACTACGGAACCGGATACGGACGTCCATTCGTACCAAATGTACTTGAGGGAGATGAGCTTAAGTACAAGCTCGATATGGAGATCAACCAGGGACGTGCTGCTATGATGGGAATTATGGGAGCTATGGTTGGAGAGGCTGTAACTGGACAGACCCTTGCTGAGCAGATCGCTTCTAACAACTTGGGACTTTTCTCTGCTCTTTTCGAGTAAACAAATCAATGTCAAAATAGGAATGGATTTTTCAAAGAATTTTGTCAGATGCCAAGGGGCGCTAAATTAAGCGACTGTTGCTATCTATTGGTACAAGCAAAATGTAGATACATCATCAATTCAACGAATTATTATAGTTGTGGATGACTAGGAACAAGAATATCGTAACAAATAATTCGCGATATATTGTCTTTGGAAACTGGAATATTATTATTTACAACATGGACAGGAAACATGAAATGTCCCCTTGTATTGTAGGAGATGTTTGGCTTCCTTCATCTTTTCTTCATTTGTCAAATCGATTTCTTGTGTTGTTTCTTTCTCGGTTATAAATGTGCATAGTAAAATTTCCCCATCATTTCCACTTCTTGTTGTGGTAGGGTCGAAAGGTTTTTCTATTTCAGGTTCCCATGGAAATGGTTCATTTTCAACTAAGATTGATGTCTTGTTGCAATGCGATTTGCCGTACTTGCTATTATGATTGTTATCATGCGGTCGATTTAGGAGCAGCTTCAAGAATTTCCGTAGTTCTTGCCATTGACAAGCAGATCTATTCTTCTTTTTCAGAATTATAAAATAGATCGAAGTCAGAGTAAACAGAGTGACGTCTAGTTTTGATAATCCCTGCACGAATACTGTTCTTTCAGTGCTTTCATCAAGAGAGGTATACATCGCACATCATAGGGAGCGTACAAGTAGCAAAGATATGAAATGAACTTGATCCAAGTGGCGTAGCAAAAAGCTGTCAGCTGTCAGTGTCGAACTTACATAGTAGCTACCATTATTTATGTAAGTACGTGAGACAATGACGACGATGAGTGAGAGTGAATGTGAGAGTTCATGTTTTGATTGTAACTTTTTGCATTCATAGCTATTCTATTCACATATTAAATTGCAGTAAAAATATCTGTTGTACCATACCTTATCTAAGTGAACTTTTAGCTAGCTAGTAATAGGGTCGAATTTGGGCAATAAAAAAGATCCTAGTCATCAAACATGAGCACAAGAGTACTACTTATAATTGTGTCAGCGATCCTGATCAATGGCAAGCTCATACAATCATTGAGCAGCTCCGGGAGTAGAAGTAGTCAGAGATTGATGGATAATTTGGAAATGGTTTCCTTGGAAATGAAAAAGAGTGATTTGAAACGAAAAGATTTCATATCACTGTCAATTGCCTTTTCGGGTTTTATCTTTTCAAATCCATTGAAAGCTGCAGCATCAAATCTTCCCGAAAGCACTGGCGCAGACTTTAGCAAAACTGGTAGTCCAGAAAAGCTAGCTCCTATTCTAGCTATGAAGGAAGATCTTGATGAAGTTCAAAAGAAATTGATTGAGAATCAATCACCATCTTCAACTCAGCAACTGCTGGAGCAACTCAAGAAAATATTAGAAAACAGCATTCCTGAAGATGAAAAAGCATTTAAGCGAATCTTTGATGAATATTCACAGCCAGTGAGCTATAAACAAAAGTATATGGATTCGAATGCATTCTTAATTTACTATACGAAAGGTTTCGATGGAGTAGGTAGGCCATCGATAGAAAGTGGTGATGAGATTCCTTTGCAAACTCTGCAGTATGGAGCGAGAAATGAATGTTGGACAAGCTATGATGATTTAATTACCGAAATTAAATTTGGTATCAAAGATAGTTCGACAGAACTAGGTGAATTGAAACTTTTTCTCGACAAGTCCATTTCATCATGGAACAATTACATAGGCCTTGCTCCTAGATCAACGATTGAGAAAGCAGAAGAATTGCTAAGAAATTAATTAGACTAGGTGATTCAGTTCGACTTGTCTTGTCCTTTTCTCCAAGAAACGTATTGTTGCTTAATATTTTCTCTCTTTTTTTGGCTTTCATTCTTCTTTTCCAGGTATATTTGCTGCTCAATGGTAGCTTTAGTTTTCATCCTTTCTTCTCGCAACTCTTTTAGATCCGTTCTAAACTGCTTCTGATTCATCGAATCTTCTACAGAGCGCAAATAGTCTGCTAGTTTTATCGAATCATTGCATTTTTGTCTCGACTCAACCACATCTATCGGTTTCAGATTATCTCTACACCTTAGTGTCGTATCTGCTCCAAATGAAACCAGCAATTTTGCAAGGGAAAGTTCAGTACAGAGGTGCAGAGGAGTGCGTCCATACTTGTTTCTCGCGTTCACATCAGCTCCATGAAAGAGCAACTTGAAGGCTGTATCTCTATTTGAAATGTGTAGTGCTAGATGCAAAGCTGTTTCCTTTCCAAAGAGTGTCTTTTTGTTTATTTCGAGGGACGCGTCTTGAAGTAAATAGTCCAAAGTCTTTCTATCTTCTCCCAAAACAGAATTATGAAGCAAATTCCTTCCTGTGTAGTCTAGAAGGTTCCTCTTGTTAACATCTTCGATCAAAGCAATGTCTTTGGTACTATCTGAAGTATCCTCGATTTCGATTTCTCCAACAAGTCCTTCAACAATATCGAGCAGATTTTCCATTTTGCTGGTAGTCTGCAACTTTTTTTATTCCAATTCTTCGATTTGTATATCTCTACATGGGGACTAGTGAGTTGAAAAGATACCTGTGTTGGCTGAGTGATGGGAATAATTACCTGATAATCTAACCATGTGACATAGCTTACCTAAAAGGAACAACATAACACTATCACTTTCCCCATCTACCTGTCCAATAAAAAATTTTCAAAGTGAAATCGAATATTTGTACTTTAGAAAAAGAGGCATTTTTAAATTTATATTATTTATTGAATTGCTGGGCCCCTTTGTTGTGTAGTGATACGGTCTCCTAGACTGAGAGCGATACCCTGTGTCTTGGATCTAATTCTAATGTATCCTGCAAGCTCACCCTCGCTGTCTTCCTTCTTTTCGACGGAGACGTTGACAAGAGCATCCTCTCCAAATACACTTCTAGCATAAAGATTCGCTGCCAAGAAAGTTCCCTTTTGAGATTCATCATGAGGAGTCAAGCATTTCATATTAGTTGACTTTACGATATGGTTCAGGAATTCAGACAAATCAGTGATGCTGGTTGTGATTGCAACCTTATTCTCCCATTCAAACTCTGCCCACATAGATCTGAAAACTTCATCGGTACAAGTTGCAGGTCTGATGTAGTCCATAATATCCATGTGAATATCATTGAGATTAATGTAAAATTTCTCTTTTGTTGAAGCGTCTTCATATACAATTGTTCCAAAAATGTGACCAGTTTCAGTGGATGATACCTTGATACTTGCACGAATAGTTGTTTGATCCATTGGTCCAATAGTCTGACTTTGAGGTCTCTCAACAATCTTCATATCTCCCATGGTGCTTAATTCGACATTCAAATTGGAGAGGGTATTTGGAGTTCTATTGATTACGAGAATTTCCAATGAAATATCATAGTCTCGTACTGTGACGAAAGCCTCCGCGTAAACTGGGTCAGCAAATCCACTGAGTTGGTACACATGATTAAGTTCATGGGATAGGAGGGAACTTCCTCCTTCGTATCCAGTTGCACGTGCAAGATCATGACCATCGTCCAAATCCAATTCACCACTTGCAACAGCGCTTGAACGAAGCTGACGGAAATGAATAAGATCATCCGCTTGTACAACTGGTTTTGTTGCTTCTTCTTTCTTGCTCTCTTTTGAATCCTTATCCTTCAAACTCTTCAAGAAAGTTCCAAATGCAGCCTTACCCTTTCCAAGCATGATTGGTTTCAAAAGAGCATTAGCCTTTGGATCCAATAATGCGCGCGTGCAAAGAGTAATACGTTCAGAACAATCAGCAAGACTTGATCTTTGTGCTGTAATAGTTGTCTCCGCCATCTTAACAATAGCGCACATGACTAGTAGGGCCTGCATTGTCATTTGCTTAGTAGATTGAGGTGTAAATGAATCAGGCATATCGGATGCACGAAGACACAATTTCGTCAAGGTAGATGAAACAACAGATCCTAAGAAAACATCTCCGTCAATGAGCATCTTACGAAGGCCAGGTGTATCGTCCTCAACCTTCTTTACCTCACTGTAAACAGTTTGTGTCGCATAAGTTCCATCGGATAATACAACGTTCTTGGTAACCATTTTTGGTCCAGCAGCTGCTTCAGCTGCAGCTTTCTCTTTCGCCTGTTTTTCGTCGGTCTTAAGTACGAAGCATGCTTCGCCCAAAAGATTGTTGATGTCAGTAAATGCTTCTTGTAATGAATCCGCAGTTTCACAATATTCACCAAGAATCCATAGGCAAACACACATAACTCCAGTGTTCTTAATATCGTCAATGTTGTTGAGAAGTTTGGAAAGGATAGATGGACGCAATGGAGGATATTGTTCGATGATTGCTCTAACGAAAATAATTACTTGCATTCCACTATCGGTTGACAAAAAGTCCATAAGAGTGTGAACTACACTCTCAGCAACTTGAGGGAATCTAACTGCGCATCCATGAATTGCACGAATGAGAATTCCTCTGTAGTATGCACCCTTTGCTTCAACAGCATCTTCCCCATCTAGTTTGGTCACTTCGCGTTTCAATGTATTTACAACTTCTACAACATTACGAACATTTACGATATCCATGGCTACATCCAATACCTTCTTACAAATATCAGGGTTCGGTGAGGAAAGAGCGCGAAGAATATCCATAAGAAGCTCTTGCAATATTTTTGTATGATTCTTTTTCAGTCCCTCTAATCTTTCAAGCACAATCATTTTTACATTGTTGTCATTTTGAGAGTTCAAAAGGTTGGTGTATGTCATTGCAGCTGCACGAATAGCAGTTGGTGCCGAAGATAAGGATACAAGAGTCCATGCTGCCTCATAAGATGCAGCCGGGGAATTGGATGAAAGCATTTCTAGCAACACACGTACAAAACGCGACTTCTGGTTAGGGTCGCGACGGCAGACACGACGAGTAAGTTCCAAAACAAGGAGAGCAAATCCATCCCCGTACTTTCCTACGTCATCCATGTTGTTTGCAAGAAATTGAATAGCTAGAGATTCATCCTGGTTAAAAAGCATGAGGAATGCGTTGCGTCTTGCTGAAATATCAGTCTCGTTCAAAAGAAATTCATTGATTAGTTCTGGCCCATCTGGAATGAGATTGTCACCAAAGAGTTTGTGAGCATGGAATACAGCAAGAGCAGCATTTTTGCGAACATATTGATTCTTATGCTCAAGGCAAGCTTTGATACTAGGAATAAGAGGTGAAAGAATCTCTTCGTCCTTCACTTTACAAAGAAATCTAAGCATAGACCCACGGACGTATTCGTTGGGATGGTTCAAATCATTCATGAGAGCGTTACAAACAAGAATCATTTCTGGCAAAAGCTTTCTTTGTGCAGGAGGTCCACCAGCAGCTGCCGCTTGAATTTCTTCCGAGGTGGGTTCTTGATGTTTAGGAACTACTTCCCAGTAAAGCATGCAAAGTTTCTTAAGTGGTTTGTCTTGAGAGTTGATACAGAATCGGATTACTTGCATGAGAATGCTTGGCATAGCTTCTCCCCCGAGCATTGCCATGATGGCTGCCTTGAGCGCATGCCTTTTTACCTGATTTGAAAAAGAAAAATATGAGCAAATCATTTTTGTATAATAAAACGTTCTTGGTTGACGAAACTTTCGGATTTTAATTATCAGGACGATAAAATCACAAATATTAGGGAGAAGATATTATGTTCGGATCTTCACATATGAAAACATGAAGCAAACAGATTTTATGCTCAGTCTGTGCCTCGTGAGATAAATAAGAATTCATAGCTTAATCAAATCAGAAGCATGTATCTTTTCTCTTTTTCACAAATCTTTCAAATAAAATATCCGGTAGAACCCTAACACAATGACTCTTCTTGACCAACTAACCTTTGGGTCGTTATCTTCCAAGTCTTTCCTGATATCAGCCTCGCTTGGAAGCCCACCAGCTGTCATATCACCCGCAAGGGTAAATGTACAATACGACTCATTTGCATTCGTAGGGGTCGACATGGTTTGGACAGAGGTAATAATGTAATTGTATGTTGCATTTACTACGTATTGTTGTTGGGTGGGCAAGGTTGTGCATCCACAGCATTAGCGAGCAGAGAGCCGATTGTGAAGCTAGCCGAAGCGTAACGGTTTGGTGCTAACAAACCTATTATTGAAAAAGGTCGGTTGATGAAGTCGGTTGATCGACCTTTCTACATTTTGACATATTTTTTTGTCTTATAATAGTAATTAGTTTTATAAGGTAAATTATTTAGAGGGGTATCTTTCGATTTTTGTACTATCATGATTCATCAATCTATTTCGGAACTTATTTTATTGTATTGCCTTTGATAAATGGAATGCGCTATAAATTTAGCAAATAGAAGTTGGGTCCCAGTCAGGTCCAGTGACATCCTCAGCTGTCCAACCATCTCTTCGTCCCAATTTTCCTGCTTTGTAATCAATGTTCAAACCTTCAATTGTTGACATTTCTTCGTCTGAAAGCACAAATGAGCCACCATTATTAGGATTGACTCCGCCATAGGAGTTTTCTGCAATAGCTATGCGCTCAATCTTTGATGCTGCAGCAGATCTGGGAACGCAAATGTATCCTTTCTGTAAAGCCCATCGAACCATTACCTGAGCTTTTGTCATTCCCTTATTTTTTGCAATGTCAGAGATTACTGCCCACTGATCAGCAGGTCCATCTGCTCCGCTTAACTTTGACCATGCTGCACACGAAACAGCAACTCCATTCTCTTCACACCATGAAATTACATCGGCATGAGTGTTGAATGGGCTCAATTCAAGTTGATTGACACTTGGCAAATCTAAGCCTGAGTCTTTGATTTCTTCCAAATGACAAACTCCATAATTACATACACCTACGCTCTTGACAAACCCACCATCTCTAAGTTCCAATAATGATGCATAAGACTCCATTCTTCTCGATTTGTCTGTCAGTGGTGAATGCATACTGACCATATCGAGATAAGTACATCCTAATTCTGCAATTTGCGCCTTGACTGCTCTCTTGACATCAACTCTATGAGATGACTGTTCAGCGTTGGACAATTTATGTGAAATGAATAATGTATCGCGCCTACCCTTGCGTCCAGCAGATCCAGATGGTGGTGGTGATAAACCCGACATAATACCACTGCTCACGGTTGCTACAGAATGTTCATCACTTGCCTTCTTTGTGTCATCTAAAATCTGCAACAGCTCCGGCTTTTCATCTTTGTAAAAAGAATCCATTCCCGTCATTCCAATGTCTAGAAATTTCTTCAAAGGGATTGCAATTTGAGAATTAGACCCATAGCTTGATGCAACATCAAAGTGCCTTACTCCTGCTCGAAGAGCGAGTGCTGCACATCTTGCTGCTTGATCCGGTGTAGTTTTATAAAAAGAATAGCCAACTCTTGGAATTTTTATTGTAGATTTCCCACCGATGCCACCACGAATCGAAAGAAGTGGAGATGGATCTTTGATTGGTATGATTGTCGTTGCTCTTTTACCAGTCGATGATATAATTCCTGGTGCTGAAGCTGTTTTGGATTGAGCTGCTTTAATGGCTGATAAATCAACTGTTTCTGCAGGCAGCAATTCTGCAGATGCTGAATTTGATGCTCCTACGAGTCCAGCAATTGATGCACTACCTTGAATGAGTGCATTTCGTCTACTTATCTTGAGATTTGATTTAGTAGATGAAGAATCTCTCGTCATGCCGAGAGTCAAAGCTTGAATGGATACATCTAGGTAAAATGTCAAGAAGAGTGCAAATGCCAAGTGCTTCATTTTTGTATAACGCTTTAGCTTCAAGTGAAATACGCACTGGGATTAACAAGGATTGCATCATCTGTAACATCGAAACTAATTGCTAGAGTGAATAGTGCAGATCTCTATCGATGATCCGATCTATCTATCATCATCATCGTCATCACAATAATTTCTTCATTGAAAAAATCTTGACGCGTGTCTATTGTGGTGTCTGCTTTGGCCGTATAACGTTATTTTTACCATCACAATTCTAAATTTAGGGGTTGAAAAACTCACACCAGCCCCCCCTCATCCCTCATTCATTGGATCTTTCTTCTCTCTCTCTCTCTCATCCTCAATTACAATCCATAGTGTGTTTTTACATCTCCAAAACTGAGACTACATAATAGAAACAAAACATACAGAAACAACATGAAAACAGTTTTAGTAACAGTGTCACTCCTACTTTTATCTTTTCCATTAGGCCTCGTGATTTCTGTCCTCACAGAACGGTTGGCATCTCGAAATGCAATGGCAAAACAACTTCCCCGTGTATGGACCACACTCGTGAAAGGAGCAGTCACTTATCTCATATGGAAATATATTATATTTTACACATGGTCCGATGGATCGGGTTTCGGTTCTTCTCACTGTCAGACAACCATACTTTCCCGTTGGCTCCAATTTTCACAGACCAGTGCAGCCTATTTTGATCTCCCAGAATGTGACAGTCATGATTCCATCAAAACAATCGTCATTCTATTTCTGAGGGGATTTTTGTTTGCTTCAGGGGCTTCATTTGGTGCTACCCTTCAACCGGTAGGTTTGACAGGTGGGATCGCCTGTGGGAAATCTACAGTTTGCAATTTACTCAAAAGTCCCAGTAAAGCCACGGATAAAGATGCATTTGCAGTCATTGATGTAGATGGTATTGCTCATGACATTTTAGTTCCTGGAAAAATGGGGGTAGATTGTGGTTATAAACGAGTTGTAAATGCATTTCATGGAGATGATATATTTGAAAAGGGAAGTAAAGATGAATCTCCACCCATTGATCGAAGAAAATTGGGAGATGTAATTTTCAAAGATCCAAAGAAGAGACGAGCATTGAATGGAATCACACATCCTCTGATTTCTAAAATCATGTTGAAGCAGATTGTGAGGGAGGGTCTACATCCTAGTGATGAAAATACTTCGATTGTTTCTGTTGATATTCCATTATTGTATGAAGTAGGACTGGTCATGAGACTATTGTTTGGAATCAAGGTTGTAATTGCTTGTGATGAAGATGTACAACTCAAGAGGTTGATGGACAGAAACAAAGATTTAACAAAAGAGCAATGCTTGGAAAGAATACAGAGTCAGATTCCTGTGCAAAAGAAAGCAAAAATGGCAGATATTGTAATTTGGAACAATGGAAGCAGGGATGAACTTGTCCTAGCTGTAGAGGAAGCCAGAAGTCAAATCATATCAAGATCGCATGCATTGATGGGTTTCTCGTTATCCAATGCTATATTTTATTTATCAGCGGTTGTATCAACTTCCTGTCTCTATGATATGATTAAAGTTGCAGCTTTGTAATTTAATGTAAGCTCAAGGAAAAGTTTTGTCTTGCATCTACAGTACGTACGTACGTACGTACGTACGTAATTTTCGAATTTTTTCACTCACATCTCACATTCGATTGTCAATTCAAAAAAAAAAGCAAAGCCAGAAACCCTCTTTTCTCTGAAAAAAGCCAATCTGTTCCCTTGCAATCTTTTTGCGAAATGGGCAATGAGGATGACGAGAACAATATTTGGACAAATCCATGCACTCAGTTTGTATCGAATCGAATTCTTCTGAGCTTTCCAAAGCTATCATCTGGTGCTAAATTTGACAAGGCTTTCAAAACAGAGTCAAATGGGTAAGTTTTCTTTTCTCTATTTAGCTGTTCTTTTCAATCCTCTTTCTAATCGATTGGTTTGTTAGAGAAATTCTCGGCAAGTTCTTCACAGAAAAGGAGTTGAGATGTGTTTTGATACCAGACAACCTCAAGATAGTAGAGAGTATGCCTAGTAGACTCCCTCGAAATAAATGCTTAGTGTTGCTCAAGACTGTGGATGTTCTTGACGGTAGTAATGTTCATCAATCGATTTTATCTACTGAGCTTGGAGGAAGAAATCCATTCGATCAATTGGAGCTTGTATCCAAGTCGGTATTACTTCCAATCTTGAGTAATCCCCAGAATGAGCAGAGTTGGGGTGAAGTAACGTACAGAGAGATCAATGAAAGCTTTCATTCATTTCTTTCTTCAACATCAATCCTATGTGCTCAAGTGAAGGGACAGACAAAATTACCGATGCCTCCAATCGAATCAGTCGATGGTACGGTCATTCAACAGAATCCTATCCCTTTGTTGGAGTCTGTAATTTTGACTTGGACGAGACAAATTAAAGGAATTCTCAAGCAGGATCCTGAAGCTATGCTCAAGAGTGGATTGCATCCTTGTCCAGATGTTGAGATTAAATTCTGGAAAAAGAAGGCCGAAAGTCTCAACGCTGTATTTGACCAACTTCAAGGGAAAGAGATTGGAAGAGTGTTGAGGACATTGGATAAATCCAAATCTACTTATTGTGCGTCTTTTGCAGAACTTTGCAAAGAAGTTTACGAAGCAAGACTTGAAGCAAATAGTAATGTCAAGTTTCTCAGTACCCTCGAAAAGTTGTTTGAAAAACTCATCAATGGCGATGACATTTTGAAGTTGAAGGAGTTGTTTCGTCCCATCCTCTTCACCATACTCATGATCTGGAAGAATTCTGAATACTACAACACACCGTCTAGGATTGTGGTTTTGTTCAATCAGATTTGCAATGCACTGATTGAACAATCATGCCGCTACATCTCAGGGAACAAATCTTCAACTTTATTGAAAACGAGGAAGCTAATGAAGCATTGAAGCATCTCGAGACAATCATGGCTGTGTGTAGTAAATTCAAGGTCGACTATTTTGACTTTAAGCAAAAGACTGCTGTTGATTGTCCAGCGAATCCGTGGAAAATTCAAAATAATGCTATATTTCTACGTTTAGATACTTTCTTGGAGAGATGTCACGATATATTTGATTTGACTGAGACCATCATTCAGTTTACAAAGCTCGCCAAGATTGAGATTGGGTCTACAAAAGGAAACCCATTAACAAAGTCTGTGCATCGTATCCACAATGATTTTGAGATTAGAGTTGAAATCATGAAGAATGTCGACTATGATCTCATGGACGTGACGAAAGAGGAGTTTGATGATTTGTACCAGGACTTTCGTCATGCGGTCAAGGAACTAGAGAGGAGATTGGGATCACTCATTAGCATCGGTCTTGAAGATTGCTCCACCATTTATGGCAAATTTCAACTTTTGGACTCATTTGACAAGAAGCTCCTCAACCGCCTCATAATCAAGGATGAGCTAGAGAGCAAACATATAGATCTTCTACAAGCATATCATCAAGATCTCAAATTGGTGGAACAGCTGTTCATATCCAATCGTAATAATCCACCAATGGAATTGAATAAAAATCTTCCGCCAGTATCAGCGTCACTATCATGGTGTAGATCTCTTATTCAAAGAATCAATGTTCCAATGACAAAGCTGACCCAACTGGATCGAAGCATCTTGAATCGAGAAGAGGCTAAAGAAGTTATGAAGATGCAAAAGTCATTACTGGAACTCTTGGAAGACTACGAAAAACAGCAGTCTTTGGAGTGGAGTTCAAGCATCCACGCAAGTTCAGAGGAAAAACTGAATTTGAACTTGCTCAGTCGCAACCCAGAGACGAGGCATCTCAAGACCAACTTTGACCCAGAACTTATATGCCTATTGAGAGAAGTCAAGTATTTCCTTTTATTGGGTATTGATGTACCCCAGAATGCTCTCAATATTTACCAGTCATCAGAAAAGTTTCGACGTTGGACTGGAACTCTTGATCTGATTGTAAATAAGAACAACACCGTTCTTCAACAACTACTACCTGTTGAAAAGCCTCTTGTTGCACCCTACCTAGCGAAATTTGATGCCATAATCCAGAAGGGGATTGATACTCTCAATTGGTGTTCTGAAGGTGTTGATGATTTCATTACCAATGCTATGGAACAAGTAGATATTGTCTATGGCATTCTTAAGACAATGAAAGACAACATGTCCTCGATTGAATCAGTATTGTCCAAGTGGAATACTCCCATGATAGAACGCAAAGCAAAGCCAGTTGAGAAGGATGAATTTGAGCGCATGACGAGATTGGTCAAAAACAGTAGGTTTGCTGAGCTGAAGGACTCGAGCAAGATGATTTCAAATTCACTGAAAGAAACTAATAAGGTACTTCGAGTTTCAAATGCATCCAAAGATTGGAAGTCTTACCTCAACTTTGTCAGTGGTCACATTATCCATGGCTTGTCAACATCCATCATTACATCCCTACATTTTTTACATGAGCAGATTGATTATGAAAACATTCGTAAAGAAGGAAAGTTACCACTGATTGAAATCAAGCTCGACCTTTGCGGTAAAGAGAAGGTGCTTGGCTTTACTCCAATGATTGGGACTTCAATTGATGGGAGAGGATTACGGTCCATGATGGATGAAATGGTCGGGTCATTTTTGCAACAAGGTGTACTTTGTAAGAGAATTGATGGGGATGGCAATTACGTCCGTGAAATGCATGCAGATATAGAAATCAGTAACTACATTGCAGCCATTACTTTTGCAATGATGGAAACGGAAGAAAAGTGCATGGATTTGAAACAAATGTTTGAGACCCATTCCTTTCTCTGGAACTTGGACTTGACTGAATATTTTGGTAACTTTTGCAAGGAAGCAACCATCACCACTGAAAATGGAAGTGTCTTACTCGATCTTGACAAGTTTGATGAAGAGATGAAGAAGTTTACCAAGATTCAAGACGTTGTTTCCAAATACCCTTCACCAGTCGACCTTGGGTGGATCCGGGTGGATGTGAATCCAGCAAAGCAAGAGATATCCATGTTTGTCACAAAATGGATTAGCACATTTACTCAGCATATTCTCCAATCTGTCATTACAACCCTTTCTAGTCTCCAAGATTTCATGGACAATGTAAGTCAGGGGCTCGATGTGGACGTTATTGTGAACAGTAATGACAATCAAAGTTTGTTGGCGGTAATGGCCGTGATCCGCGATGTTCGCAGAAAGGTAGACTACTTCAAAGATACCTATGAGCCACAGAATGATTGTCTCAACCTACTAAAGCAATATGGAGTTGAATTTCTTCACGAAAAGATTCATGGTATAAGTCTACAGGACTTTTTAGAAGAATTGCCAGTTGCGTGGGAAGGAATGGTGAAAAAAACCTTGAAGAAAAAGGAAGAAATTCTCCCGATGCAAATGGATTCTGTTGATGCCCTCAAGAATGACTTGGATGAATTTTATCTCTCAATCCGAGCTTTTCGTGGTGACTTCCGAGCAAATGCTCCTTTCAAGTTTGATGGGAAAATATCTGAGGCTTACAGTATCATGGACAATTATGCTCTTCAACTAGATGACTTTGAATCGAAAATTAAAAAATTTCATGAATTTGAAGACTTGTTTGAGCTTCAACAGTCCTCTTATCCAGAGATTGGGGAAACTCGAGTTGAAATCAAGCAACTGAAGAACCTTTGGGACTTCAAGGGTATGATCAACATGATTTATTCTGACTGGAAAACTACATCTTGGAGTGAAGTTGACACTGATGATTTGGAAGATCAAAACAAGAAGCTCCGAAAGCAATTGAAGGAACGTGGAAACGTGTTTCAAGCTGTCAAAGGCTGGCAGATTTACCGAGATATTGAAGGAATGATCACAATCATGGGTGTTGCTCTTCCTCTTGTAGCTGACTTGAGATCTGATGCAATGCGAAAGCGTCATTGGGCATCACTAGCTCATGTCTGTAATGTCAAGCTTGTTGATCCTAGTGATAAGGGTTTCACTCTCAACCATATGATGGCAATTAATTTGCACTTGCAAAAGGACGCTATTGAAGAAATTGTTGAGACTGCAATGAAAGAACTCAAGATTGAAAAGAAGCTGAAGGAGATTGAGCAGGTCTGGTCTGACATGGAATTGGCTTATGCTCCTCACAAAGATACTGAAATGTATGTGCCAAAGCCATCTGAAGAGGTTGTTGAAGCCATCGAAGGGCATCAGATGGAACTACAAGGTATCTTTGGAATGGGCAAATTTATGGAGTACTTCAAAGAGAGGGTGATTCACTGGCAGACCCAACTTAGAATTGTTGATGACACACTAAGAATGTGGATGGTTGTTTCGAAGTCTTGGGCTGGACTGGAATCAATCTTTTTAGCTTCTGCTGACATTCGTTCTCAACTTCCCGAGGATACGAAACGCTTTGAGGGAATTGACTCTGATTTCAAGGAGCTCATGAAGGATGCTGTAAATGAAAGTAACGTTGTAAATGTTTGCTCCGTGGAAGGTCGTTTTGAAGCATTGGTCAGTATGCGTACAAGGTTAGAACTGTGCCAAAAGTCTCTCAATGAGTATCTAGATATCAAGAAGAAGATTTTCCCACGTTTCTACTTTGTTTCATCGGTTGCTTTGCTGGACATGCTTGCAAATGGTACCAATCCTCCAAAGATCATGCCATACCTTGGAGATTGCTATGATGCATTGGCTGATCTTCGTTTCATCAAGGATGAGCAAGGCAATGAAAGTTGCAAGACTGTCGACCAAATGATTGCAAAGGATGGAGAGCGAGTGCCTTTGAGTGAACCTTTTACCATGGAAGGAGAGGTTGAGAACTACCTCAATAATCTTACAGAAGCGATGCAGACATCTCTCAAAGTCATTCTAGAAGATGCTGTCGAAAAAGCTGCTGCTTGGGAAATAGAAACACCTAGACATGAATGGCTTTTCAATTATCCTGCACAATTATGTATTACTGGAACTCAAATCTACTGGACTGATGAGACACAATTAGCTCTGGAAGAATTTGAAGGTGGACAAGAAGATGCAGTCAAGAGATACCTTCAGCTGTGTAACAATCGTTTGTCAGCACTGATTGAACTCGTTCTGGGAGAACTCACAGCAGAGGATAGAACAAAGATCATTTCATTAATCACCATGGATGTTCATTCTCGTGATGTTGTTGATAAATTGATTCAACAAAAGATTGAGGGTCCTTCCGCGTTTGCATGGCAACAGCAACTCCGGTTTGAATGGGAGCCTACAACAAAAGATGTCAATGTGAAAATTTGCGATTTCGATTGTAAATATTTTTATGAATGGGTAGGAAACACTGGCAGGCTAGTCATCACACCACTTACAGATCGTTGTTACATTACACTTACAATGGGATTGAAACTATTCCTTGGAGGTGCTCCCGCAGGACCTGCAGGTACTGGTAAAACTGAAACCACAAAAGATCTAGCCAGAGCACTTGCGATTCCATGTTATGTCTTTAATTGTTCTGATCAAATGAATTTCCAATCCATGGCGGATATTTTCCGTGGACTTGCGCAAACTGGTGCATGGGGTTGTTTTGATGAATTTAACAGAATTCCAATTGAAGTTTTGTCTGTTGTTGCAACTCAAGTAAAGACAATTCAAGATGCTATCGTCAAATTCTCGAATCCAGAAAATAGAGAAGAGCCCTACCGCAAGTTCCCAGCTGGTACACCACCAGTAAAGGTTGGTGAATTTGACTTTATGGGTGACACTATTTCTCTTATTCCAACTTGCGGATTCTGGATCACAATGAATCCAGGTTATGCTGGGCGTACAGAATTACCAGAAAATCTTAAAGCACTCTTTAGATCATGTGCCATGATTCGTCCCGATATGAAGTTGATTCAAGAAAATATGTTAATGGCGGAGGGATTTCAAACAGCAAGAGCTCTATCAGTGAAATTCAATACATTGTACGAGTTGTCCTCTGCTCTATTATCAAAGCAACCTCATTATGATTGGGGTCTTCGAGCAGTCAAGTCTGTTTTGCGTGTGGCAGGTGCAATGAAACGAGCAAACCCAGATTTGGACGAAGCTCAAGTTCTGATGCGTGCATTGCGTGATTTTAATACTCCAAAGATTCCAAATCACGATATTCCGATCTTTCTCCGTCTCATCAATGACTTATTCATGGGCTTGAAAGTTGATGCGAAAGTTGACCAAACGCTGAAGGAAAAAATTATCCGCGTATCGAAGGAACAGGGATTGCAACATGATGAAATGTTTATTAACAAGACCTGCAACTTTCAAGAGCTATTGGACGTGAGACATTCTGTCATGTTGTTAGGACCTGCAGGCTGTGCTAAAACAACTATTTGGAAGACTCTTCAAGCTGTCCACAATCTTGATAAATCAAAGCCTGTGTGTGTTTCTGAAACAGTCAATCCGAAAGCAGTGACAGGGGATGAACTTTATGGTTATATGACTCTTGCCAAAGATTGGAAGGATGGAGTTCTCAGTATAATTATGAGAGGGATGAGCAAAAATTTTGCAGAACAAGGATTTCATGACTATCAGACTCACAAGTGGGTGGTTTTGGATGGAGATATTGATGCAGTTTGGATTGAATCCATGAACACTGTGATGGATGACAACAAGGTCTTGACTCTTGTTTCCAATGAACGTGTTCCTCTCTCACCTGCCATGAGAATGGTATTTGAGATCAATTCTCTCAAGAACGCCACGCCTGCAACGGTATCAAGAGCAGGAATTCTGTACATCAATGAAACTGACATCGGATGGAGACCTTTCGTGGAGACTTGGGTACAAAATCGAACCAGTGCTACCGAAAAGAACTTTCTTCCTTCCTTGTTTGAGCGTTATATTGATTCTCTCGTGGAGATGACACGTAGAGGATACAAGGAGGTGACTAGCATCCGTCTCATCAACAAAGTCAGTACTATTATTTATCTCTTGGAGGGTCTGCTACCATTGATTCCTGAAGAGAAGGCAACCTCTGAAATTATTGAAATGACTTTTGCCTTTTGTGCCATGTGGGCTTTTGGTGGTCCAATGATTATTGATAAATCTGGTGACTATAGAAAAAAGTTCTCGGAGGAGTTTACATCAACATTTGGAACCAAATTTCCGAAGGAGGGACTTTGCTTCGATTACTTCTTGGATCCAGTTCAGGGAGAATTTATACATTGGAACACGAAGGTGCCTACCTATTCACCTGTACCGATTGGAATCAATCCTGGAGAAACCCCTTTCAACTCGATGTTTGTTGAGACTGTGGAAACAACAAGAATGTCTTACTTACTTGATCGCCTTGTTCGAAATGGCAAGTATGCTATGTTTGTCGGTAATGCAGGAACAGGAAAAACTGAAATAATTAAGAACTACCTCAATGGACTTGACAAAGACGTTGACAATATTCTCAGCAAGAATGTAGTTATGTCATACTATACTTCTTCCTACAGTTTGCAGCAAGAACTTGAGGGTTACATTGACAAACGATCTGGATCATTGTATGGACCACCAATGGGAAAGAAAATGGTCTTCTTTATTGATGATATGAATCTTCCTTATGTTGAAACATATGGTACTCAGAACGCGATTGCTCTTTTGACACAACACATGCAATATGGATCCATCTTTGATCGGGGTGATTTGGGAATTCGGAAGCACTTGAAGGACATTCAATACGTTGCGGCAATGAATCCAACTGCAGGATCCTTTGAAATTTGTGATCGATGTCAACGACATTTTGCCACGTTTGCACTTGCAATGCCATCATCTAGTGACTTGAACACCATATTTTCAAGTTTATTCGGAGGGCATTTGAAGAGCTTCCAACCTGCGTTGCAAGATTTGAGCGGCAAGATTGTAGAGTCAGCAATTCAGATTCATGAGAGTGTCAGTACTCGCTTTTTGCCATCAGCAGTCAAATTCATGTATAATTGGAACATGAGAGAATTAACCAACATTTTCCAAGGTTTGTGTCATGCTAAATCCGAGTACTACATTAAACCCGCTATGCTTGCGCGTCTGTTTGTTCACGAGGCACAAAGAGTATACTCGGACAGACTAGTCACAGAAGAAGAAATCACAGTCTTTGATGGTCTCTTCAAGGATGTTTTGAAGAAAAATATTTCCAATATTTCATGTGAAGAACTGTTGGAAGCACCATTGGTATACACTAATTTTGTTTCGAGCACTGACAATAGCTATCTTCCAATTCCATCAATGGATAGACTAAAGGTCGTGTTGGAAGGGAAATTGAATGAGTACAACGAGAGCAATGCCATGATGGACTTGGTTCTGTTTGAACAGGCAATGCTACATGTGACAAGAATCAACAGGATCATCCAAAACCCTGGTGGTAATGCTATGCTTATTGGAGTTGGAGGATCTGGAAAACAAAGTCTTTGTAGACTAGCAGCTTTTATTGGTGATTATGAGACCAAGCAACTTGCAATTACTTCCAATTTCAAGGTAGACGACTTGAAGGAAGAATTGAAGGCCATGTATATTGCAAGTGGTGTCAAGGGAGTCCAAACTGTATTCTTAATAACAGACTCTCAAATTGTTCGTGAAGAGTTCTTAGTTTACATCAACAGTATGCTGACAAGTGGTTGGATTCCTGACTTATTCCCAAAAGAAGATATGGACAATATTCTGGGATCAATTTCAAATGATGCAAGAGCAGAGGGTATTCCAGACACTCCAGAGGCCCGAACTGCGTACTTTATTTCAAGAGTCAAAAAGAATTTGCATCTCGCATTAGCATTCTCTCCTGTAGGGGATACATTCAGGATCCGAGCAAGAAGATTTCCAGGACTTGTCAACTGCACAGGGATTGATCAATTCCATCCTTGGCCACGAGATGCCTTGGTCAGCGTTGCGGAACGCTTCATCTCTGACATTGAGCTTCCTGGTCCTGATGATATTAGATCATCTCTTGCGAACCACATGGCAGAAGAGCATCTTAGTGTAGCAAGAATGTCTCAATACTACCTCGAGACACAGCGCAGATACAACTATGTGACTCCAAAATCTTTCTTGGAGCTTATTTCGTTCTTCAAGTATTTGCTGACAGAAAAACGAAGTGATGTGCAGAGGCTAATTGATCGTCTTGATGTTGGATTATCAACATTGAAAAAGACCTCTGATGATGTCTCTGAATTGCAAAAGGATATCAAGATTACTATGGAAAAGGTTGAAGAGAAAAAAGTTGCTACTGATGTTCTCATCAATGAAATGAAGATGCAGCAAGCTGACGCCCAAGTTCAAGACGATGCAGCAAAGATTGAAGCAGAGAAGGCCAACGAAGAGTCTTCAAAGGCTATGGCGATCGAGAAGGAAGCAGAGCAAGAGTTAAGTGAAGCTGAGCCAGCGATGAAAGCTGCTGCAGCAGCTGTTGACTGTTTAAGTAAATCCATGCTTACCGAGTTGAAAGGTCTGTCCAAACCCCCTTCTGGTGTCGATAAAGTCACCAATGCTTGTTTGATTTTGATTGAAAAAGAGTATAGTGCGAAAAAACAGACTTGGTCAAGAGCAAAGACCATGATGCAAAATGTGGATGCTTTCAAAAACAAGTTATCAGAATTCAAAGGGGAAAGCATCACTGATCAAGAAATTGGACTCCTGCAAAAATATGTGGAAGACGCGAACTTTTCTCCTGAGAAGATGATTTCAAAGTCAGCTGCAGCTGCAAATCTTTGTACTTGGGTGGTGAATATTTACAATTATAATAGAATCTATGTGAAAGTGAAACCTTTGATGGACTCTCTGACAGCTGCAAGAGAAAGAAAAGAAGCTGCTCTTTCTAGTTTAGCAGCCGCGGAGAAAAAAGTCGCAGACGTTCAAGCTCATCTAAAGACATTGGAAGAAAAGTACAACGAAGCAATGGCCGAGAAGGAAGAAGTAGAGGAACAGGCACGAAAACTAATGGAAAGAGCCGATCTAGCTCAGAGACTTGTAGGAGGTTTGGCCAGTGAGAATGTTCGTTGGGGCAAAGAGATTGAAAAGCTACGCGAAAAGGCGTTATCGCTATCTGGTGATTGTATGCTTGCAGCTGGTTTCGTGTCTTATGTCGGTGCTTTTGACCAAGAACTTCGAGAAGAATTATGGAAGGTTCAGTGGACTAATGATTTGAAGTCAAGAAATGTTCCAATGACTGAAAACTCTGATCCCCTTGACCTCTTGACTGATGCGAGTAAAACTGCGACAATGATTACCGAAGGGCTTCCAAGTGATCGAGTATCTATTGAAAACGGGTCTGTTGTGATGAATTGCAAACGTTGGCCACTTATCATTGACCCCCAAGCACAGGGAATCAAATGGCTCAAACAAAAGGAAGAGGGTAATGTAGACATTGTCCAACTAAGTCAGAAAAATTGGATTAAAGTCATTGAGAATGCTATTGTCAATGGACGATGCGTAATCATTGAGAACCTTGGGTCTGAAATAGATGCAACCTTGGACCCAGTTTTATCGAGAGCTATTTATAAAAAAGGACGTAGTCTGTACATAAAGTTTGCTGGAGAAGAAATTGAATACGATCCAGCATTCCAATTATACCTGCAGACGAAGCTAAGTAATCCTCATTACAAACCAGAGATTGCAGCACAATGTACAATCATCAACTTTATTGCAACGGAAAGGGGCCTCGAAGATCAACTTCTAGCAAAGGTTGTCGAAATGGAAAGAAGCGACCTAGAAGAAAAGTCTAGAGAGTTGACTAGTGCAGCAACACAGTACCAGATGCAGCTTGTACAATTGGAAGATGATTTACTGGAAAGATTGGCAAATGCACCCGATGACATTTTGAGCGATGTTCCTCTCATCGAAGGACTTGAAGCCACCAAAAAGACCTCCAAAGAAATTGCTGAAGCTGTGGAAAAAGGAGAAATTACAAAGGCAGAAGTGGAAAAAGCTCGTGAAGCGTACAGACCTCAAGCTGCAGAAGGCGCAATGCTTTATTTCATCCTCACAAAGCTCTGCGCTATTGACCACATGTATCAATATTCTCTTGACAGTTTCAATACTTTTTTCGAAAAATCTGTCAATCGTGCATTAAAGGATGAGAATCTCAACACAAGAGTAGAAAATCTTCGAGAGTCTTTGCGAATGACAATCTTCACTTGGGTCTCTCGGGGTCTCTTTGAAAGACATAAACTCATGTTCTTGGCTCAAGTAACATTTAGTTTGATGCAACGGGGGATTATTGGTGAGGGACAATGGATTGAAGAGCAATTCCAATTTCTCACTAGAATCCCAAGTAAGCAGGTGGAAGAAAATAAACTCGATTGGCTTCCTGATAGTGCTTGGGCTGCAATATGTGCACTCGGTGATCATGACGACTTCAATAAGCTTCCAAGTGATCTCTTAGAGGCTGCACCTCGTTTCCGAGAGTGGTTCAACTCTGTATCTCCTGAAAACGAGAAACTTCCTTTGGATTGGGCAGGATTAGATAGAACTCCGTTCCAAAAGATGTTGGTTGTTCGAAGTTTGAGACCAGATAGAATGATTTCGGCTCTGAATGGTTTTATTCGAGAGACTCTTCCAAATGGATCCTCCTATGTTGACTGTGATTCGACTCTAAATAGTCTAGAGATTCTTGAACAATGCTTATTGGATTCGACTCCAACAACTCCAATATATTTCATTCTGAGTCCAGGTGCCAACGTTGTTGCTGACTTGGATGTAATGGCAACAAAATATGGATTTCAAAAGGGAATTTCATATCACAATGTTAGTATGGGACAGGGGCAAGATGTTGTCGCCATGTCATGGTTGGAGACAGCTCATCGCAATGGCCATTGGGTTATCCTCAATAATGTTCATCTCATGCCGAAATGGTTAGTTGAATTAGAGAAGAAACTCGATGAGTATGCTGCTGAAGGTAGTCACTCAAAGTTCCGAGTATTTTTGACAAGTGATCCATCTACTACCATTCCAATAGGAATATTGAGCCGTTGTATCAAAATAACCAATGAACCACCAACAGGGTTGAAAGCCAACCTAAAGAGAGCCTGGTGCTTCTTTTCAAAAGACTACATTGAAGAATCAGACTCCAAAACGAAAAGTATTCTGTTTGGTCTGTGTCATTTCCATTCCATAATGATGGAACGTAAGACCTTTGGACCACTTGGTTTCAATATGAAATACCCTTTTAGCATTGGTGACTTGCGAGATTCTGCAAAATGTCTTCAGAATTACATGGATAACTCGGGGGGTGGAAAAATTCCTTGGGATGATCTCAAATACATCTTTGGTGAAATTATGTATGGAGGTCACATTGTGAATGACTTTGACCGTCTCCTGGCCAATGAATACCTGAACTTTTTCATGAAGGAAGAGTTACTCGACGAGATGGAAATGTACCCATTTGCCGAAGATGAAAAGGGGATTTCTTTTATGAGCCCGACTCCAACTACTTTTGAGAAGTACATTGATCACATCGACACAAAGATGGTATCAGACACCCCAATAGCCTTTGGTTTACACCCAAATGCAGAAATAGAGTTTAGAACTCAGCAGAGTAATGAAGTCTTTGAAATGTTATTGGAACTTCAGCCAAAAGGCGCAGCTACAAGTGGAGAAGGATCTTCTCCTCTGAATATCGCCGAAAGTGTGTCTGCAGATCTTTTGGAAAAGCTAGGGGAAAAGGCTTTTGACACTGAGGACATTATCAAAAACCTAGATGAGCAAGGTCCATATCAAAATGTATTTTTGCAAGAAATGGATGTAATGAACGTCTTGCTCGCTGAAATAAAACGATCAATCAAAGAACTTCAACTTGGCTTTGCAGGTGAACTTACAATGAGTGATGCGATGGAAAATCTAATGGATTCCTTTGTCATGGATCGAGTACCAGAATCATGGGCCAAGATTGCATGGCCATCCAAGAGGGGTCTTGCATCTTGGGTCCTCAACTTACAGGAGCGATTAGCACAGCTCGAGGAGTGGTCAAACAATCCTGGAGAGCTGCCAAAGGTTACAGATCTCAGTCTTCTGATCAATCCTAGCAGTTTCTTAACTGCAATCTGTCAAGTAACTGCTCAACGAAATTCTTGGGAACTTGACAAGTTGGTTACCTTTAGCGAGCCAACAAGAAAGATGCGTCCTGAAGAAATTGACTCTCACAGTCGTGATGGATGTTACGTTACTGGACTTCATCTGCAAGGAGCAAGGTGGGATACGAATAGTGGCGTACTCGAGCCTTCTCTACCAAAAGAAATGTTTTGTCCAATGCCGATTATCAATATCAAGGCTGTTTCTACTGAAAAAGCCAACATTGGAGGGATATACAAATGTCCATGTTATAGGACCCAGGATCGAGGACCAACTTACATTTTTTCTTCCCATCTCAAAACAAAGTCACCCCCTTCACGATGGAGATTAGCTGGTGTTGCTTTGTTATGTGAAGTTTAATTATTTAAAACAAGAAGAAAGAAGAATCTAAGACCAAATAGTTTCATTAGAAGTTAGTTCCCTTTTCTTTGTAATATTTTTCAATACTATATTCAACACCAGCCAAAGTCAAGCGGATAGTCCCTTCGCCTTTGATTTTTTTTTTCCAGAAAATAGCGCAATGAGTTCGATGTTGTTTCTTTGTATTCCTTTCCAAAATCGCTCTGAAGAACCAGGCTCTGTGGGAGGCCTTCCAATACAATTTGATTAGTATCAATCTTTGTAACTCTAAAGTGATATACTGCTATCGCTTTTCTCATAGCAATACGTTCCTCTGGTGTCTTTTTTCTACGACGTTTAGCTGCATTTCTCATGGCAATACGTTCTTCTGATGTCTTTTTTCTACGTTTATGTTTAGCAAGTCTTTGCTCTAGTGACATCTTACCCCGGCGACTTTTAGCGGCATTACTCATGGCAAGACGAGTCTCTGGCGACTTTTTGCGACTCTCTTCTGACATCAGCCTCCAAATCGTCTCTTTTGCCCCACACTAATTCTTCTTCTCACTTCTTCCCTTTGAGCTTCAGTGAAAAGTGTCATTGACAATGCATCAAGGATCATGTACACGGCTAATCTATAATGCTCCACATCGAAATCTTCTGAACAAAAGTTACGATCCACACAAAGTAGGAACCTCTCGTAGACTATATCTGCTGTGATTCCATCATCCAACATACCTCCAGCATCCAATAATGCCGCAGCAACCTCGAGAGGCTGCTTCCACTGAATATTTAAACCGCGAGAAAGTTTCATTGCGGTGGCATGAGGCATTTTCTTTCTAAGAATATCTTTATCCGCCTCAATTTGGATCATTTCCTCTCTTCCCAGAAGCTCCATGTGTTGTTTGGATCGGTGATCAATGTCGGCTTTGGAAAATGTGAGTATCAGAAACTTTGTACATGACAAGGAAAAGGAAATGTTCTTACCAATAACGTCAAGACCTAGTTTGTCAATGGTCAATTGTATCATTTCCATCTGAGTCTCTTCGGCAACTATTGCAAGACGTTTGTGCTTTTCAATTAAATCATCAAGGATTTGCTTATCTTTGTTATTCAACTTTGGTCGAAACTTTTTGATATTGGTGACACACTTATTCTCTTTATGAATTGGATCCTGATTTCGAATGATTGTGGTGAGCCTTTTCTTGGTATCCGTCATGCGCAAATTGTGTGGGATATTTGATAATTTCTCCCCATAAAACTCCACCCCCTGCTGAGTAGTCTTGGATTCATGACTCTTGTTTGTGTCTGGAAATGAATATCCAAGAACGACTGTCTCCTTGGCACCTAACTGGCCGGTGGGTGGAGATGTAATGACTCCATGCTTCATGTATGTTCCAAGGGCTAAAGCAACGGCTCCAGTAAGTTGCAACATTTCATTTGTGATGGAATTCTTCTCGGCCAAGCCTTCGAAAAGTTCCTTCATATGCTTTGGCACCTTCAGACCGGCCAAGTCCTCAGTACATTTATCTTTTCGCTCTTCCGGTGATAAATCAATGTCTTTGTTGGCTTCACTCCTTAAAGAGCCCCGACATTCCTGCAAATAATAGTCAGAAGTTTTTTCAATGTGGTCATGAGTTCTCTTCTCACCAGTACTAGGTGCTTCTGGCTCGTCTTCAATCAACAAGTTATCAATGACTCCCATGTTTTCGCTATTCTCAACCCTTTCGGCCTCGAGCTCTTCACGCAAAGCTTCGATCTCTTCATTAGTAGCATCGAGCTCTTCGTATGCAGCTTTGATCTCTTCATACGCAACATCAAGCTCTTCATTCGCAACAGCATCGAGCTCTTCGTAAGCAGCTTCGATCTCTTCATACGCAACATCAAGCTCTTCATTCGCAACATCGATCTTTCTGAGAAGTTTCTTAACTTCTGACTCATGACTACGAGTGACGGATTTCATTTGGTTTTCATGCTCAGTCTCCAGCTCTTTGCGCACTTTGGATTCATAGTTGTCTTTGGTCCAAAACAATATTTCCTCGAGCTCCTTTATTTCTGATTTGAATTTTTTCTTATTCTCGTCTAGCATAGCTTTGCTCTCCTTTTTGCTATCCTCAAGGGCTTGGGTCAAATTGCTATTCTCCTAACTTGCTCTGACACAGCATTGGCTTGTTTCAACTTGGTTTCGAGAGAATTGATTTTCTTCTCTTTTATCTCCCTTGTTTCGTTACTCAAACGAACAAATGTAGACATATCGGAGTTTTTAGCATTGATGGCTTTCTTCAAAGATACTATTTTACTGTGGAACAAAAAGAATTGAGAAGAAAGATACAGTTGAATCCATGCAAAGCTTTAGGAACTTACAGACAGTCATTTTCATTGATTTGAACTTCAGGTTCTGAAACGGCCTCTTTTTGAATTTTGTCAAGCGTAGCCTTGTGCTCCTTGCACCTTTTTCTATATTTCTTCAATCTCTTAGCGACATCCATGGAGATAACTAGACTTTCGATTGATTCATCACGGCTGATGTTGTCGAATTCATCGATTTTGTTCGCAACAGGAAGACGTTGTTTAGACTCTAGCTCTTTTACTCTTTTCTTCAGCTTTTCATTTTCTTCGAGTAGAGAGTTGTTCGAGTTGGAAGAAGTGCTCGATACAGTTGATGGAGAGGATACATATGGCACCAAATTCGAAGAGCCATGATGCTCTGCAATGTAATCCTTCAATGCTGAGATTTGAAATCCAATTGGATTATGGATCCGGCCTTGGCAATTCTTTACTCTGTCATGAATGACTAAGGTAGATTTTAGACTTATTGAACAAAGACATTGGACTTTAAAGGAAAAGTGAAAAGACTTACACTGTAGAGCTTTCAACAATGCTGATGGTATTGATACAATGCATTCGACTCTGTTTCTGAAGTTAACATGTCGAGAAAGATGAACAAGAAGATTAATGATTTCAAAGTCAGGCGACTGCTGTTCTGTAGTAAGTTGAGCAAGGCACCTGGATAGAAACAAAAGAACATCACTGTTCATTCTGATTCAACAATAGTGAAACAGTGACTCTTTTCGAAATAGGGCAGCATCTTCTTGAGTGCATTTTTGAAAAATCAAATTTTTGTAGAAATCTATCGAAAAGTTAAGGAGAAAAAATGGTACAACTGAAAACAAAGGGAAACCCTTCTCGTTGGAGATTAGCAGGTGTTGCTTTGTTATGCGAAGTTTAATTATTTAAAACAAGAAGAAAGAAGAATCTAAGACCAAATAGTTTCATTAGAAGTTAGTTCCCTTTTCTTTGTAATATTTTTCAATACTATATTCAACACCAGCCAAAGTCAAGCGGATAGTCCCTTCGCCTTTGATTTTTTTTTTCCAGAAAATAGCGCAATGAGTTCGATGTTGTTTCTTTGTATTCCTTTCCAAAATCGCTCTGAAGAACCAGGCTCTGTGGGAGGCCTTCCAATACAATTTGATTAGTATCAATCTTTGTAACTCTAAAGTGATATACTGCTATCGCTTTTCTCATAGCAATACGTTCCTCTGGTGTCTTTTTTCTACGACGTTTAGCTGCATTTCTCATGGCAATACGTTCTTCTGATGTCTTTTTTCTACGTTTATGTTTAGCAAGTCTTTGCTCTAGTGACATCTTACCCCGGCGACTTTTAGCGGCATTACTCATGGCAAGACGAGTCTCTGGCGACTTTTTGCGACTCTCTTCTGACATCAGCCTCCAAATCGTCTCTTTTGCCCCACACTAATTCTTCTTCTCACTTCTTCCCTTTGAGCTTCAGTGAAAAGTGTCATTGACAATGCATCAAGGATCATGTACACGGCTAATCTATAATGCTCCACATCGAAATCTTCTGAACAAAAGTTACGATCCACACAAAGTAGGAACCTCTCGTAGACTATATCTGCTGTGATTCCATCATCCAACATACCTCCAGCATCCAATAATGCCGCAGCAACCTCGAGAGGCTGCTTCCACTGAATATTTAAACCGCGAGAAAGTTTCATTGCGGTGGCATGAGGCATTTTCTTTCTAAGAATATCTTTATCCGCCTCAATTTGGATCATTTCCTCTCTTCCCAGAAGCTCCATGTGTTGTTTGGATCGGTGATCAATGTCGGCTTTGGAAAATGTGAGTATCAGAAACTTTGTACATGACAAGGAAAAGGAAATGTTCTTACCAATAACGTCAAGACCAAGTTTGTCAATGGTCAAATGTATCATTTCCATCTGAGTCTCTTCAGCAACTACTGCAAGTCGTTTGTGCTTTTCAATTAAATCATCAAGGATTTGCTTATCTTTTTTATTCAACTTTGGTCGAAAAATGTTGATATTGGTGACACAATTATGCTCTTTATGAATTGGATCCTGATCTCGAATGATTATGGTAAGCCTTTTCTTGGTATCCGTCATGCGCAAATTGTGTGGGATATTTGATAATTTCTCGCCATAAAACTCTACCGCCTGCTGAGTAGTCTTGGACTCATGACTCTCGTTTGTGTCTGGAAATGAATATGGAGATTAGCAGGTGTAGCTCTGCTGTGTGAAGTTTAAAGAGTCACTTATTATACTACACAACTTCAGTAACTATATTATTGGACTCGATTCAAATTTGTATTAAGATAGTTCTTCTTTACTAAATTTAAAAGGTATTTACGTTGAAACAAAGTCTATTGTACATGTCATTGCCTGCTTTCAAGGGCAATGCTGAGTTCAAGGAGAAACAAATCTAGCATTTGTTGAAATACTTGTGGAAATAAACCTCTTTTTATTCATACTAGACGTAGACGTTGGGTCATTTCCAGACCCCGAAGTCTCGTCAGTATATGAAGAACGCTTTCTTTTCGCTTGGAGTCTGAAAGGTAGAACCGCATGTATCCTAGAGGTTGTAAAATCATCAAGACTAGGAAAGAGCAGATCATTATTACGGGCCAAGTCCTCATCTTCTTCAATAGGTGCAAAAGATGAAGACCCAAGCCATGCTCCTCGCCGTTTTAACTTTGGTGGTGATGAAGGTTCTCCAAGGCACTGAATGGGAGTGTTTGGGACTACAGCTTGATGACATCCAAGAAACTCGTCGAAAGATGGTGCAGAACTTATTGATGGATAGGAATAGCTTTTGACATTCATGTTGGAAGGTGATGGTCTTTTGGAAAAATACTGCTTTGAAAAATATATGAGCTTCTTTGCAACATCACAGGATCATTGTGGTGTATTGAGATATACAGGTGAGAAGGCCACAGAGGTGAGAAGGGGTGAGAAGATGTCAGGTGAGAAGGGTTCTCGGGTTCTCCACTTCCATTTTCCTTGACCAGTGAGTCTTGTTAATTCCAAGATACAGATTCAATCTACGGGGCCTGTAGAAACTTACACACGAATAGCGTCACTGTTACTTTCTTCACCTTCGCACAACAGTTTTGTCATTATTCAATGCCTATGTACTATGTACTACTCGTATTACAGTAATGTTCATCTTTTAGGGCTTCCCACCATTCCCAACCCAACCTCTCACCACAAGCAGACTTCGCATCTCACTTTTTTTGTGTAGGAAGCTTCACTAAGTACGATTGCCAATCGTGTGAATTTACCTGAAATATAACTGCCAGATCTGTTCAACATGTTTGTAAACATGGATGGACGACGAGAAGAAGATATGAAGTTGGAAGTTGAGTATTGAATGTACTCGTACTACATACAATAATGCTTCTTCCTGAGAGCTTTGTGGTGATAGATGCAAATAATAAAATAGAAAAAGAATAGTGTTGAATGTAATGTACATATCTTATTCTCATTTTTTATACTGGATACATTATAAAATCCCTTCCGCTCAAGTCCAGTAAAAGTAAACAAAAAACATAGCATAAAGCAATTTTCTCCACAAAGATGAATCAAAACAATGAAGAATCAGTAATTGTATCAGATGTTCCACATGATCATTTTGAAATGTCAGACTCAGATGATGAAGGAAACTCTGTCAAGTACAATATACCGGCAAAAGACGAGCTCTACAATCCAAATGGCGATGAAGAAGATGAGGCTTATGTATATAAAAATTTGAGAGGTGGAGTCCAGGAAACTGTTCGTGTAAGAAAATTGGAAAATGGTAATGTAGACGGTGATGAGAAAAGATTTGATCTAGAGCAAGCAAAATTGATGAAACCTAGGTCAAGTGATGCAATTTTATCGTGTCCTTGTTGCTTTACGATTGTGTGTATGGACTGTCAAAGACATGAGCGGTATAAAAATCAATTTCGAGCTATGTTCGTAATGAATATCGGTGTTGCATGGGACAAGCATGTCTATCCGGAGAATAAAGACGAGAATGACGGAAATGATTTAGAAGAAGAAGAAAGACACGTTTTAAAAAAGGCAAGAAATGAATCGGATAGGATACCCAATCATGACGAAATCAACAATAGTGCAAAATCAGAAGAGAATCCATACTATTCTGTCTACTGCAACAGCTGTTTAACTGAAGTTGCGGCACTAGATATGTCAGATGAGGTTTATTACTTTTTTGGTTGTCTCGTCTCGGCGTGAGCGTGAAGTGTTGAAAATTGGTTGTGGTCACAATCCATCAAAAATTCCGTCCTGGGATCGATTGCATTCTTAAATTACCACGGTACGGTCGCAATCCATCAACATAAATAGACAATAACTTCAAGTTACATTGTATTTCTAGCAAAACTTTGTACTTCATGCATTATTCAGAACTCAACTGTTTCGACTTGCAAATCTCCTCCTATTTTACTCGTAAAGCAGACCAATGCTATTTATTTATGTTTTAAAGCTGAAAAACAATAATTTCTTTGTTGGGACAACCAATTCTATGACCCATACAATGCACACACACATGAATGGGACCGCCTCAGCTTGGACAAAACTCCACAAACCACTGCTTCTTGTGAAACAAGTGGAGTGCATACGTGGCTTGAATCCAACTCTTCAAGAAGATTTGTATGTAAAACAACTCATGCTAGACCATGGCTTTGATAAAGTAAGAGGAGGATCATATCTAGGAGTAGAGCTGACTACACTAGAAAAAACCTCTTTATCAAAAGAGATCTGGTTCGCTGATCGTTGCTGCTGCAAGTGTGGTCGTCGCAGCCATGTAACTGAAAACTGTACTGCGATTGTTGATATTCATGGTAATGAAATTGTTACTACCATACAAAAAACGACAGATGATAGTTGCGAGACTTCTAAAGACATTTGGGACGAGTATAATACAGTTGCCAGAGCAATGCTAGAATCCGATCAGGTTGACAAAAGGATCAAGGATTGTATTAACGCGACACAAAATGTAATCGAAATATCGCAGAGTAAAGCAACCAAGTTTAAACTTGAAACTGATCAGCACTTTCGTAAACCGAGTATTGTAACCCCAACCGCTACAAATAGTACTTCAATCGGAGATACAGATACAAGAAGTAGTGATAACGATTCGTCATCTGACATTTCTTCTGTCAGAACTATTGATGCATCCAACGACAATGTTCGAGGAATTTTCCGTCGCATTGGAGATACAAAGGTAAACAGTCCATGTGCTCGTTGTGGCAGAATAAGCCATCACAGATCCAATTGTTATGAGCGTTTTGATATTCATGGATTTGACATCAGTGACTGTTTTTGACATATCGATCTTACACCTCAAATCTTTTAGTATGATTGCAAGATAGATGGTACATAAAAGACTGGATACATCATTAGAACCTTTAAACTAGAAATAGTGTTGACCTATTTTCTTCTTCTTCTTCGCATTCCTTCAGGGCGAATTAAAAGCGAATCGATAAGCCAACAATCGTCCTCTTCCATGCCATCAGTACTCAAAAAAAAGTTAACATTTGTAAAGTCGTTACCACCTGGAGATCTCAATCTTGCAGTGTAAAAAGCCTTCTTCCCATCATGACTGTAGTCTCCCTTCTCAATGATGACTTCGTCATGATTGAAAAGAATCTTGTACTCATATTCCTCTTTCAAGAAAGCTGCATATTCAGCAGGTGTCATCTGCTCAACATCAATGGCTTGTGAAATCGCCGACCCTGGTGAACTGTATCCAAACAAAATTTCAATTCCATAATCATTAGATGGAACATCATTATTGTTCAAAGCCTCTAATACAAGGGTAACTACTTCTCCAGCAGTGAGCTCGCTGTCAGGTACAGTCTTTGGTGGCTCATACACCTTTGGTTTTGCTGCCTCTTCCTCTTCATCATCGTCCTCACCTGGCTTTCCTAGCAACTCTACAAAACCTCCAGCAGTCTCAAGTACACGTTCATCGAGTTCGCGATATACTTGATCATCAGAGAGACTGACATCATCGACGTCTTCTTCATCCAAAAGCTCCTCTTCATCATCTTCATCAAGTTCTTTTAAATCCGCGTCATCAAGCTGGATATTACGCTGCGCAAGAATCTTTGCAAAGTCTGATGCCAGAGATAGACCCTCTTCATCTCCGGCAGAATCGCCATCGTCTGGAGTTGAGAAAAGAAGAGTGTTGGTGCATCCTTTTGTGATGGTGTTGGAAGTGGAAGTCATAGGTGCGAATGCATCACACCTCAAGACCTGTGATAGAAATAATAGCATGCAGACTTTCATGTTGATAGCTTGTGTATATATTTTCGATATTTATATACTCTAACAACTTATATGGAAGTATTTATGATGACACCGGTAATTACAAAAAGTTGATGGAGGAGTGTGAAGATCTCTCCTCTGTAGAAGATCCATCGATCAAACCCGAACCGGACCGAGGCTACGGGAATTCACGTTTCGACGGGGTTTATTGGAAAAATCTCAAAAATACTTCAGAAAAATGGCATCATCATCATTTTTATTTTTTATTTGTATTACTGTAAGTATTGATTTTAAACCAGTTCAGTCTATTGAATTTTGCAAGGACATTGTTAGTGAAATATTTTCTTATATATTCCAAGAAAAGGCAAGGTTGAGGTTAGATAGTGCCGTCTAAATTACTATTATAAAAAGGAGTTTTTACGTAGTGAACGCACCCACTTCTTAATTTGATGGAATAACACAGCTCGTAATAATTGAATCGAAATAATGAATAGACTCGTATATTACTTTACTAAACCTATAAATAAGGTTTTGTGTTGATTTTATTCGTTATCCTAGCTAAATATATTCCACATACTTTAGTTGTAAACGAACAAAGTTTTCTCGAAATACATCATGCTTGTTTTCATGTCCCAGCACATTTTCCAACATTCCTATCAATGGAAATTCAATAAGCCATATAATTACTCTCCCAGTTTCACTTTTAACACTCAAATTCTAAACATTTGTCAAAGTATTCCCTTTCTTTTTTCTTTTTATTTGTAAACATATTCCTAAGACCTCTTGTCAGTTTTTCTATCTTTTCATCTTTTTCAAATTTGTACAGTTGAGATGAAGTTTCTAATCGTTCCCGTTTGCTTTGTTTCACTTTCTTGATGCCCTTAGTTATCTCACTGGCCCCATGAACTTGCTTCAATATCTCGAAACGAGCCTGTTCAGGTATTCTGCACTCTAAAGAATGACGTATTTGACCTTCCCTCTCCTTTTCGTAGGCATCGATGGGACACGCCGCCACATTATATGGATCCCAATCTATGGTCACAGGTGCACCGCTACTAACAGCTGGATTGTCTCCTAAAATCATTTGATGCGATCGAACTTCTACATCACCAAAGGTCAAACGAAAGGCAACTGTTTTTTCCTTCTTCACAATACCTTCGTTCAGTAGTGATTCCTTTTGAGATTTCACCACGAGGGCACTTTTGCCTTTGCTCGGCGGTAATGAAAATCTTCTATTGTCTGCAACTGTCGAAAGTGAAGTTCTATTACTTCTTGCACTCCTCTCTGATGAATCAAATTGCTTTAGACTCATGGTTTATTCAATCTTATCACTTGTGGTTCTAAGTCAAAATGAGGTGTTACTAAATGCTATTCCCTTGACTAGAATGAATGATGCCAAACAATGCAGTCCTTTATCTGTTTCTTGATCACTATGGTAGAGTAGTGACAGAATTCTGAATTAATGAGGAATTGAGAATGCAGACAAAATAGGAATGCAGTATTAGTTTTTTTAGAGCGTTGAGAACATCAAACAGTCGTGGCGTGCATAATGCAATTTTTCTTCCATCAAATCAGCCAATCGGAATTAAGAATTTTAAAATTCATCAGCACTTGTGCGTCACTGTCTACTGACTGTCACAATATCAGAAAATAGCCTATTTAGTTTGAAAGTTTTCGCATAAAAATAAACGACAGCATAACGGTACACTCAATGCTCATCTTCTTTGATGTTTTGCCTTTAGAGGACTGTTTTCTACTCCTACCCTAAACTCCGTAAGGTAATAGGAATCTGGGAATATGTATCGCCTATTGTAAAGAAAGAAGCAAGAACTTTCTGCGCTCTAAAAATTACAGCTACACTACATTGCCATGAAGGAACTAAACTGATTTTTTCAGACAAGGTCTTGACACTGCTGCTTCACGATCTATTTTCACTAATCTTTCTATACAAATGCATTCTTATAATTTACAATATAATTATTTTTACAATACACTCATACCCTTCTTTTCATGCAAATAACTAAACTCTTAGCCAAGATTAGAATGAGATTGAAGATGCACCTGTTTCGGAATCTTCCATCGACTATTTTGCTGGTTTCCACCAGTAGTAGTGGAAAATGTTGTGAGAGAGCTCATACTTCCACTTGTCGCCTGATTATTGGCTAGTGTTAGTGACTTTCTCTTCTGCATCAGCAAATTGTTCATTTCTTTAGCACGCCTTTCACGCTCCAAATGCAAACTGCCTAGCATACTATTGAAAGGTTTATATGTATCTACAGCATCCATGTCCTCATTATCGTGAACATCCTCATCGCCCATCTGATCAATATCTTCCTGATGAGTATGGCTTTCCTCAAGCAGCTTTTGTTGTTGCATGATATCTTGCCCGGCATTACGTTCCTCCTCCTCTTGTATATCTGCACGTTCCATTTCTTCAATACTAACTGTACTGAGACGCTTGAGAGGACGTTGATGGATCATGTCATTATTGATTTCTATACCCACTTTCGGATTCATTGGATTTTGATACAAGCTCCCAAATTCAACATCGCTACTTCCTACACTGCTGAGACGTGTGTTGGCACTCCCAGCTGTTGCATCAACCGAAAGAAAAGAGCGTGGGCGTTTGCGGAGAAAGTTTCTCTTTAGTTCATATGATTGTTGAGGTTCCACTCCTTGTCGTTGCTGGATACCCTGTAACGGAATGAATGATGTGCTGTCGGTTGTGGCACAGTCTGATAGTCCTGTGGTCGAAGATGCAAACTCCGAAGCATAACCTTCAGATTCATCGCCATAGCCTTCAGTTTCAATGTATCCATCTTCTTTTTCTTTAGCGTAAGCTCCAATCGATAGCTTCATAGGATAGGGCTCCTCCTCTTTATGTTCTACGACGCACTCATCGCTTTTTTGGTCAAATTCATGGTCATAGCCTTCCTCTTTCTCTTCTCGGATACACAGTCTCTTGATATATTTGCCATTGATGGAAGAATTGAAGGAAGAACAGGTCGCATCAATACTATCTCCTTCAATATTGCTGAGAGTACGTTTCTGCCCGATTTCCCTCCCTAGTAATGATTTCTGGTATGTCAAGAAGCTCTTATTGGACGGTGCAGTATTGAAGGATGATTCGGAGGTAGCATAGGACCGATTTCGGTAGAGTTGCTTTGGCTGCATTGTATTGAATGTAAAGGGTTGCGGCTGTTGATATTGAAATAAATGTTGCGGATTGATATGTTGACCCATGGCGACAGGATGATTATTCATCATGGGACTGTCTGTCATGCTCATGCTATTCATGTTTGGTTCAAAATTCACATGAGCACTGTTCATCATGGGAACATCTCCAAAAGCTTGTTGCTGTACACCAGCTTGAAATACGGCTTGATTTTGAAAAAACGACGGCGGTTGTTCTTGCTCGTCCTGATCGTCTTGCATATTGTAATCGGGTATTGGGATAGGTGCAGGTCTAGTTTGTGTTGAAAGTGGACCAGTTGTAAAGTTCATAACCGTTCTATTAGAATTCTATGATGAGGGATTCACTTAAGAAGCCTTGGATGTATTATTTCTTCTGTCTACTTTTGACGAAATTGTATTGGTAGTACTGTTTGTAGTATGTGTCTCTAGGTCTGGTAACAGGTAATTCACAAAAAGTGAAGGACTAGTATTTCTTGGAAAAAAGTTGTAAGTAATTTACGCGTTGTCTCTATAGAGAGAAGGGTATGATTTGAATACGCGTATATAGCTATTCAATTGAATAAAAGAAAAGTTGTAAGATTTGATTGTCAGTAGGTAATGAGATATTGTAATCATGAATCATGTATGTATTACGCAATGATTCCTGGTTCTTCCGGACGGTTGAAGCCAAGCTGTTGATCAGACGTAGAAACGAAGCAGAAATCAACATGAATGATTCCTCTTGACGCTCACCTCTCAATCCCACTGATTTCGAATGACAGAATGAACTTTCAGAACCTCTCAGAGAAAGGAAGGCTGCTCTAATCACTACCTTTCTCCCTCCCTCCCACAGGTTGGGAATTGCTGTCAATTCAAATTGAAGTACTTACACTTTGCGAATCTGATGTGACTTTTGCAGATGCCTTATTTTCGAGTGATCCCTTTGACTTGTCTACTTTTGCTTTGCTGTTTTATGTATTGAGGGAAAGCAACGTTACATTTATGATGAATGTAATAGACTCAATGATGGTTCTGGTTCATGGTTTTCATCGCTTGTTTTCATGATCATCGATGATGTTCCTTTTGCATTCAAATTGACCGTGTCAAAAATGGCCTAAATTGACAGCATCTAATATAGCTTCAGTCTTGAGAAGTTGAGCGAGCGTTGCAAGGAGGGCCAGCAACAGTCCAAAACACAACAAGCAAGCACAGAGCGCAAAGCAAAGCAACTTTGTAACAAACAACACCAATAACACCAATCCCTACCATCGTCATAGTCATTCCTTTCTCCATCAAACAGAAGGTAGAATCCAAAGACACACAACCAAAAAAAAATATAGAAATAAAAAATGAATACTCGCCAAAAAATCCAAGCGATCCTTATCCTCCTTCTTACATTTATCGCATTCGCAAATTACCACAAGGGAACCGGATCTACCGCATGGATCCAAATCGCGTCCATCATCGTCATGATTATGTTTGGACTCCTCTTTGATGTTGCCTTCACTGATAGCTCTAGTTTTATCTTTGATCCTGATGCAGATAACTGGAGACGCAAGACTGAAGCTGTTTCATCTTAAGTATAGACTAGTGCTAGTCTAAAAAGAAAGGACTATTTTGAGGAAATGTTGATAATGGAATGGATTAAGAGCTTAGTAAATGCTTGAGGAATTTGTATGGATATAGGAGGATGAAAATGCTGTATAATACAGTATTTATGGATGTTTCCAAAAGTGAGAGCTAGAATGTGGATCATGACTACTATGGATTGGATAGTAGGATTCATGTTTTGTTTTCTTTTTGCATAGTTTGGAACGGAACTATTTTTGCATTTTTAATGTTAAATTAACTACAAATCATTTAAAAACTTTGATCTTTATATATATATATCTTTGACGAAAAGGCGTGAAAGAACGAGGAGTTGACTCGTCTGACTTCCGAGAAGGGTCCATGCCGTAGATATTCTATTGTACTGCGTAAGAATTGCATGCCATCATTACTATTATCTAAAAGAGTAAATCACACGGACTTCATGAGGCTTTAGACATACATAGACAAGTCGAAATAGGTATAAAATTTGTTCTTTGATTTACTTGAACTTCAGTAGACAGCTTTTGTAAAAGGGTGACGAAGGATATGGCCCTTTTACATTTTTATAAACATCCAATTCAAACAAATATATGGTAATATTTATGCATCCATTTGAAGCGAATCAATAAGATATAATGTATGAATTTTCGGGTTATGGCGCATACAGCAATTTTCTTTAGAGAAAAAAATTCTTCCATTGAATAAGGCACCGTGGATTCAGACAAGTCGAAGTTAATCGTTGGGCCAAAGCTTTATTCGCATATTAAAGAATCAGTTTGAAAAGTTTGCATGAATTCAATCAATAGGTAGTAGGATTAAATGATGAAACAATGCCCTTGACAATGCCAAGAAAAGATGATGTGAACAATGACAGTATATCTAGCTAGCCGATTAATTAATTTCTTTTTGGCTAGGAAATTGCAGGTATTCCCTGTCAAAAAGCCTGTTCCAGGAAAACTGAAATGTGAGCTGGCAAACCATCATTTTTGAACCTGTTTTTGAAGTGCATCACTTCCACATAACTTCTTTTCATTCATCACAAAAGCTCGGTTGTCCTATTACACTGGATATCTATTTGATCTAATAGCATTTTGTTTGGAAGCGGTGCAGAGTTAAGCACAATCCACTTTAATTCCAGACTAGTGCAACAAAAATTCTACTACGACGTAGCGACGTAGCTGTCATTTCTATCTGATTAAACACATCTACGTATTGAAATATAAAAATCATGATCTTTTCCAAATCAACTTTACTTCTCCTCGTTGGAGGTATGGCTTCGTCTCAAGCATTTCAACTGCAAAATACAAGAATGTCGCTTCCATCCTTTAATTCAGCTTCCATCATGAAGCAAACTAGTTTCATTGCAACCTCTTCTTCCAAGAGTAATAAACTTGATGTAATCTCAAGATCAACTCAGAGAAGCAGGCGATCAAATAAAGCTTCATCTACTTCTCTCTCCATGATTTTTGAACGCATGTCCGAAGAATGTATTGGAGCACTTGTCACTGCTCAAAATGAAGCAGCACGCCTAGGTCAACCAACTGTAGGTACTGAAATTATGACCATTGGAATTGTAGATAGGCCTGAAAATGCAAGAAGATCTTTGAAGAATGCAGGAATAACTCTACGTAAAACAAAGAGAACAGCAGAAGATATGTTTCAACCAGAAGATGGTGAGGATTCCAAAGCATCATTTGGGTCCATGTTCAACATGAATAAGAAAGCTCGCGATGTCGAATTGCCATTTACACCTGCTCTCAAGAGAACTTTGAATAATGCAGGCAGAATTGCAGATAAGATGGAAGGGTCAAGTGGCAGCATCATTAAGAGTGAGCATGTTCTTTTGTCACTTTTAGAGTGGGAAAATGAAAATGTAAATGAGTCTGCATCAAAACTAGACAAAGATGGTTATGCGAAGGGTACCTTGGCTGTTTTCATGCAAATGGATGGTCTAGGTGATTCCTTCTCCGCAACTGAATTCTGTAGAACACTTGTAAAAGACTTGAAGGAAGCAGCAGATGATGATATGGAACTTGTAAGTGGTGCAAAAAGTAGCGGAAATACTCCAACCTTGAGTGAATGTGGAGTAGATCTTACCGAAGCTGCCATGAATGGAGAACTTGATGAAGTGTTTGGTAGGGATGAAGAAATTCGTTCATCTCTTCGTACCTTGGTACGACGCAGAAAAAATAACCGTAAGTAATTGCAGCGTTCATTCCTAACATATGACGCATAAAATGCAGTCGATTTTTTAATTGCTAACTATCTCTTCACTCACTCTTTCTAACAATCTCTTCACTCACTCCTTCCAGCATGTCTAATGGGCGAGCCGGGAGTAGGCAAAACTGGTGAGTTTATTCATATCCCATATTGTATAGATTTGTGAACAGTATTGTGGAAGAATTACTAATACAATTGAATTATAGCGATTGCTGAAGGGATTGCACAGATTCTTGCAGCGCCAAAAATGCTTGAAAAGGCAGATGAGATATTTGAAAAGAATGAAGATGGCGAATTTTTGGATCCTCAACGTATTAGAAGACTCGAAGTTTTGGCAAAACAATGTCCAGCTAGATTGAAGGGTTACAGAGTGATTACACTTGAGTTGGCGAATCTTGTTGCTGGAACTAAGTACCGTGGAGAATTTGAAGAGAGACTTCAATCAATTATCGATGAAGTAACGGATGAAGCTGCACCACCTACAATTCTTTTTATTGATGAGATTCATACTTTAGTTGGGGCGGGAAGTGCCGAGGGAGGAATTGATGCAGCCAATATTCTTAAGCCTGCACTGGCTCGTGGTAAATTGCAAGTAATCGGAGCAACTACAATCGCAGAATATCGCAAATATATTGAAAAGGATATGGCTCTAGAAAGACGTCTTCAGCCAGTTATGGTAAAGGAGCCATCCGTTTCGCAGACGGTTGGAATTCTAGAAGCCATTGCATCAAAATATGAAGAACATCACAGTGTGAAGTATACACCTGCCAGTCTTGAAGCTGCAGCAAAGCTAAGTGAACGCTATGTAACTGATAGATTCCTTCCAGATAAAGCAATTGATTTGCTAGATGAAGCTGGGGCACTTGTACATATGGATCATGCATTTGATATGCTTACTGTCGAAGCTGGAACTGAACCACTTGTAGACGAACACACAGTTGCAAGAATTATTTCAGAATGGTCCAACATTCCTATTGGAAAGCTAGAGTCAGATGAAACTGAGCGTCTCATGGCGCTTGAAAATGAATTAGAAAATCGTGTCAAAGGACAAGCTCGTGCAGTGAAGGCTGTATCCAGAGCAGTAAGACGCGCAAGATCTGGATTACGAGATACCACTAGACCAGTTGCTAGTTTTATGTTTTGTGGTCCAACGGTAAGTAATCATATCCACATTTACACAAGAACTTTGAACCTTTGATCCATGTCTAATGTATTTTGTAGGGTGTAGGTAAAACTGAGCTTTGCAAAACACTTGCTGAAACTTATTTTGGAAGTGAGAAGGATATGGTTCGAATCGACATGTCAGAATACATGGAGAAACATAGTGTTAGTAGACTCACTGGTCCGCCTCCAGGTAAGATACAAAGTTTAAACATTTCTGTCTAGGAACGAGTATGATCTAACTCTATCATTAAATTTTAGGTTACGTTGGATATGAAGAGGGTGGACAATTGACCGAAGCAGTTCGAAGAAGCCCTCATTCTGTTGTACTTCTTGACGAGCTTGAAAAGGGACATAGTGATGTTCTCAATATTCTTCTCCAAATTATGGAAGATGGTATGTTGACTGATGGCAAGGGACGTACTGTCAATTTCAAGAATACCATTCTTGTCATGACTAGTAATGTTGGTAGTAAGCGTATTCTGGAAGTTGCGAACAATAGAGGAAGTTCACCATCCCCAGCCGCTCCTTCTATCGATCCATTAAAGCCTGATGAAGTCATGACCAGACTGCAAAAGAGCCCAAAGGCGATGGCTATGATGATGGAAGCTACAACCGATCCAGAAATCATGAGAGCGATGCAAACTGCTATGGGAGGTTCCCCTGCGGACTTATTACAGTTAGGTCAGGCGAATCCTCGTGTTGCAGATTTCCTCAGAAGATTATGGACTGTACTGAATGAAACTGAAGGGGATTCTTCTCTTATAGACCAACCAAATGGAAGCGGCAATCCACCAGCATTCCCATCACCAGCACCAAAATCTGGTATCGACGCATTAATGGATAATGATTTCCTCTCTGGAATTTCAAAGCAATTCAAGAATATGATGGGCGAAAATACTGAAGAAGCTCAATCATCTGTTGAAAATGCCCCAATCCCAACCCCAGCACCAATTCCTAATAATGTCGATGTAGATACATACTCTGAGATGGCTGATGTTGTGAAGGAGGAATTAGAGTCAGCTATGAAACCAGAACTTCTCAATCGTATTGATGAAATTGTAATATTTTCTCCTTTGGGAGCTTCTGAGCTTGCATCTGTGGCTTCACTTCTAATAAATAAGACTAGAGAAAGAGCACAAGAAGAAAGAAAGATTGATATTACTGTTGCTCCAAATCTTCTTGAAAAGGTAATTGTCGAAGGAGGACTTAATGCTGCACAATTTGGAGCTCGTCCAATGCGTAGAGCTGTCCAGAGATTCTTTGAAGATACTGTTAGTGATGCAATTATTAGAGGCTTTGTGAAGGAAGGAGAAAAGGCAATTGTAGCTGTAGAAGGCGATGGTGTGAAAATCACAAGAATGTCAGACAATCAGAGTATCTTACTGGAGGTAGATGATGGCAGTGGCGGCATTGGAAGCGCTAGATCAACTCCTTCCGAAGTAGTCAATGGAGCATCTGAGCAAAGACCAGCACTTCAAACAGCTGAATGGAATTAGAATAATGTCAAAATAAATAGATGCTAGCCTTGATTGCCACTTATAGATAGGCTAAAATACGTTAAGAAGTTCAAATGACTATACAGGCAAACTTTAGTTTTAAAAATAACCCTGTGATTGGGGGCGTGCGATTTTCGCAATAGTCGCACAAGCAAATTGATGGAATGAACTTATTCATCCCTATTATTACACCACAATGGTCATACGATTGAAGTTTCTCGTATCAACCAATTTTTTGACCTAATCCTTCCAATTCGAATATGTATATATGTTTTATTTGGTTGGACATGTTGCTTAGAACATTGGGTTTCCAGCAAGAGCTGGAACAGATCCTGGAATATTAGCAGCAGCAACGAAAGACATGATAGAAATCATAGCAAGACGTCCGTTGTTCAATTCACGGCTCTGTTTAACCTTGAGTTGTTCAGGATTTACAGTGGAGAAATCAATTGGTGGGAAAACAATGGTTGGAAGATCTCCTCCCTTGGTGTAGTGAACTCCCTTACACTCAGTGATGATCTCAGCAAGGAGGATTGTGAAATAAATTTGTTGCTTTCCACCTTCTGGTACTGCATCCCATGCATCAAGTGGCTTCATAGTGGAAAGGGACTCGAAGGAAACATCTGAAGAAAGCATTCCTGGGAAGTGGATTCCTGCAGCCTGTACAAGGTATCCAGTGGTTGCAAGCATAGCAACACGGGAGTGCTTAAGCTCTGCAGCACGGAACCAAGCAAGAGTAGACTCAGATCCAAGAGTAGCAAGCTTAAGTGGATCATAAAGTCCGAATGGAGCAGTTACTCCAGGCATGTCCTCAACCTTTGCGTTGAGAGCAACATTGGTGCGTGCCTACAACAGGAAAGCTTTTGTTAGAAATGAAAATAAGGCAAAGAATGATTTCCACCCTATGATTCTTCAATTTAGCCTATGAACTGCACATCATTAACTTGTGAACTTTTCAGAGAAACTCAACCTTCACTTTCTCATTCATCAAAATGTCTCTTCACACAATTATTTCATATCTCATCTTTTTCTCAATATTTTCGAACGAGAAACACGCAATTCAACACACATACCTGCTGAGCAGGAGCAAAAGCAGCAGCAGAGCCAGCAAGAGCAAGGAAAAGAGCAGAAACCTTCATATTGATATTGTAGTTGTTGAATTTTGCAGTAAAATCAGACTTGGTTTTGTTGCGTCTTTCGCTTGTACCATAGTAAAGTACGACGGTTACATACGCGTATCTTCAGGTTGCTTGAAGTTCAATCCAAAAGCTGAAGGAAAGTTTGTAGATGAAAGAGATAAGAAGGGAAGGAAAAGAGAGAAGGTCTAGATCTCTTTTCCTTCCCTTCTCTTCTTTTCTCTGGAGTCAACAGTAGAAGTCAGCATTGGTCATTTTTTATGGCATTTTTTTATTACATAAAAAATAAATATATAACTTTATCACAGTAATCAGCACATTTTTGAGTGAAAGATCTTCTATTTTATAGCTTTAAAGTCTCTCAACTACCTTGATTCCAAGAAGACCCATTAGCAATCTAATAGTTCCAGCGGTAACAGTACAGAGTGAAAGGCGACTAGCCTTGATCTCCTCAGTCTCAGCATTGTTCACAGAACAAGCTTCATAGAATTTATTAAACATTTGACTTGTCTCAAATAAATAGTCACATAATCTATTTGGATATAGATCATTTTCTACTTCACTAAGGACATCTGGAAGCTTCACAAGATTTCTAATAAGTTGAGTTTCTGCTTCATCCGTGATGACAATATCTGCAGGTTCTGGCCATTGAACTGATTGACCTTCCTCTTGTCCAGTCGCCTTTCTTACGATACCGCAAATTCTAGCATATGCATATAACATATAAGGTGCAGTGTTTCCATTCAGACTAAGCATGCGCTCATAGCTAAACTTGTAGTTTGACTCTCTATTCATTGAAAGATCAGCGTATTTCACAGCTCCAATTCCTACAGTCTTCACAACCTCCTTTACATCATCTGGAAGCTCCGCTTCAGGATCCTCTCGTCTTGATCTTACATCTTCTCCAGCAATTCTCACTGCTTCATCAAGGAGATCACGAAGCTTTACAGTATCACCTGAACGAGTTGCAAATTTCTTTCCATCTTCACCTTGAACAAGTCCAAATGGCACGTGTTCAAGAGAAACAGTCTCCGGTAAGAATCCAGCTTTCTTAGCAGCCGCGAAAACCATTTCAAAATGCTGCGATTGCCCAGCATCTGTTACATAAAGAACTCTATCTGCTTTCTCTCCATCATCAAATTCTGTGCGATGACGAATTGCTGCTAAATCTGTGGTTGCATAGTTGAATCCACCATCTGATTTACGAACAAGCATTGGTAGAGGGGAGCCATCACGATTTGTATACCCGTCAAGGAAGACAGCAGTAGCTCCATCACTTTCCACTGCCAATTCTTGTTTTTCCAAATCATCAATTACTCCATTTAGGAAAGGATTGTAAAAAGACTCTCCACGCTCTTCAAGTCCCTTAATATTCAATGCATCGTAAATCTACATTTCGAATGTTACCGGAGAGGATTGAGTCACACATATTTCTCACATTTATGCCAATTGGATTGCATAGTAATAAATAGCTACTCACCTTTTGATATTCTACACGACTAGCTGCACACAAAGACTCCCATGCTGCCAAAGCTTCTGCATCTCCAGCTTGGAGCTTCACCACACCTTCACGTGATCTGACCTTGAAATCATCATCCTTATCAAATCTCTGTTTTGCAGCCTTATACAAAGTCACCAAATCACCTAGGTCTACATTTTGTGAAGTTTCTTTATTCAATGCAGCTGGGAATTCATCACGAAGATGCTCTACAAGCATACCAAATTGAGTACCCCAATCTCCAACATGATTCAAACGTACGACATCATGTCCAGAGAACTCCAAGACATTTGAAAGTGTATCTCCAATGATTGTTGATCTCAAGTGACCAACATGCATTTCCTTTGCAATATTTGGTGATGAAAAATCCACTACAATCTTTTTCTTGTTTCTATTTTTGGATAAAAGATTAGAAACAATGCACGAAATTGGATGGAAATTCAAAACTAAAAGAACTCACCCAACAACAGGGACTGAAAGTCTCTCAGGATCCTTAGCCATGCCTTGGACAGATTTCTCAAGATATTCCTTCTTGAAACGAAGATTGATAAAACCAGGACCAGCAATCTCTGGTTCTTCCATGATATCTCCAATAATAGGACGCAATCCATCTACAATCTTGGTCGCACAATCTCTAGGAGACATTCCTACATTCTTTGCCAGACCCATTGCAGCATTACATTGATAGTCTCCAAAGTCTAATCTAGTAGCAGGTGTCACCATAGCATCATTGATTCCAAATGGAGTAGCTGCTTCAGCTGCAGCATCTGCAATTTTATCCTTTTCTTCTTGACTCATTTGTGGTTCCTCATTCTCTTCTACAGGAGCCGCATCTTCTTGCTGCTTCTTCTTTTTCTTCTTCTTCTTTTTCTTTGGTTCAAGCTTTGCCAAAGCTGCTGCTCTAGCAACTTCCTTTGGATCAAATGAATCATTCAATACCTTGACTACACTTTCCTTGATAAAATCAATACCAACAAGTGAATCCGATGCAACCTCTGCAGTTGTAGACATGTACAACTTGGAACTTGCATTTACTTTTTGAACAATAGAAGAAGTAGATCCAGAGATGATATGCGAGAATTGCGGAGATACATTTTGAGTAGTGGTAGATGGCACAAAAGAGGTTGCACGAGTTGCCAAAGTAGCCCGAGCTTGTCGACGAAGATTTGGTCCAATGAATGCTCTCGCTGCAGATTGGAACATTGTCAACAACAGGATAGATTTTGATACCCTAATCTGCATAGTATGTAAAAAAGATTTCAAGCTGTTATTTCACTATGATACCAATTACTTTCTTTTGTTATCTGATAGAATAGTTTTCTCTTTCATTTTCATTACTTACGTACATATCACATCATCACACACTTTTTTCGTGGTTCGTACGAACCACGAAACAATCAATCGACATTGTGCGTCAGTATAGCCATCAAATTTCTAGCTAGCCAACAAATAGAATTCTTTTTGCTTCTTATTGGTCGTACGTACTTGTGTTTCCTCCGCGAGAATTTTTTGAAGACGAACGAAGAGAGAGAGAGGCACTCTCACTCGACGAGGTTGACAACACAAACATTCCATAAGAAGAATAATACAATCATATACAAACTAAAATGAAACCAAGATCGACACAAAATTCAAACAATCACAATAATAGAATGATTTCAGACGACGAGATTGCAGTTGCGAAGAATAGGTTCCAGGCAAACATTAGCAAAAGAATTGCAGTTCTAGTTCTCAAGCATGGCTACAGTCGTGCCCGTGCTGCCGCTCTTATTCTCGACCAGATCCGCCAAACTGACGCCCCTCCTAGTGACAATGAGGTAAGTCTATGCATATGGAAACTATTCAAGTGAACTTTTCATGGCGTAGAAAGGGATTAGTTCCTTTACACAACATGATGATGAAGTAGGAATTCTTCGGAATTTACAAAAATTCTTACCCCTTCCCTTTTCTTTCCCTTTTGAAATTAGGTTTTTAGAGTAATGCATAATCTTGGCCTTGGTGAACAAGCTGCAACTCAATGTATTACAGTAGCAAATGCATTGAAAAGATTAGAGAATGAAAATGGATACACTAGAGCTAAGGCGATCAATTATTTATCGTCATGCCTCACCACTATGAAATTGCTTGGTTCGGTGGAAAGGACAAAATCGGACAATGCTCTCTTTTCATCCACTATCAATTCTTCTTCTTCTTCAACTAATTCACTACTTACAATGGATTCGCCATCGTCATCATCAATTGTATCATCATCCTCTTCAAGCACAATCAAATCATCTCTTCCACGTCCAAGAACTGGAAGAAGAAACTCTTCCAAGAATAATCTTAAACATCATAAATCATCGAGACTATTGTCCAAACCACCAAAACCACAGAAAAAGAGAAAGGATGAGAATATCATTGCATCAACAAATGACGGTAATCACACAGCACAAAGCACTGTAGAAAAGGCAATTTTCGAAAAAGAACAAGAAGTAGTACAACAAATAACTAGGAGTAACAACAAAACTCCTTCTCCAAATGTAGCAAGAGGTAAACGTGTGAATGCACACAGAGAGCATGATGTCATGGAGGTCAATGCTCAACCTACCAAGAGACAGCGTCTAGACAGTATTTAAACAGTGCTACTTTCTTTGTATGTGGAGGATGGAAAACTTATACCATCAATTCCACAAGAAGTAAGCTCTCATATCTCCTGTAATATGCTTTATGTTTATAAATTACAATAGATAGAACGTAAATGTACTAATGTAACCTACAAAGATGAAATACTTTACACTAGGAATCATAGCATAGTAAAAGTTTGAAGCAAATGAAAGTTATACAAAAGTATTAAAATGTATATGTAATGTGACCATAAAATGTACGTAATCAAATGTAATCTACATAATTTGATATTCACAGTCGTGACCCCTAACATCGACCGCATGTTTCTGGACATTTCAATGAAATTCTACGCCGGCTGCATCTCCTTGTCGTGTTCTTCCTACGTGCCCATGAGCAAGCTCTGACCTTTTTGAGGTTGAACAATTTCAGAAAAGTGTACTTTGAATTGTCCATGCAACAAGTAGAAGGAGTTCCACATGTCATTCGACAATTTTCGAGGGCGCCTGGCTTTCCACAGCGAACATCTTTGTTTTTACCGATCCACTCACAATCTTTGTGCTCTTTATCAAGACGGAATGAAGGATTATCTTTACGAGCACACTTGTTGCAGGTTTGTCTGCAATTCTCAAAAACAAATTTGCCATCTTCTTCTTGTCTCTTGCAGCGCTTGTCTGGATCTTCTGATACCCACTTAGCGCAAGTTTTCCCATCAAGGCCCATAAACTTGTAGTCTGCAGAATCAGCGCATGAAGAATCGTCAGACAATCTTGATTCGATAGCAGCGATATCGATATGTGAGCAAGAGTTTTCCAAGAGGTATTGGCAGTGTTCTTTCTGCTCAGTAGTAAGCGAGGCTACATCACGGGTTTCAAGTGGACCAACACAGCCCATCGAGGAGTCAAATGAAAAAGTTGCAGAACCCTGTGGATCAAAATACCCAAACGGAGATGAAGAGCTGTCACAACTCTTACCAGTATCTATCGAAATACTGCCATCAGCAATTTTTTTCTCTTTCTCGATTAGGTCTTGGAGGGAATAGCATGGGCATTTATATTCTTTAATCATGTCACATGATTTTGCCAATAAATCCGAGCAAGTTTTAGCTTGTTCCGAATCTATCAAATGTACCATATCTAACTCTTGGCATGTGTAGTGTGACTGATCATCAGACAAAGAATCAACTTCTTCTGCTGCATACCCTTCGTAATTCCAACCTGGAATCAAATCTCTGAAGTGCTCAGCATCCATTAAAATCAGTGAGATTGTTGGTTTATCGAGAGAGCATGACCTATCACGAAGGTAATCTTTTGACTTCCTTTTGATTCGATCCATCATTTTATTTATCGGCTGACAGGGGCATGATATAGCTGGTGATTGTTCAGTAGTCGAAGCCAATGATGATTCCTGAATAGCATTTAGAGGCACGTCGACAGAACTATCTGTAGCATTTGCACCCTGTTCTGGATTCAATTCAGATGCCTTCGGAAAATATTGAGTCGGCACGATTCATGTTAGCAAGTAATAGAACGGACTTTGACTATTCATCAATCCATCAAATAGCATACATCACTTACAGCAACTACCCTTAATAGAATGAAATAGTAGAATGTCAGAGGGGATAGAATAAGCTTTAACATTGTTGTTGTTTTCTAATGTTTACGAAGTAATGAGGTCAAGAAGAAGCGTTCTGTGGAAGCTGGGTAATGGGAAACTCAGTCTCTTCATCGATGAGAAGCCACAAAGCCGCCACCCATCGTTTATTTTATTAAAGTTGGATTATGAGAACCTCATTTTTTGTCTAAAGAGCCTATTTGGTTATGTGTAAGGCCGGTTGAAGGCAAATTTAGTTCGAAACCTGTATGTGACATTGATATTTCTTTACTCCCCAAAATTCAGATTAAACCATGGAAGAATTATTATCAGCAAATTTCTTACATGTTGCTATGGATTTAAATTTTTTTCAATATTCACACCTATCTGAGTTTTATGTTTTATTTGCCTTATTAAATAAGAACAAGTTTAACGGTGTAGGTATCTATTTTGGGACTTCTCTTCCCGAGAAGGCTGGCATGCAACCTGTCTCGTAGAAATTACCTATGAGAATACAAGATCCCGTTCACATTCGTATTTGTGTTAGTTTAGTGTTTTCCAAATGGTAAGCAATGGATGCATAATCGTTGCAACATATTTAGACAATTTATTTCAATTTCTACTCGTATTAGCCTGCAGTATTTCCATTCAAGTAGAAATGCCGAAATAGTTGTAAAATAAGAAGTAGTTTTAACGACAAAGTCACGACGTCACGACCGTTCTCCTATCAAATGAGAATATCAAGATTCATCATGGAATGATAAAGATTCTAAGTACACAATCCGCAAGTTTCCGGACAATTCATCGCTATTGAAGTAATTTTGCATCTAAAGTTTGTCTTCCTTTTCTTCGCCCACTTGCATCCAAATTTCTTCTTTGCACTGGTGGAGGAAGGGAAAAGTTTGAAGTTATTGTTGTCCATACAACATGTCGATGGATTCGCACAAGTATCTCTACATGCTACACGGATCGCTTTCTTAGAACATATGTTCCCCTTTGCTCTTGCCCATTTACAATCTTTGAAATCCTTATTGTTGAATCGAAAAAGCTCATCGTCCTTGCAGGCGCATTTACTACAAGTCAACCGACATTGCTCAAACATTCTCTTTCCAGTTGCACCGTCAATTTGATTGCAGCGCAAGCTGGGATTAGAAGCTACCCAAGCACAAGTTTCACTTCTATTGACATCATTTGTACAAATACTTGTCGATAGTTTATCAGTGTCAGAAGGAACATTCACTTCTCGACAAAAGTCATCCATGAGATCTTTGCAATGAGCGCTTTGTTCCTCTGTGATAATACTACTTTTATCTCCATCCATACATCTGTTATTTTCGAGATCAAGAGAAAAGGTGGGAACATTGCTTTCAAACTTGTAGATACCGTAGATACTTTCAGTAGGGTCAAGGCAGGTCTTGGAGCTGTCAACATTGATGTCGGTGTTTTCAATACTTTTCTCGAGTTTCATTAAATCACCAAAGGAATAGCATGGGCATATACGCGAATTTACTTTATCGCATGCCTCCAATAGCAAGTTATGACAAGCCTTTGCTTTGGAGCTAGGTATCATCCAGGCAGCATCGGACTCTCTACATTCATAGTTATCAGTGGTTGTATCGTATATTGCAGAATAATGAGCATATGGTAGATCATCAATATCAGTGAAACCTGGTCTTACTCCTTGTCTAGTCGACTTGATATCAATGATGTTAAGGCTTGTATAGGGCGTACTTGCACAAGATGAAGTGCGATGAATATCAAAACCAGGTTTATCTATCTTTAACATCACTTCTGTTTCCGAGAAACACGGGCATACGGCAACATCTTCGTTATTGATCTAAAACGTGATCGCATTTTAGTGAGAAGTAGTCGCTCATTAAAGCATTTCTACCGATTCAACATGAATTCGACTCTAGACTTACTTTCGACACAGCATTTACTACGAGTGTATTCAGAAACATCATTCCCAAAGAAATGGGATTGAAACGTGCTTTCATCTTTAGATTTTATGGAAGGATAAAGAAGTGAAAGTTCTCTCCTTTCTAGCTACTATTCGCACTTCTGTGAAAGCACTTGAAGAGGAATGCAGTCAGCAGCAGTCACCAAGTGTCCCATTTTCAATGACCCATACGGAGAAGAATGAGTTGAGTCTTACATTGTGACAGTGTGACCATCTCAGTATGTGCGACTGAAAAACTGCTGTCATTGTTAGAACCACATACAGCCTTTCCTGTCAGCTCATCTCCATACGACTCACTCTTGTTTCAAGCATATCTGTCCTTCATTTACAAGTTTTTGAACAAAGCTATTTGGAGGGCGAGAGGTGCCGGTGATAATCAATCATCCTTCACTTGATCCTACTAGCGAAAAAGTGATGAAATCGCTGTAGAAGAATCGAAATAATGTTTCTTCTATATAAAATTATGTCTAATATAAATTCTATTTCTATCTATAGAAATCATAATAATTATATCAATAACATGTCCCCTCAGTCAAAGTTACAATACCCACATGCCTCAGGACAGTTCGACGCAACATTTTCGGATTTGCATCGTTTCCTTGCTCTTTTACCAAGTTTTTTGTTTCGTCTCTTCCTTCCCACAACTTTTCTGCAGGTACGCATTTTGCCATTCTTGAACTGAAACTTTCCACTTTTATCTTCGCAACATTGGCTTCCCTCATCCACGTCAGCGCAAGCACAATAACCACAGGTCTTTCTGCAATAATGGAAATTTGGTTTCTTTGACACATTATCGACGACATGGCATCGTACATCAGGAACGTCACTGACCCAATCACATGATCTTTCAATAGACCCCTCTTCCACAAAAGTACCTTCATCTTTGCATTTTTCATTCGCATCTTCGATCGGTCCCACATCAACATCTGGTTCTTCAGAATCGGCATCTGGTTCTTCAGCATCGACAGGTTCTTCTTCAAGGATGGCACATGAGTCTTCCAAAAGTTCTTGACAATGCATTGTCTGTTCCTGGTTTACGATTTGCAATTCATCAGATCCACTCATACAAAAATTTGGCATATTTGGTACATTGCTCTTAGTGACCCCATAGAGTGTCGTGGAGCATTCACTGCTATTATCTTCACAAGGCAAACCATTCAAGTTGGTATCGCTGAATTGGAAAATTCCATATGTAGCAGCATCATTCACGCATGTCTTTTCTTTATCCAATTTTAAAGATCCGTCTTTGGCCTTTGTTTCAGCATCCACCAAATTATGAATACCATAGCACGGACAAATCTTTTCATAAGTGACTGCACATGCTTCTTCGATAAGTTCGAAGCATGCCTTGGCTTCACCCTCGGAAATCATTCTATGCATGTCTTCTTGCGAACATTCGAAATCCTGTCTTTCAGGAGTATCAATGAATGTAGCGGTCAGGTGTTTGTATACAACACCATTGATGCTACCATTAAATGCAGGTCTACCGTCTCTTGCCCCGTGTACATTGACATAAGCCAGTGATATCCTTCCATTCCTAGCTCTACAAGATGTAGGTTTGTGAATATCCACAGTGCTGAATGCTGTTCGAAGATTGAGAAATTGAAGTCCGTCAGCTCTATTAAAGCATGGACATTCCTCTTCTCGTACTTCGTGAACAACTTCTTCCGTCAAAAGCTCTTCTTTCTCGTCAACGGAAACTTCAGCATCACCTGAAGGCGCCTCTTGTGCTCCTACAGGTGCCTCTTGTGCTCCTACAGGTTCACCAGGGTATTCCCAATCCTATGAATGATGAGAAAAATATGAAATGTAAGTGTATGGTGTGTGATTCAAAAAAAGACTAGTCAAAGTAGTGCAGAGTCACATCACAAGACTGGAAAAGATTTCTAAGAAATTCAATAGGAATGGACAGACCATTCTATCATGACTTTCTATTTGACGAAGAACTTACGCGAGCTGCACTGGCAAAAGGAACGACTATCGATAAGATGAGAGGAATACTGAATTTCATCGTATGGCTTTATATGAGCTAGTTGAAAACGGATGCAGTGTTCTTTTTGATTTGATTTGATTTGATTTTATGAAGTGATGAAGATAGATGAAGATGTCGCGGTCTTCAGCCTTCAGCTTCCATTGTGTTCTCAACAGTGACGATGACTGATGCTGATCTGTGGGATCAACGCAGTTTGAATTTAAAACGACTGAAATCAGAGAATAAAAAGCTCCTCGGTCATTGTACGTTATTATATGCTCATTACTGTTCATCTCTATTCCACATTCAGATTTAAAATAATTTTTATTCGTTGGGAACAAAAATGAAACTTCTGCCATTGTGAAAACAAATAGTCTATTCAATAGAAGTAACATACGAGTAGTCATTTCAATTTCGTTTATTTTTCAACGGAATGTCAACAATTGAAATTGTCTTACTAATACAGTTGACTGAGTCATCCATGTTGTTCATAACGTCAACTGACTGCTTAGCTAGATCATGCATGAGCTACAATCTACAATACAAGATACAAGAAGCTACTCCTTCATTTCAATACGTAAACTTTCACTTAGACGATACAGCGCCTCGTATGAGAGACTTGCTGAAATCATATGATAGTTCAAAATCGCTTTCATGTCATCTGACGAGATAGAAGAGATTGCCGAGAGACAACAAGCTGAACTGGACTTTATTGATGCGGCATACTCATCAGATGAAGCTTGGATTCAAACGAGCAACTATAATGATACAACAATACATGTCGTTCATAGGCGTCTCAATCTTCCCCTAGGAAACTATGATGACAACAATGGAGAATCTTCAGATTCTTTAGAAATAGATTTGATTGCTTCCATGCCACCAAGATATCCCATGGATGAGTCAGCTCCACTCATCATTGATGCATCAATTGCCAATCATAGAAAAAGAAATGGTTCTGTGCTGGATTCATCGTCCGCACGTAAATTAGGTTTGGATGCATTGCCCAAACTTGTAGAAATTTTACGAGCAGAGGCTACAGACAACGCAGGGCAAGAATCTTTACTTGTCATTTTCGCAAGAGCGGAGGAATGGATCGAAACAGATTGGAAAGATATTTTAGAAGAAACAATAACATGTTCTTCAAAAGCAATTAAAGGTGGTGAAAAGAAGACGGCATCAAATATGGATCCAACTAAACCAATGGTATTGGCGCGGAAACTCATTTATTCTCATCATATCATCGCGAAATCGAAGCGTAAAGCCATTGCTGATCTTTCTCGTGATTTTCAACTTGGTGGCTATGCAAAAATTGGATGGCCTGGAATCATAATCATAGAAGGAGAAGAAAGCAATTGTGACAAGTTCTATGACACTATACGGCCAATGAAATGGCAACATTTAGTCTTGAGAGGAGAAGAACGCGTACCCATTGAAAACCATGATATCAATGCTTTGAATGCAAAGAGATGTTTTCCAATCAAAATGGTTGAATTAGCGGAAGATCAAATGTCCCATCTTGCAGAGATTTGTAGGGAAGCTAATATTGAGGCTTTGTTCAAGACGTCTATGCGTATGTATGAGAAGAAAGAAGACGATAAGCTAACGGGAACAGATGAGGTTGATACAGAAGCACAATATGGAGTCATGGTGCACGTAGATCATATGAATGATCGAAAAGGGTACGAGAAATGGATTCAAAAGGCTTGTAAAAGTACTGGCTGCAAAGAGCTTATTGTGCGATGCAGAAAACATCAGTCTTCTCATAATACAAGAATGGCAATCGTGGTTTGTATATTTGGTGAAGAGGACAGTGTCAAACAAGTTTTGAAGCGATGGCGAATCAGTAGAGTCGATGTTGATTCAAAAGGTGTACCGTGTCTAGAAAGAATGATGAAAGTGATTGTGGAAGGAAATATTGTAGAAGAAAGTGACATGCATGAAGTTTTAGATGAAGCATCAGCAAAAATCAATCAAAATGGAGTTATCAGTTCGAACGACTTCAACGAATTTTGTTTCTCGATAGGAGCAGCCACCTGGAGAGATGCTCAACAGAAATTTCTAAATCTAACGTGACTTTTGATTCTTTGATCATGTATGTTATGAAAGATGAGTTGAGTTCGCTTCAGTAATTCTGCGAGAGTACTACAATGACTGGACAAAATATCCCATATTGATATAAATGATTCTAATAGTGACAATCTATCCCATACACTAAATAATTCCCTCATCGCCCAAGTTTCTCCCAGCAATTATTCAAGTAACCATGGATACCTTTGAAATGTAAAGTGCAGTACAATCGGAATAAAAACATTATCACAATTGCCAGGTGCAATTGCTTCCGCAAAAGTTGCAATCACACCAATGATCCCCAAGTTCTTCATTGCAATATCTCTTAAACCAAACAATCTGTTGAAAAGCAAGAATCCTCCAATAGTCCCTAGAAATAACCCAAAGAAACTGCCTTCCACACTTTTTTGTCCACCTAGAGGGAATCTGTACTTGATGTTTCCATAATACCGTCCTATAATTGGTGCCAAACCATCTCCTATTCCCAAGGCTGAAATTATAATTACACCTTCAACAGTCATGAACATTTGTGTACCGAGATATATCATGACAAGAGTAAATTGCAATGGCCCATAAAGAAGTTCCGACGGTGAAGATGATCTCGACATAGTTCTTACATCAATGTCATTTGGATCTGCAAGAATTGCTCCCTAGACATGGATCGGTAAGCAAATGAATGAAAGTACATTCTGCAGAAATTTTAGTTTTGAACATACCTTATAAAAGAGCTTGAGACTCATGACTGCGGGTACCAATATGTTCAATCTCCATGACCAATGTGACACATCAAAAAGTGGCCAAAAAATTACCCAGCATGCTGCACCGACATGTACAAATTTCCTACTTTCATAGGCGCATCTCAACCTTTCGCGAATACCTGATCCAATTGTAAGTATCACTTTGACATATATCACTGTGAGAAGGGAGCAGAAAATATTATACCATAAAGGTGTTATTTGCAGGGAATACAATTCTTTCATGCTGATGGCAATTATTGGAGCTCCTTTGTAGGAAATCAAAATTTAGTAGCCCTCTACTCAATGCTGCCCAGTAAATTGCGGTGCCCAATCCTTCAATGTTGTTGTACTCAATAAATACAGTGAGTAGTCAACCAGAGTATTTCTTTCATCAAATGAAAGAAGCAGATAGAGAGAAAGAAAACAAACTGTGTAAAAACTGATGGCTGGGTGTGTGAAACGGAATTCTTCAACCAAAAAAGACCCGGAGACTGAGGATAACCAAATGCTGGTACCATAAGTATATACGTACGTAGTCAAATTTTTTTGTAAAACCGTCAAAAGGATTGCATCTGGTGACGTACAGACGGTGGTACCACACCTTCATCATCTGTCTCCTCTTGGTCTTCTCACCATTCCTGCAAAACAACAGGAACACATGACGGCTTCCGCTCTATCATTACTTTACTGATCCATCGTCATCGATTCGCTAGTGGCTGAATTTCACATACAGTCGTCAATAGATATTCAGCTTCGACAAAATCTGCTGGGAAATTGGTGGACTATAATTGATTTTTCGCAGAGGTGAGTTTTCTACAGATGGAAAAATTTGTGTTGCTCATTTTTCCCGTTGATGTGCAGAAGGTATTTTAAGATATGTCTACATGGAAGAAGCGTATCTGGATCACATTTTTACCCATGAGTAGAGGAGATATTTAACACTAGAGCACTATTGGTACTTGCAGTTCTTCATCAACTTTCACAATTTTGCTTTACTCACCATACTCGTGTTCTCATTGTTTCTTTTTCCTATCTAAAGAAATAAGGAATTTCATATTTTTCTCATCTTTCCTGCACTCTCAATTTCGACAAGGATTGCTTTATAGCTTTGAAATTCTTCCTATCAACGCTATAATAAATACGCAAATCTATAATTGGCAACTACGTAGCCGAGAAGAACAAGAACCTGTAGATTTCTTGTCTACGTCAACATGCAAGAAACCGGAAGTAATACCGACGGCAAGGTCAAATCAAAAACCTTTACTGACTTTGTCGATTCTGCTTTCGCTTCGTTTGAGTCCAGATTTAAAATATTTGGATCATCTAAGCCTGTACAAACAAATGTATCTGATGAAGAAGATGGCAAAAAGAAAAAGTCTATGGACCAGTACAAATCCGAAAAAGAACTCGACGAAGAAGATGCACATACTACTTTTACATACTTGATCATACTCACTGCAATCTATCTACCATTTTTACTGTTTCTGTGGATGCGTGGCTCTAATTTTGGATCTGAATCCATGGTTCGTTCCCTGTTTCTGAGTCATATCTTGAGATTTGTAGTTGCTTTTCTGCTTTTGCCAAAGTCAACTATTAAATCGTTTCTACCAAACCGAGTGTGGAATTTGATTGTAAATACGGGACATCATTTTGAAGAATTTTGGTATGATCGAAGAACACAAGCCGTGATTCCTACTTGGGTTCATGTTGTACTTAGTTTCGTTTTGGGAGTACAAACAGACAATCAAGCACCGGGCTGTGGAGCTCTAGAAAAAGCGAAAAAGAATGGTCTACCTCTACCTCTGATGTGTTTGGCTAGCTTGACATTTTGCGTATTTTTAGTTCACCCTGATGGGATGACATGGATAATGCTTGGACAGCTAAGGTGAGTTTTAGTCTGGACTGGTTGAGGCATATTTTCCATGAAGTTCTTCGAATAGTATGGAATTTCCTCTAGGTTCCAAACAAATACATTTTCAGTGCAGATTATGTGAAAATTACTCACTTTATTGTTTAAAATCCTTCCAGGCAAATGATACAATCTTCAATAATGCAAGTCCTGGAATATCTAAAAGGTGTAAGAAATGGTGAAATACGAATTACATTGAGTGATGTATCACCTATTCTGGCGTCCATCGTAATTATTGCGACAATAGTAAATAGCATAATTTCGAATTTGAACAAAGATAAATCTTCCAGAAATCAAGATCGAATGACAAAAAGTAAACATCGAAAAGGTAAAAAGGGGAAAGGTCGGAATTACAATAGAGGGTCGACGCATGGTAGTAAACACAAGGCAAAAGATTCAAAGCATTTGGAAAATGAAATTGATAGTGAAGATTCTTTGAAATCAACATCTCAAGCAGAATTTCGACGCATGAGAAGTTTGAGCGATATGGAAACTTCGACCGTCAGCTCAGGGTCTACTGTTGATACAACTTTACCTGCAAGTGACCTGTCATCACATAATTCGAAAAAGGCAGAAAAAGAGCGAAAGGATGAATTCACAGTAGAAGATAAGGCAAATGAGGAGCCCAACATTATTCAGAGTCAGGAGAAAGAAAAAGTAAGAGAAGTTCAGCATAAGGTAGTCGCATCAGCATCTGATGACGAAAAGTCTTGTTCATCGTCAGTTGCTACAGTGCAAACGGAGGGTGGATATAGATCATTACATAGAAGAGGCAAGGGGAAACAAGGTGCTAACAAAGGCGCTATTAATTCTCCATTTACTCCTCCTTCTACACCAAAGAGATCATTAGAAAAATACCAAAAGCCAACAAATCAGAAGTCTATTTCCCCGCCTAAGGTTTTTCCAGATCGCATTGATTCTAAAAAACTTTGTTTTGAGAAGAAGAAACATCCGAAATCTAATCGCACTGTAAATGAGAAGCATCAACACGACACGAGGAATAATGGAACAAAGAAAGCAAATAAGTTTTCGTCTGAAGGCCCTAGAGGACGATCATTTACTGCACCAGAAATGTCTAGAAAGAAGAATCTATCTCATGGATCTAGTAATAGATTGCATGAAAAGAAATTTTCAAAGCGTGGTAACAGTCACAAGAAACCAGAGGAAAAGGCTTCAACTGTTCAAAACAAGCAGTCTATTACTTTAGAACCACTTGTGCCTTTGCAGCCTACAAAAATGCAAATTAGACAGTCTCCACCAAGACTTGATGTTGACAAAACACTCTTAGTACCAGCTGAAGTGATGAAATGTAGCGATAATGGAAAGAAAACTGTTGGATGGGACGAGACAGCGGTGATTAGACCTCCTCCAGGGCTTGAGCTGCCTACACCAGGCCGTACATTGGGCCTGGAACAAAAGGTTATTGCCACTCATCAGTCAACATCAACAAATCAAACAAATTTGCAAAGCTCAGTAAATGCCTTCTCTCTTCCATTGAATAGACCATTACAGAACGACAATCATATGTATTCCTTCAACTCGTGTGATGCTCCAAAGCTTCATCCACTGTCACCGCTACAGCAGTGCGAAGCAGAACCCTCTTCCTTTTCACAGACTCCTCAGAATGATGATGAAATTGAGGCTGATTTGAGGAAAATGGTATGCAACATCTTGGACTTCTAAAGACCCTGTAATCGCACCAAATATATAACTTTATAAGTTGAACTTTCAAATTCCTACCACATTTCCAGGAGTTCTAGGTCTCATTGGTATTATGTTCGACGGATTATCCTGTTTCTTGACTCTTGGAGAAGGCGCAGATTTTGGTCTTTTTTTCCTCTCTTTGTGACGTTGACCCGGTTTTATTGTCGGAGCCTTTTTCTTTTGCTCCAAGAGTTTTTGCTGTTTCTTCTTTAGTTTCAATCTCTCTTGTTTCCTGCGAGCGTTCTCTTCTCTCCACGAACGGCCAACTTTAGCGTTTTTCGATAGTGTGTATGATCCATATGTCTCCCTTGGTAATGGATTTGTTGCTTCTTTCAAACCCGATGCCATTCTCACTAATGCTCGCTTACTTCGGATACCAGCATCAACAAAGGCTGCTGCAGCAGTTTCAATACTATTCTCAGCCTTCACTCCAGCCTTGAGGACAGTTCTACGTAGTTTATCCCTTTGCTCGTGATTCAACTCCCTTACTTTGTTTACAGCGCTCTTGAATCTATCCCTTTTCAATTCAACATTTTGAAGAGAATCTCTACTTGGATCTTCACCTATTTCTTTCATTTTGTATACTTGTAGAATACTGAGATCCTTGTCTGCACAAAATTCCATCATCGCCTTGGATCCTCCTTCCTTGAACTTCTTCAAAAGATTTCTTGCATGATGTGGATCAAAGGTCAAGTTCCTTTCCTTGTTGGCACTTTCCCGAGGTCGGGTACGTTCAAGATTGGACCAATAAGATATACCCAAGACTTTGTTTTGAATTTGCCGTTGTATCTTGAATGCAGGCAGTAATAGTAATGAATGATTGGCAGTGTAAATAGTAAATGACGTCAAATTCAATACTCCTCCCCTATCTTCTGCAAAACTGACTACATCTTTCAGTACAGCTTTTCCAATACTAGATTCATTTTGTAGATCTTGACCATAAAGCTCATGAACCATTCGTTCAATCTCTGGCAATGAAATCTCCCCACTTCCATTCAAATTGTAAAGCTCAAAAGTGAAATTCGTCAAGGTATCACACTTCATTGAGCATATATTCCAGACACTAATCACAAATTCTAAAAAGTCAATTGACTCTCCACCCGACACGTCAAAATACTCAAAGCATTTCTCAACATAGAGTGATCTATCCAGATCGAAGTAGTTCAGGAACTCATACATTGTCATATTTCCATTCTTTGCTTTATTGACTCGGTAAAAGATAGACCAGAGTTTCTCAATTGTGATCCGTTTGAAGCCGAGAGCTCGAAATGTAGCCTCCCATTCTATCACCTTTGGTTTGTATATTGGTGTACAGACATAGTCAACAGCCGAGTCGAGAATGGAATTTCGTTGCCATGAGTTTTGCATAAAAAGATGATGATTCAAAAAGATATTTCTTTTCCAACCGCACCAAGGATATTGATCTCACAGGTTTGACATCAACATCAATCTTAATCAAAGGAATACTATGTAGAATTGTCTCCACATGGGAAGTGAATTGACACAAGACTTCACTAAACACACTAAACAACAAACCGATAAACCAAGTTCAACACTCCGAAAGTAACTCGATCATGACTCAAGTACTTAGTTTCATCTCTGAATACTTGGACCCTCAGCAGGCTTGTGTCAAAAAATATGTAATAAAATATTACCCTTCATCGCATGAACTGGAAATGAAGTGCGTAAAGACCAAACGCAAGTTTCTATCACGTTCAAAGATTCTAGATGAAAATGTATCCACGATAGACTTTAATGTGGGAAATGTACTTGTTCTCTTTTCTAGAGAGCTCAAGCTCGTCGACTATGGAGATGAAAAAACCAAGGAACTTTTGTCTCCTCAAAATATGAAAGTAATAGGCATTGTGAGTCTGGACTCTATTTCTTCTCTTGGTAATGTCATTTCTGATAGTATCGAGAGTCGGGGCTTGAAGCTAGTGAATTTAAAATTGATTGAAACTGAAGAGAATATGTCAAATGTATCTTCTGGTAGTGATGGTAAAGTTGAAGTTCGTCTTGGAATTGAAGTGCGAGGAGAACATGTGAAGGATAAGATACAACACGTCTCTTCCGTTGTACTTCTTGAAGAGAAAGAACATGACAATCAATTTAGCTCCATATTTCCTGGAAAAGTATTGATGGCAAAGTATAAAACGAGTTCTAAAACGACATGCTGCGTAATCAAACCACATATTCTCAAAAACGGAAGAGCAGGAGAAGTCATTCAGGAAATTCTTGATAGGGGCTTTAAGATTAACGCTGCTCAGATATTTCATCTCGATCGAGATCGTGCTTCAGAGTTTTATGAAGCATATGAAAAGCTAAAGGAATACAATTTCATGTTGAACGAGATGATTAGTGGGCCTTGTCTGGCTTTGGAAATTGATGCATCCGTGGAGGAGTTTAGAGCAAGTGTTGGTCCATTTGAAGTTGACACAGCGAAAAAACTCTACCCCAATTCAATTAGAGCAAAATTTGCAAGAAATAATACTCAAAATGCAGTTCATTGTACAGATCTAGAGGGAGAAAGAGTCAATGAATTATCATACTTCTTCGATATTCTTGCCAATGAAAAATATTCATACGATTGAGCGAAGTGAAAGTAAAAAGTGACAGTCTTCATCCTTCATCTAGAAATCACACAATATTATAATGATTATATGTCAAAATTATATGGTAGGTATGCTCGTGATTTTGATCATTTTTCTTCTTGATTGATTCGAAATTCAAATAGGTGCTCGTCATCTGTCTAATGACGTAGAACTGTGTCATTAGGATATTTTCGGCAAGAGATGGGATTCAAAATACCAAAACATGTGTTCTCTCGACACAAAGAGAAGAAGATCCAAGCAAAAAGAATTTTTCATCAATGCCATAACTTCAACAACTCACAAACATAGTTTTTCTATCCTCCTTGAATATGAAAATTGCAATTGGAGCACTCGCAGCTCTTGTCACTGTCCCAGAGGCAAGCGCTTTCTTGCCTAGCATCAATCTACAAAATGATGTGAAGAAGATGAGTCCTTTGTACTACATTGATCCGTCATCACCACAAGCGAGTGATGAAAATTGGAATCCAAAAAAGACTCTCGATACAAAAGATAACCAGGGTAAGATGGAAGAAATTGAGAATTTCAAACAAGCTCTATCTATGATGAATACTGCATCAATCTCATCCATGTTTTCTGGTCCTGATGATGTAGCTTCAGAAGAATCTGTCATTGCTGAAGTACTGACAGAACTTGCACAGACTTTGGCTTCTGAAAATAATGAAGCTTCCGACCCTTTGACAATGGATGAAGTAGTCACAGCATTGAAGAAGGGGTCCTCTGCTGCAGTAGACCTTGCAATTGACACCGCTGAGCTTGCATACATTGTCGCTTCTTCGCCAGAATTTAAACATGAGGCAGCTGATATTCTATCTGGAAATGTCAAGGGCCTTGTAAAAGTTCCTGCACTTTTGCAGATGAAGATGCGCAACTTGGATATTTCGCGGGTAGAAATGATGAAAGGTGCTGCAAGTTCTATCTGGACTTCCAAAAACAAGGATGCTGGTGAGAGTATTGAGGATCGTTTGGCTTACTTTCAACAAGTCAAGGCTCGAATTGCGAAGCAAGACAAAGATGCTCTATTAGTGACAAATAATAGCGTCCTATCCGAATCCAAGCCGCAAGGGATCTTGCCTTCAACGTTGAATGAAGAGCTGGAGGAGAAGGAGCCAAGTGATTCATTTGCTTCAAGTATTGCAAATGCCTACGTCAAGACTGCTACTTACGACGAGCCAACTATGTTGAAGGCTAGAACTGAAGACCAATCCGAAGTTGCACCAGGTGCAGAGGCAAATTATGGCAAAACAATCACTCAGACGAAAACATCTGAGGATGTAGTGCTGAAAGCAGAAGATTCATCTCCTATCTTGTCAATAGATCATCCAGAGGTGAAGGACGTTGATGGTCCAGAAGGCGCTTATGTGATGGCACAAACTTTTGCAGAGGACATGGCTTTGACTAATGATGAAATGCCATCTATGCCTCCTGTCATTGCCAAGGATGTCATTGAAGAAGTGAAGACTGCCATTGAAGAAGTAAAGGCTGTTGTCAGTCTAGAGGATGTTGCTGTCAAGGATCAGCCTCCTGCAGAAGCTTTGGTTGATACTGTAGATAGTGAAGTTGCGCCCCCTGTGATTGCCAATGATGTCGTTGAAGAAGTAAAGGCTGTTGTCAGTCTAGAGGATGTTGCTGTCAAGGATCAGCCTCCTGCAGAAGCTTTGGTTGATACTGGAGATAGTGAAGTTGCGCCCCTTGTGATTGCCAAAGATGTCGTTGAAGAAGTAAAGGCTGTTGTCAGTCTAGAGGATGTTGCTGTCAAGGATCACGATCCGGTTTCTTTGGAGGCTTTTGCTAATGGTGATATGTCCCCTATGCCTCCTGTCATTGCCAAGGATGTCATTGAGCAAGTGCAGCCTGTCGTTAGTCTAGAGGATGGTGCTGTCATGGATCAGCCTCCTGCAGAAGCTTTGGTTGATGCTGGAGATAGTGAAGTTGCTGACCCTGTGATTGCCAATGATGTCGTTGAAGAAGAAAAGGCTGTTGTCAGTCTAGAGGATGTTGCTGTCAAGGATCAGCCTCCTGCAGAAGATCCCATTTCTTTGGAGGCTTCTGCTGCATTTGTAGAAGACCAAGGCTTTATCGAGACTGCCGAAGCCGCAATTATGAATACTATTGAAGAAGAGGCATTTAATGAAGGTGCGGAAGCTGTAATCATGCAATCCTACAATGAAGGATCGTTTGTTGAAACCACTACACATACTATTTCAAAGCCATTCTTTGGTGCCAGCACCAACTATCTTGATAATTTGTAAGCCTTGTGAGAATTGAAAAGCCTGGTTCGAATTTAATTGTTTTAAAAATTTGATTTAACAAAAAATCTTGTGATTCACATCTTTAGCTCCATCAACGCTAGGTTTATGAAGGAAAAGGGGAAGAGTTGGAAGACTGTTGGAAGGGGTACCAATTATACATTACGTACATTTTTATAGTTACAAATGAAAATCTTCTAGCTAGAACTTCCCCGTAGTAGAAACACGTCTTGAACGACCGAAAGAAGTCATTGCATTGCTTGTGTCCATTTTATCCGCAACAACATGCACCTTCTCAGAATATCCAATGACAGCTTTGGTAGTTTTACTCAAAGTTGCTAAAAATGACAATACAAGAACATCCTCGTATTGCTTCTCTAACTCTTGTCCTAAATCACTCGTGCCTTGTCTGTACAGCGGATGTCTTCCCATAACTAATGGCAATTGCTTCACCAAACTCTTGACTTGTCTCAGGAGTACATGGTCAGTTTGAATTTCTCCATCACGACATTTACGCAAATACTCCAGTAAAATAGCAATCCTAGAATTCATAGCGTCTACACTCGTCAAAAGAGTCTGGATGTGCATCATGGTCTCAGTATCTTGTGAAGCAGCTGGTTTTTTGTCTTGCTTGATATCCTCTTCAGTATTCATACTTGCATCACCCCCAGAACTTTCATTGCTTCTCACCACAGTTGGGCGAGTATTGAACACCTTTTCAACAGCAATACGCTCCGGTCCAAAAGACTCCAATTCAAAATCTAAATGAATAAATGCTTTTCCAGACGATTCAAACACCGACAATGGCAATTCTTCCTCTTTATCCAATTTCTCTCTAGCAGACTCCCCACTTACTCCTTGTTCAGTAGAATGTGGTTTTGCATCTGGTTCAGTAGTATCCATAAGGATAAAAAGTGGATCTTTATGGAACTGCTTCATCCATCCGTGATGGATTTCCAAGTCATTCGGTGTCACTTCTCCCTCGGAGACTTTGTACCAGCCTACAACATCATGATTCGGAAACACTTTTTGATGCAGTTCAATCTTTGTTTTGATGTGATTTAGTTGTGATTCCGAGAGGGTAGTTCCACTAGCTTCTACTTCTTCCGCGTCAATGATGGTGATGGTGGACAAAAGTTGCGTTTGATGATTCTGACCGAATAAAAGTCCAATGACTGGTGATGAAGCAGGAAGGGCCGATCCACCACATGATACTCTTGTATGATGATCTGATATTCCAATGATTGCAAGCTATGGAGAGGTACAAAGAATGAGAGTATTAGATTGAGTGAAAACATGTCAAGGACGAAGCAAAGAGAAAAATGAGAGCTTACTGGATGAAGGCGGACGGCCTTTTCTTGACTGCTACTCTTGTCCATATCTACGTCCATCCTTTCTTCTTCTTCTATCACTTATGTGTGTGTACTAGATTTAGGGTTATGTCAATGTAATGTTTCAATTAGCTGTAGGTATCTACTTATTAGATTCTCACAAACAAAAAATAACAAGCAAAAATCTTTCGTCTCTCTGTTCTCTTCTGCTCTGTGCACTTTGCTCCGCCCTCTCATGTAGGATCCTACCCTATCCATAAAAATGGATCAGTCACGTGGAACGATGTACGTACGGCGATTTGGAGGAGCCAAAACAAAATTACAAAATGGAAAGTGAAGATGTTAAGATGTTGTTCAAGAACATACTGGAAGCCTCTTCAAGCTTCATCTATTACGTCGACTTTTGGCATAAAGATATCTTCGTCTCAAAGAGAATATCAGCATTGCCTTTATATAAGATATATAAGTGAGGCAATCTCAGATTTGTGCCTTTTGGATCCATCCATACTCACTTAAATGCGATAAAGCATTTCCCACGACCTCTCTCATCACTTCATTGAAATTTCATTGGATATTTCAAAAGTCTTTCATTGCCTATCTTTTTGATCAAGGAAAGAATTTTACAGTAGGCAAATCATTTGCTAATATTTGCTACTATTGCATTCTACATACAAATCTAGAAGGGACATTCTTACTCACCTCTAGCTTTGAAAATCAGCCATCCGAACCTCATTATTCCTTGAGTTACACACATATCCGAAACTGCACTTAACAATGGTGTGTAACATAGGCACATCGCCAACCTCTTCTACCAAATGGCTATCACTCGATATTTGTGGCTTGGGATGCTCATTCTTATCCTACTTTTGCCACTTATTCGCATTACACACAATTTACACCTCTCTAATATCCTCTTCGACATCAGCCACATGGGTGTTTTACATTTTATATGTTCCTTGCTCAATACTAGCCCTTATAAGTTTATTTCAAGCACAACATACTGATCCAGGAGCTGTACCAATCGGTGCGAGACCTTTGAGAGTTGAAAAAGTTGAAAACGATGATGCAAGTGAAATGTCGGATAAATCTAGTTTACTTCAAAATATGGATGGAATTGATGTTTCACAAGCTATCCGAAATGGATTAGATGCTGAAATGGAAGATAAAAATGTCTTGGGATTAGAGGATGGCGAAGAATTGAGTCATGTGTCATTGGCAGATGAGGAGGGAAGTAAGACTGGTGCTTCTGTAAATAGTAGAATTAGTACTATGAGCAATGGTAATAAAGATGCAAATATCGAAAATGGCTTGGATAGAGTAAGGCGGCCTATCGTAAGGATGAAAGGGATCAAAGTTTGCAAAGCCTGTAAATTTAATTACAAACCTGTGCGATCGCATCATGATTCAGTAACTGGAAGGTGTATTTGTAAATTTGATCATTTCTGGTAAGTTACATCTCATTGTCCTTTGATTGATAATTCACCATCAACTTTCGAGAGTCTAACAATTTATCTACAGTCCGGTAAGTTGCAGATTATTTGTTAATTGGATGTTGAAGAGAAATCACTTTGTTAAGGGTATTTATTCTAACTCAAATTCAATAATATAGTGGGTAGGAAATGCAGTGGGTGCTTTGAACCACAAGTTCTTCATTCTGTTTATATTCTATACATTTCTGACAAGTGGTATTTCGCTATTCTTAATCGTGGAGCGATTCGTTCGATGTGGCTACACAATCGAAATGCCAAATGATGAGGTGACAAGAGGTTCAACAGAAAACAGAGATCCTGATATCAGTGATGTCAAAAATGTAATATGGGGAGATACTTTCGAAGAACAATATAAAGGGGATGAGGGAGACCCATCCGGACGTATGCTTGCAGATGACGATGATACCAATCGTACATTTATGTTTGATGGGTGTACGGATATTTATTCTATGAAAGTATTGATCCTACTGATTATGTCCTTTTGTTTTTTGATATTTACTTGCTGCATGCTGTTTGAACAGGTGGAGGCTATAGAAAATAATGTTTCGAAAATTGCGCAGTGGAAATTGAAACAGGGTGCAAATCCTGAAGAATATGCAAAAGTAGGAAAGGGTTATAACGAAATCTTTGGAGTGGGAATCGGGTCAAAGGGTTCACATATCGGACTCCATTGGTTTCTGCCGTTCTCTGTTCAATTTCCATCTGAAAGAGAAAAGGAACGGGTACTTGGTTTCGAATACTCGGAGAAATGGGGCAATGTAATTTATGAAGAAGGAATGATAGAGGAAGATGAGTATGATGAAGAGCAAGGTTTCGTCATGCCACCAGATAAATGCGTTGAGATAGAATTACCTGCAACCAGGAGAGGTTTGCACAGGAATGGTACTATCAGCAAAAGATCTTATAGTAAACTTGAAACAGATGCTTCGGAGAATTCATCTCACCACCTAGTTTAGAAACATAATGGATATTTAAAATCGGAAAGAACAGACAACATAATCTACTACCAATATCACCACTTATAATGCGAACACTAAATTATGCGTGACAAGAAGAGTTTATTTTGTGACACCTCAACTCTGTTCCAGCGGGCGATTCTGTTTTTTCTAATCTTGAAAGACAAGCGTGACCGTTACCGATTCAATTTTATGAGTACTACACTGCAGATCGTACTCTCTTCGACATATCATAGTTCAAATGATGTGTTCAATGACTAACCATCACTATGTGTATTGGCTCTTCATACTTTGTAAGAAAAATCAATCGTATTGCACATCACCATCCACATCGACCAAAAAAGAAGAAGGCCAGTATTAGCACAGCCAATCGCAAAGGTCACATACAGCTGTATATTGTCACAATTTTGTCCTAAAATAACGCTAAATTCTAAAGAAGTTGAAGTCAAAAATTCAAATTCGTGCATAATTTCTCCATATGGATATCTTCCTCATCTTCCCTTCAATAACTCAGTGTTCGCAAATTTAAATCCAGAACACTGGTTGTCAGTTTACATTACCATCGAAGAAAGCCAGACTGCTCATAAATTATAAACCAACCCGAAATACAAAACATTACACTTCGACACGAATAAGTATCTTCATACAAAAAACATCACCCCAAAGAGCATTGCAACATGTTTCGTACCTTTAAATCACTTGCGATCATTTCCTTCCTGCTTCTGATGCACATGGTAAATACTTTGTAGTCGTAAAGTTAGTGTTTCATTTCAATTAGATCAAAGTTCTCACGATTGATTCAATACTACTTGAAAGTGCGAGGCAAAAAATATTCTAAACCGGCCAACTGTCCTCCCGATGTGGTCAAATATATGCCTCCAACAAATCTTGACGATGTTGACATTGATCAAGCCACATCCTGCAACAATTACGAAACGGCAGCCACTATTTCTATGGCATGGAATGGCATTGATCAAATCAGAGCTGGTAATCCATCGGCGCCTTCTCAGTTGAAATGGAACAAAGTTTCCTGTACCAAGAAAGGAAAATACCAATACCCAAGATTTTCATGCAATGTGAATGGCCAAATGATCGTAATGGGTAAGAAGCAATTCCAAGACTGTCGCGCCAAGATGATTGCCTCTTGCCAGCAAATGGAACCTAATATGTGTCCTTGTTACGATACAAAAACTTTGTTTTCAAACTTTGAGGCTTTGAACCAACATAAAATTGATCCTGGCAAGAGTTGTAAGGTTGACAGCCCTATGGCAATTGCTATCAGCCCTAATTTTGGAGGTACGAAAGCTATGTGCTCCTTCAACTCCAGCAATAAATGGTGCATGAATACCTCAGGCCAAACCATGGATATCACCAGTACGCAGTTGGATAAGTGCGAAAGTGTCATGGAAGAATCTTGCGAGGCATTAGATGTTCCAACTTGTTATGACGAGCGTGATTATAAGTTCGAGGGCAAAACAAGGAAGAATTGCCAGTGGGCCGCCCTGGAATATGCTGATGGGAAAAAGAGAAGATGCAACAGAATGGACAGACAGGATAAAACCTATGTCTACGAGCATTGTAGATGGACTTGCAAGTAAGTCTCTTCAATTTTCTAAATGACAAGTTTGATCACCGTGCATAATGAACTAACAAAACCTTTTCTTCAAAAAGTGCATGTGAATGCCAAGACATGCCTCAATTCTATCTTGGCAATGACAGAACTAAAGATTGTGACTACTTCAACACTTTGAAAAATTCTAATAAAGCAGAGGATAGACAGCAATTTGAGAAGTACCGTCAAATTCCAGCTGTATCCCGTAGTTGCCCGATCACATGCAAGTCTGGATGCTGCATGGATAATCCAAAATTCAAGTTTACCACTTCTAATGGAAAAGTATTTTCTTGTGGCGATGTTGCTTCAGGTTCAAATACAGACCTCTGTGTACAAAGAAACGTTGGAAGACATTGCAAAGCAGCATGTGGCAATTGCCAGTAATTTGCAAAGTATTGTTCCAGACTTGGTCACATCTCTACACCAGATCAGGTTTTGATACGCACCTTCTTTTCTACTACCTTTTTCTCCATGTCTACATGTTTATGATATATTTGATAAATTTTCACGCAAGTTCCCTCGAGCAGCACTACATATTCATTAACATTCAAGCTTTCTACACTTACGAGTACAGGATTCTTTTCCTACTACCGTCATCATTTATCTACAACCTATACAATTCACACATAATGCATTGCGACCCAAGTTTGACCAAGTCTCGGTTACATGACTGCATATCCTTATCGTCAAATTTAAACATTTTACTTCTTTTGGGCTAAATATACATACTTTCATGCTATTCTCATGCTTTCAAATCTTGTCATGTTCATGACGTTGGGCATGTAAATTTCATACCATACCTTAAATAATACATTTTGTATAAAAATTTAAGTTACTTAGAAATGATATTGATTTTGTAACCATACATCATCTTTGAAACCACCGCTATTACCCATATTCCATGTCCATCTGGCCGTTGTTGAATTTGATACCTCTAAAGATCCAAAACCATATACAGATCGATCCCTAATTGCCACCCAAACTTCCTTTTTTGGATTCAAATAGCTCTTGACATGCTCTTCTCGATTTCCACCTTCTCCAACAATTAGATACACTGGTGCACAACCATCCTTGACACGCGATCCATTATACATCCCAAAGGTTCTCATGTAGGCATGATCATGTCCACTAATTACAATATTTACTTTGTATTGAAGAAACAATTCTTCCATTGAATCTTTCATGTCCATTGTCTGCTTTTCATCGTTATGTGCCTTGAATGTTGTATAGAATTGAGTATGCATCATGACAACCAACCACGGAGTTTGCTTTCTATCTTGATTGACTTTGATTAGTTCCCTCTTTAGCCACTTATACTGTTCTGACCCTTTATGGGTCTTACTATAAGAACTCAACACAATAGTTTTCACCATTCCATATTCGAAACTGTAAAAGGCATTACCGAAATCATACTGTCCTTCAAACACACTTGGTGTAGCGCAAAAAGTCCACACTTTTGCATCGTCTAAATTTCTTTCCTCCACAGGTTTCAAAACAGCATCACCCAAGCGATTCGGCATCCAGAATCTATTTTCATATGCCGTGAACGGCAAATGATTACCTTTAGCGTCACATTCAATTTCATGATTACCTGCTGCAACCATCATGGGTACCTTTTGCGTAATAGGTTCCATCAAATTGAACCAATTATCCCACTCTTGCTGGATAGTATTAGCATAGCTCATATCTCCGGCAATCAATAATGCAGTGGGTGGATCTTCGTCTTGTAATGAAGATAGCATGTTCAACATGGTAGTTGTACTATTGTACGTTTGACCAAGGTCACCTACAATTGCAAATTTAACAGGTTTGGTTGATCCAGGTTTCGGAGCTGTTCGGAAGACCTTCCTCGCCTTGTTCGGATGTTCTCTTCGTAAATATCTCTTTGTTTGTGGAACCATGATTGATGAAGAATCCAATTGTTTCCCGGATAATTTTACAACCTTGATATCATACCAATAGTTGGAATCAAAGTCCAAGTCATGAATCGCAACATGATATTGAAAATCACTATCATATGTTTCCGTCGTGGCGAAGGGACTGGTGTAGCTGTATTGTTTTATGTGCACATTTTCATCATGTTCATGAATCAAGAATGAAGAATGTACGTCACTGTTGACAAGACCATATTGTACTTCAATCTGAATCTGATCAGGATGACACTCTTGTGTGATACGGTTTGGAATAGAAAATGATAAATGCATCCCAGTAGAAGATGGATTGATATCCTTGGATCTGTCCCCTAGACTCAAGTGTATTTGACTAGGTTGACATAAAGTTCTATATTTGCTGTGATAAAAACGATTGGAAGTCGAGATGAGGTCAAGAGTTTCTTGCGGAATCGTTTGTCCTGTTGGTGGTATTTTATATGCAGACTCCTCGAATGATACTGGATCCTTCTCTCCAGTCACGACATGGAGGAGAAGAAGAAAGGCAAAGAGGAAACATTGACTTTCTTGTAATAGCCTCATGTTGGAAATCTTTTGTCTAGGTCGACAGGAATGATTCAAGCAAGTGTTTTTGGACTGACACGTTTGCGTTAGCGTTGGTAGCGTGCTGTCGTGACAACACGAATAATGAGGGGACACAATACCGTTTATAGAGCGTTAAGGGCTTAAGTAAAAAACAGGGGCTTAAGTAAATCCCTCTAAAAGAATGCTCCAAAAGAGTGACCTCATCCAAAATTCCAAATTCCTGCTCTGACATCTGGCGAACAAGATTGAAGACTTTTGTGAACGGTGATGAACGCGAAAAAAGAATTACCTGGTACAACTCAACATAAAATCTAACGTTGTCGAAATACACGACATTCCTTCTCTAAACTAACAATGAAACTATTCAACCTCGCAGCAACTCTTCTAGTCGCTTCAGCTTCAGCAGCTGAAAAGTTCAATGAGATCAAGGTGCGTCATGTAAATCAAGAAAGGTGCACCACATTTGACACATCTAACAAGATGAACATCACTGTTGTACCTTCCACTTCATCACATCAAAAAGATTCTTTCGTCTTGTTCACTATGCTTCTCTCATCTAACCTATCCTTTTTCAACAGATTCTCGATGGTCATACTGTCAAGTCTCATGTAGAATCTCCTTTGCCGCACACGTATCTATCCGCAACAGCACTTCCACCATCCTTTACTTGGGGCAACGTTGATGGAGAAGGAACTTCCTACCTGACTCATAATCTTAACCAGCACCTTCCTCAATATTGCGGATCTTGCTGGGCACACGGTAGTCTTTCCGCATTGGCAGATCGTATCAAAATCGCACGTAAAGGGAGAGGAAACGACATCAACCTTTCTATTCAATACATTCTCAATTGTGGAGCTGAGACAGCTGGTTCATGTCATGGCGGATATCATACAGGTGTTTGTAAGTAATGATTTGTTTTTATTGCTTAAATTTGTGTATTTTTAAAATGATTTCTCATGAAAATTACAATCACTTTAGACCAATTGATTCAAGACATGGGATATGTTCCTTACGATACATGTCAGCCATACATTGCGTGTTCGGCAGAGTCTACAGAAGGATTTTGCCAGCATGTTGATACTACCTGTAAGAAGGAGAATATTTGTAAGGTACGTCGACATGAATACTACATTAATATCAAATTAAGAGTTTCGTTCTGCTAACCAGCCCTGTAGACTTGTGATACTTTTGGAGGCATGGGAGGAAAATGTACTCCTATCGATTACTTCCCAAATGCAACTGTGGCAGAATATGGTATGGTCAATCAGGATGTAGATGAGATCATGATGGAGATTTACACAAGAGGTCCAGTTGCTGCTACTATCAATGCTGAGCCGATTGTAGACTATACTGGAGGAATCTTCACCGATACTCAATACAGTCAAGAGACTAATCACATTGTCAGTATCGTTGGCTGGGGAACAGATGAAGAGACTGGAATCAAGTACTGGATTATCCGAAACAGCTGGGGCGAATATTATGGAGAGTTAGGATTTCTGCGCGTGGAAATGGGAAAGAACTTGTTAGGAATTGAAGGTGAGGTAGCATGGGCTACACCTGGTTCTTGGACTGAAGTTAATTACCCATGTGCTGAAAACGGTGAAAATTGCCACAGTGATGATGTTGGATATGGAAAAACAGATGGAGCCATGTTTTATGTAGATCCATCTAAAGACGTGCAAGCTGTTCAGAGAAGACTTCAGGCACACAACTAATTATGTAGAACACTGTGCACACGCTGAATAGCTATGACAATCACCTCTTGTAAATAATATAATTTGAACATAATTTTAAGATGTTTTCTGTCGTTTTTTAGTATTTTCCTCCTCCTTTCTCTTCTTCTCTGCAGCTTTCCTTTTCATTCTTTCTTTCAAAGAAAGTTTAGTTTGTGCCTTGGTTGTTTTCTTCTTTGCTTCTTTTTCCATCTCCTCTTTCAAAGCGCGCTCCTCTTCGTCAGCCTCTTTTTGACATCGGACACAATATCTACTTGTATGAGTATCTCTATTTTCCGCACATAAAGTCTCCGGCTTCCTCAACTTTGGTGGATTTTGAGCTGGAGGTGGTTCAGTAAACCAGTCTGGAGGTTTCACGAACTGACGAGCAATGCTTTTGCAAACCATTTGAACATAGTCTAACAGTGCATCTCGAGCAACATACTTTTCGTAAAATGCTTTGGCATTTTCTGCAATTTGACGGCACTCGTCATCATGCTCTCTACACCAGCGGATCTTTTCTTCCAAGTCCGATAGATCTGATTTCACTGGTACATGATCATGATATGGTTTCAAAAGAGGAAAATACCACATGTTATCAGCAACTTGCCTTGATTCAACCTTTAATATTACGCTTCCTAAGCGCATCATGAACGCGTACCGACATGCAGCACAATGTCCATCGACATAAACTAAATACTTGTATTTACTTTGCTCGTAGATAGGAGTGAAATGGTGTTTTCCTGCTGTAAAGTCAAATTCTTTTGCTCGTAAGAATGTCATTGGTCTATCTGCAATCTTTTTGTCACGTAGGTTCCATCCTACAATAGCTGCATCCAAGAAAGGCTCTTCGCCTCCTTTCTCTTCGTCATCTTTCCATATATGGCTGTACCAAGCTACTTTTAATCGCTGATTATTGTCAATCGTAGTCCCACCGCCAGTAGCGGTCCCTCGAAAAAAGGCTGTTGCAACACGATTGTCATCCCATCCTCTTTCGAATTTACGAAAATTTTCCTCAGTGAACAAGTCACGAGGATTTGACGAAAAATTTGCTCTTCCCTCTGCATCCTTTTGATGCATAAATGTTCCAGGAAACACTTCTCCACAGGCACCTTCCCAATCCTCAGAACTCGGCCAAGGAATATCTGCAAATCTAGTTTCAGAAGCAGCGTAGAAAGACACGATTGGAGCATAGGAATTGAATTTGTGTTCAGCAACTAAATCTACATCTTGATCCGGATCACGATCATCTTTATCATAAATAAATCCATATGGTTCGACGGGAACTCCTCTGTCAACATTGATCTTCAGTTGAGGATAATCACGTTTATTCAAGAAGAATTCACAATCCGGTATTTCCCTTTCTCTACAAGCTTCCCCTAACATATCTCGCAAAGCAGCAAGGAATTGATCACCCCAAAATTGCATATTGGCCATGTCTTCAACCTTTGCCAATTCATTACATATAATGTTTCCATTAGCCCACCATTTGAACTTATCCTTTTCGATGTTTTCTTCCCTATAAAGTCCAGCTTTTTGTGTATAGTAGCTATCGAGTGATCCATCGCCTTCAAGTTTCAACTTATCACCCCAAGTATTTCTATAGTCTGAATTGACGAAAGGTGCAAATATTCTAAGCTTTCCATTCCGAATCATGACAAAGATTCCACATTTCATATGAAAGAAGAGATATTTCAAAGTATTCATTGTTGATTCTGTTGTGGCACATTTATGTATTGGCTGATCTAGACGAAAATTAATTGCATCATACACCATTTTGGCTTCTGGGCTTTCATATATATTCTTCGAAGACTCTTTTTCCAACTGTTCCTTCTTTTCTTCCTGTTCACTTCCATTATTGCAATCTTTCAAATAAGTTTTGGGTACTGGTTTCATAAAGGATGGCTCTTTTCTTGCTGTATGAATCGCAGGGATAAGAACAGACTCAATCTGGTCCCAGTTAGTAAGCATGGTAAATCTGCAGGAGTGAGAGTATGTATTTGTTAGTGATGATGATGATGATGATGATGATCTTTGTGCCAAGTAAATGATAGCCAAAGATTGCACCCACTCAATTCCTACTCACTACTTACATATGCATTAATTGAGGCATCTCTGGATTACTTCCACCATTGTAAGTATTGTACTCTTCCATAAAAGCTAGACATTCATCACGTGATTTGAACCTAGGAACTCCATTCTTAAATCGGGCTGTTGCCTCGAGCCAGTTTTGTGAGTCTCCCTTTTCGCCAAAGATCCCTCTATACTCTGGTTGCAACGGTGGTGGTGTTGACATTGAAGAATGAAGATATGAGATTTGTTTGTTTCAATTTATATTCAACCAAACGATAGATTCAAAGATCTTCCAGTGTTTTGTAACATAGGTCTACAAGAGATACATACCGTCTTGTTTTTTCTATTTTCAGATCATCATCTCATCCCCCAAAATGGAGGATTTGGAGAAGGTAGGACGGATCGGAGGACGTTATTGTACGTAAAGCAACAATTTGCCACGTTTGTCGCAATTTGTCAATGTTCTCAATTATTTTGTCACAAATCTCATGTTCTCTTGTTCTCTTCAAGGTTCAAGGTTGGTGTTAAAGGAGGCTTATGCTCATACCGTACGTACGAATACGTATGGGCCATCTGGTTTTTACTCCAGAGAACAACAAGCAACGAGGAGATTGATTACATAGGATTTTATGAAAAGTTTACAAGAAGCTGGTGAATATTACTTCGAATTGCTTTGGATCTTACGGATAAAATTCACATCTCTTTATTGTTTTTCACTGAGAGGGAATTGAGTGGAGCGAGTCGAGTTCAATAATTACTCCGCTGAACGTAATAAAACAGGAAACTTTTTGAGAGAAGCATGACACTTGCTACCGTAAGAGACCAACATACAACTCAAACAAGTAGATCTCTACTAGGAAATGAGCTTTCCCCCCGGGCCCTCGCTGATGGTATCTCTGAAAATTATTTTGCTTTCACACGGACAGGTCTAGTTCTTCCAATTGTTGCAGGAACTCTGTCTTTTGTATCATCGAGCGCGATCATAATTACTATTTTGAGATCCAAGCAAAATACACAGTATCATCGCATCATGCTTGTGATGAGTATTTTCGACGCAATTTCTTCTTTATTTATTGCGCTAACTACTCTTCCAATGCCTAGCGAAGTAAATGAAGGCGACTCATATCATTTTCAAGGCGTCGCTCTAGGATCGACTGTAACTTGTGAACTACAAGCATTCCTCATTTTCTTTGGCTTGGGGATGTGTTGTGTATGCAGCATGTTTCTAAACATTTACTTTTTTGCTTCCATCAGATATGACGTCAACGAAAACAAGTTCCGAATCTTTGCAGAGCCAATTTTTCTGCTATTCACGTCCTTTGCTTGGGTTCTTCCGATACACTTCCTTCGAGTAGACATGCTCAACCCATCTCCTTTTGAACCATTCTGTTTCTATTCAATATACCCCTACGATTGTCAATTTCCTGGCGGCCCAGATTGCATGCGCGGTGATAAAGACGCCCGGCTCACACAGGACAAATTCTATATGATGTATTTCTTGATTTTTATATCTTCACTAATCGCAGTGCTGGTAATGACAATGATTGGTATTTTATGGACAGTGTTTTTCGAAAAAGTTGAAACTGTTGAAGCCAGTTGTGATATCAGAGAAGGAGGTCGAACAAATAATGGAACGATTCAAGATTCTCAGAATGATCCCTCTAATCCTACAATAGAGGCATTTGAGGAACATCAAACTCAGATAGTCGGCAGAGAATCTAGTCAAAAAGTTTCAAAGTTCTCACAAAAAGAGAAGAAAGCAATGGCAATACAAGCTCTCATGTATATACTTGCATGTTTATTAGTTTGGGGTTCTTCAGTGTTATCATTCTTTCAAACATTGGGTTTTGGAGCATTTTATGTGTTCTTCATGCCATTACAGGGCTTTTTCAACTTTCTTATTTTTAGTGGTGTCAAAGTATATGTCGCTACAGCAGTCACGAAAGAATGTTCCTCAATTGCTCACGCACTGCGAACTCTCTTCTTTTCTCCACATCTACTTAGTGATCGTTCCATCATTGGAAACATGGATCTTGTGAGAGAACATGACACGAGAGAGAATAATGAAGTAGAAATATCAATCAATCTTAGTCCTTCGTTTTCCGAACCAAATAATAATATTGGAGATGGTGTTGAAGATGAACTGAATGTGGATGATGAAATGTTGAACACTAGCATGGTCAAAGATTCTTTTAATTGCAACATTGCCGGTGGTGAAGATTTGTTAAGTGCAGGCACACCTACTTCTGTTTTCCCTGCTTCAAGTAGAGGTGACGAAGATTTAAGCTATATGTCCAAAAGTTGGAATAATGCTTCTCTAGGTGCGGTATCATCCTCTGCCAGTACAGTGAAGCGATAAAACTTAATTCAATGATGCTTACATTGTTTGTAAAAGTAGACGTATGTTTTCTGTTTAAAATCACCAATTTCCGGTTTTCCCGATTTTTCAAAAATCCAATACGTAGGAGGAAATGCGCGCGAAAACACAACTTTTTCTTTTTTAATTTTTGTTTGTTCTCTTTTTTAGTTCTCGTTCTGAACATTTTTTCATTCTCAATGCTATTGCTCACTTTCTATCCTATTCAGCCACAATATTTCAATGGCAAGTTTGACTTCCATAGCAACTAGAGTAGATTGAAGATTAAAGGAAAGTAGAAAAATTGTAGCAAGTCCAAATGTCGAAGTCTTTGTCTACCAAAAAGCCGTCCAAGGATGCAATCTCGAAAATGGTATATCATGACGACACAGAGGCAAATGAAGAATGCAGTATCTTCGTGAAAGTCAGTAACGTAAGAAGAAGTCAGTATGGGAGTTGCTTTTATACGTGTCAGTTATCTGATGAAGAGTTTGAAGTAAATGGTTTGATTTATTTACCTTCTAGAGATTCGGCAGAATCTATGTGGAGGTTTCGTCATTCTTTGTTGAAAGTGAATGGATATATTACAAGTGCAGGCAATATAATTCTCAGATCGATATCTGATAATCGGCAGACCAGAAAGAGCAATGTCTCTCGTGATGGAGATAATCATAGGCAGGGTACAAATGAATTCATACTGTGTGTTGTTTCTTTTGACATTATCGAGCAAGTAGAATTCTCAAGGACAGATTCTGTGCCTGTATATTCCAACTCAGAAAATGAAGGAAACAAGAAACTGCCTAGTTTACCAAATAGATCTAAAATTCCAGGAAGCCGGATTGCAAATACAATGCGGGAACTATCAAATTGCTTCACGGAAGAAGAATTAGTTGGGATCTCTAATTTCAGCAATGACGCAAATAGAATCAAGGAAAAATGTGATCAAATCTCATCATTTATTACCAGTCACAAGGCAATTATTGCTTTGCATCAAAATATGTCATTGCAAAACACTGTAGCTCAGTCTGGAGAAGAGCGAAAGGAGGAGGTCAATAATAGCAATAACTACATCAAGGCAGTCACAGAATTTTCAGAGGCACAAATTACACGACAAATTGCATCCTTGGATTCTGCAACTTCTGTACCAAATTCAAAGAAAGCATTGGAACAATATATCAATTCCTTAAAATATGCCATTGAAAATGCACAATCAGGTAGTGCAGTGGATGTGGCACTTCTTTCTAAACTTCATCGCACGTTGGGTGAGTCAATAATTGAAGACGCAGGGGAGCCAAGGAAGAAGCAAGTTAGAGCTGGAAAAACTATGTTTACTCCTATAGATGATGTCAAGTCGCAACTAGATGAGTATATATCTTTATTGCGAGATCTAGAAGATAAAATGTCTTTCGGAAATTCTTCAGATTCGAGTAAAGGACTGAGTCTGGTTCTATTTGCATCTGTAGCACTATTTGTACTTTGTGATATCCATCCCTTCCGAGATGGAAATGGTCGATTGGCGAGAATAATGAGTAACTTTGCTATGGTAAAGTGTGGCTTACCGTTTGTGGTAAACATCTTTGCAACTCCATTACAGCGATCCGAATATGTTCGTGCATTACAAATTACAAGAAGAAACGCAAGGATCGCTTCTGTTGGACTCGTGAGTCCCAATGTGTTTTCATTATTTAGACGGCAGATTGGAGTTATGGGACCTATAGTCAATGTGCTTTTAGATAGAATATTGAAAGCATGCATTGAGTGTCAGGAAGTAATTCAGGAAAAGAATAAATTGGAATCTGAAAACTTGGAGGCTGTCGCAGCGAGAAAGTTTAGAGAAAAAGCTGCAGCAGGAAATTGTCTGATTTGTATGGATGAAAATCCAAATATTGCAACACTTTGCTGTGGAAAGGCTGTGCATATCAATTGTATGGCAAAATGGTTGAGTAATCGTTTGGAATGTCCTCATTGCAGATACAACCTCCCTTCACTTCCAGCGCAAGATCTCTTACCTTCCACGCCAGTTGACCCTCCCCAGGTGCACATCTTTCCTCCAAACGATATGGAAACTACTACAACAGATGATACAACTACAAGTAGTATGGATGACGGTGTTTCGCAAACTCATGATTCAACTATGAGTGACACAGTGGAAGACACAACTGTGGATGATCAAGTAACTCAAGAAGTAAGTGAAAGTCAGATAGAAGTTGATGAAGATGACACAACAACAGATGTAATGAATGATACGGAAAGTTTTGAAGACACGACGACCACCGAAGATGATGATGTAAATGACAGCTCTGAGGTCCAAGATGAAACAATAGATGATACAACAACAACTGAATTTGAATCGAATGGCGTTGACTATGGCGATGGTGACGATCATGATACATCAAGCGAAACAATGCATGGAAATGAAAGTGGACAAACTCACGCGACATGCTATTATTACGGATGTAGAAATAAGCCCGCGACAAACTGTTCAATGAATGCTTGTGGAAGTTGCTGTGTTCAATTCAACCCACATAGATGCTACAGACACAATGTATCGTAGGAATAATAGTGTAGTTTGTACAATAAAAACTTGGTTATCCTTCCATATGCAATTGAGGTCGTAGAGGGAACTCACAAACTGACATAAGTGGAATTATATCAATTAGCGCATGTAATAGACTCTTACAACACAGACTGGAGGCAGTTGACGCTCCTTTCATTCTAGTAAAAAATGACAATGATGATTGTCTTATTTATTTGCAAAAGTAATTCTAGCCTCGGTGGGGGTCGAACCCACGACCTTGGGTTTATTAGACCCACGCTCTAACCAACTGAGCTACGAAGCCATGTTGACAAACGTGTCCATAATAAAAAATAGAAACTGTCTTGACTGAATGTCAAAAGTCAAAAGCAACGAAATCTTTTGTGTGTTTTTTCTTTGCCTCTTCTTTCATGTATTGATTGCCTGATCACTACTACTTAGAACACAAAAGAATACATGGTCGTTTATTAGAACCTATTTGTGCTGTGGGGAACAATACTTATTTTTTGTTTCAGAAGAGATCAATAGTAAAGTAGCCTTGATCTAGGGAAAAATACAGGTGAAGAGTGGTGACTGGACTCCATTTCAAGTAAATAATTTAGGACTGCTTTTGGTTCACGAAAATGAGTAACTATCAAAATTCCTATCATCGGAACTACACATCTCCACTAGAGGAATTGCTTAGTAAACTTCGGAGAAAATATGTTGCTGCTGCAGGGCCTCAACTTCATGGCTTTGGAAGAGACTCGACGTCTCAGATTTATGGAACAAATGATTTGTCAAATTTAGATTTTAACTCTCCACTTTTTCCGACTGACTTTGAGGAGGGAGATGGTATGGAACAGAAGACAAATAACGAAGAAGAAAGGAATATGGAAAGGATTGAACGAAGGAGATCTTCCATGATGATGGTTAGGACATCATCTATGCATTTTTCTAGAAGAAAGTCTTCTATTGCACACCACCGATCGTCAATATCAAGTCTTGGGAGTAATATTGGCAATCTTAGTCCTCGTACTGCAAGTAAAGTTGGACATCGCGGATCTATGAGTAACTTTTCAACAGCAGGATCACTTATTGATAGTGGTGTCATAACAGTTCATGGCTCAGTCAATTCGAGTACAATGCCTAATTCATCGTTTTTAGATCAAAAGACAGCGTTTCTGGAATGTACCACAAGATATAGAAGTGGTATTTCATCTACTTGTCATGCAGAAAACTTGTTTGCATGTGCCCCTCATCTTCGTCATATGACACAATCATCTGCTGATATGTTGAGCAGTGGATCGTCCTCTCGTAATCCTATAGCTGCATTTGTGAATGAATTAACTAGGTCAGGTGAAGCCACTTCTGAATCAAAGGATGGAACTGGTACTCTTATTTCTGATTATAGATCATCGTTGAATAGAAAGCATACAAATACAGTAGTTGCGAGAGAATTGGCTACATTTGTTAGAGTGCTTGCGAATGAAATGTCTCATGAAGAATTTGCAGCAGTCGAAGCTGAGATTTTTTCTGATATTTTGAAATTTATGCATTCAAGTGATTGCAATAAAAGGCTTGCAGGTATTGCAGCACTGGATGCTCTCATAGGTGTAACTAGTGCTGATGAGGAAAAGAAGATCACAAAGTTTAGCAAAAACCTAAATGATAGTCTTTTCAAGGCTTCAAATGTTGACTATGAATTTCTTGCCGAGGTAACCAAAGCCCTAGGGAAGATGACTTTTGGTGGCACCAATGTGGACTATATTGAAACTGTAATCAAGCGTGTACCTGAGTGGTTAAAGAGAGATAGATCTGATCGAAGGTAAGAGCGCCATGCCATTCTGTGGATATTCTAAAAAGTTCCAAACATATTTTTTCTCACACTTTCAAAAGATTGGCAGCTGTTTTGACTGTCAAAGAATTAGCTCAGAATGCACCTGCAACATTCTATTCCAAAACAAATCAACTCTCAATAGGAAAAGAAGGAGACACTAACGATATGGTATCACAATTATCGATTCTTAGCCAGGAAGGTGGTACCAATGCATTCATTTCTCAAATATTTCCAGTTCTTTTAGATCCACAACCAATCGTCCGTGTCTGTGCTGCAGATGCGCTTGCAGAATGCCTGGAGGTTATTGTTGATCCGAGTCGTAAGCACCATTCCACGACGAGAACATTATGTAAAGTTTATTCTTTCATCATGAAAGTTTTTAATGAGAAGAATACATCTAAGAAACGTAATCACCACGATAATGCAAAAATTGAAGCAGCTCAACATGCTGCTTTACTAGTTATCGGTGACTTACTTGAACTACCTTTGGACTTCATGCTACCAAGATTTGATGAAGCCTGTAAAGCAGCTTTGTCTCTAATGAATCATCCAAAGGCATTGATACGAGTGGAGGTGATTCGTTTATTGGTAAGTAAAACTATTGGACCGTGACTCCTCATGCACAAACCTTTTTACTAATATTTGAACTTCGAAAAAAAAGCCGAGACTTGCTAGGAAATGTCCTGGACCATTCAGAAGGAGATATTTGGAAACAAGCTTAGAGTATATTATGCACTCAGCAAAATCTTTACCAACTGCAAGATCTTCAATTGACTTGAGACCAACAGCATACTTTGCACTTGGCCAACTCATCCTGGCTGTTTGTGAACATGAAAGTGGCGGGTGCTTTGTACCCGAGAAAACACTACAATTTTACAATGTTGATAATGAAAGGGAAGGTTCTTTCAACACAAACGTCACAGAAACGTCATATAGAATGAAGGCAGGAGATATCTATTCTAATATGAGTGACATATTCTCTCTTATCTGTGAAGGCATGCAAACAGTTAAAATTGAAGCTCTTCATTGTGGTGCAGATGTCATCGAAGCTCTTGGATCCTATTCTGAATCATTTATAGATGAGACCTTAGATGCTATGTTCCTATCTGGACTTAGTGATGATCTTATTTCATGCTTGAAGTCGATTGCGGGGTCTTTGCCTTCAAAAGCGTATGAAATTGAAAATAGATTATTACAGGAGCTGTCAACCATTCTTGCAGGAACTACACATGTGAAAGACATTTGCGATCCTCTATATGTGTCTCCTTTTGATAATGACGACGATAATGATGTTTTCATTTCTTATAATCAGCGGCTATCCCCAAATGTGTCCATTAATTTGAGAGAAAATCCCGAAACGATACAAAAGTTATTACTCAGTTTAAGAACTCTGCGATCATTTGGCAATATCCAGAGTAGAAAAGGATTAAGTCTACTACCGTTTGTTAGAGATGCAGTTGCACAATATCTATCCCATCCCTCTGTCGATGTTCGGAGAGAGGCTGCTTTGACATGTTGTTTTCTACTATTGCCTGTACGCGATGAAGAAACTTCGTCTATGACTTCAGAACCGAGGCTTGGAACCGTCTCGATGCTTCTGTTAGAAGAGGTACTACAGAAATTACTCAGAGTGGCAGTATCAGATTCATCGTTCATAATTAGAAATTGCATCATTCGTGCCTTTGACGAGAGGTACGACCCTTATCTTTGCCAGACTCATCTCCTCCCCCCTCTCTTTCTACTAATGCAAGACGAGTCATTGGTAGTAAAAGCTGCAACCTTGGAATTACTTGGGAGATTGGCAAGTATTAATCCGGGTCCATTACTTCCAGAGATGCGTCGAGTACTGATTCAGCTCATTTCAGAACTGAAATGTAGTGGAGACACAAACTGTGGAAAGGAAGCTGCAACACGTTTACTTATAGTATTCTTCAGAGCAAATGCTCTCCATCGACTCGTTCATCCATTCTTGCACTCTATTATAGAGGTCCTTCCATTGAAGGGTCATGCTCCACGTGTAACTGTAGCTGCACTAGATGCTCTAGGTGAACTTGCTTCTGTTGTGAAAGAAGAGCTGAAGCCATGGATGCATCAGCTATTACCTCATATTATGGAAATCATTCAAGATTCTAGCAGCTCGAACAAACAAAAGACAGGATTTAGATCTTTAGGATTACTCGCTGGAAATACAGGTTGTGTTATAGATTTGTATCTAGATTATCCCCGTCTTCTATCTCAGGCTTCGTCAATCCTACCTCGTGTCAGAAGAGCTCCCTGGGACTTACGCCAGGAAGTTATTCGAACATATGGTATACTAGGTAAGAGATCAAGGTTTGTTCCATTAACTCAAAATATGCGTACCAGCCATATCTGAACATTATTGTTTAAGGTGCATTGGATCCCGATCGCTTTGTGACTAGGGATTCCTCAGTTCGAAAAACAAGTAGTGGGTATTTTGTGAATCCTGACGAATCAAACGTGGACATCGAAAAAGTAAGATATACTAGAGGGCAAAATTTAGTGTCTCTACCAGCTGCTTCAGGCATCTCTTTCCCTGTATCTCGTAGAATTGGATTTTCCACTGTTGACAATCGATTCGAAAAATCACAGATGTCAGATACTAAGGATACATCTCAAAAAAGAGAAGAAATAAGCGAAGACAAAAGTGACGATGACGACCCTGCACATCTCTACATGTATGAATTATATACTATGAATGCACAACCTGTTTCTAAGATTTCTCCTGCTCCAAGGCTCACTCCCGCACACCCAGAATTTTATGCGACTGTTGCATTACAAGCTTTAACTTCAATTCTCAAGGATCCCACGCTGTCAGTATATCATCAAATTGCTATGCAGGCGATAATGTTCATTTTTGACTCTCTTGGACTTAGATGTGTCCAATTTTTGCGTGGGATTGTTCCTCATATTTTATACACCGCGCGTGCTTGTGGGCAGGCAACATTACGTGAAGCATTATTGAAGCAGATTGCACGCCTTAGTTCGATTGTTAAGGACAACTTGAAACCTTATGTTCCTGGTATATTTGAAGTTATCGAAGAATTCTGGGACTCTCAGCACCTGAAAACAATACTGAAACTTATTGAAATGATAGCAGTAGGAGTGCCCTCTGCATTCAAACAGTATATTTCTCTCATTATTTCAAAGTTTTTGGCAACCTTGAATGAATTCCAGTCCGGTAGTTGGACAAAAAGCCCTCAGAGCGCCAATGAAGCATTCACTCGTTTACACTTAATTCTTGAAAGTATTCGCAATTTGAGAGAAAGTATCGTGGCCTACACTCATGTAATAATACCGGCTCTGTTGAAATTGGTAGACTCACTCATAAATCCATCAATGCATTTCGGGATTAGGAATGAAAAGTGTTCTACTTTAGCTATATACACAATCAAGACTGTGTCATTACTTCTAAGAACCAACACAACAAATGCATTGAAGGGACAAGGCGAGCAAATGCCTGCTCTTGCTGCCCAACCTCTTATCCGAATGCTTGCTGCTAATACTGAAGCAAATAAAGAGGTTGGAATTTTGCTTATTGAGGCCATAAAGGTATGTGCAGTAAAGATAGGAAAATCACGATGGTTGCCTTTGTATCATCTATCTGCTCGCAATGCAATATTTGAATGGCACAAAAAATACTATACTTTTACATCTGAAGAGGAGGAACAAAATGCTATAGCAGCAAGAAAACACAATTGCTTAAGAGAATATGATGAACTTATTCAAGGCTTTGTGTCAATGCGCAAATTGGATGAGCTTTCCTTGACTGAGAGACTTGACAAGGATATTCAGCAAAAAGGGATTGATTCATCTAACCATCATCCACAGATAAATGATTTAGCTCCAGTTCCACAAAGTAAAGTCCAGCAACTTTCACAATTGAATCTGTCTAGATCCTGGGACGTTTCTCAGAAACAAACCCGAGAAGATTGGGATGAATGGATGAGACATTTTGCGATTCAATTACTTCGTGAATCCCCGTCGACTGCACTGAGGGCGACGGCCGAACTTGCTTATGCATACCAGCCGTTAGCTCGAGAACTCTTCAGTGCTGCATTCTCCTGCTGTTGGGCTTCTTTGGACGAGGAATACCGCATGGGTTTGATCCAAGCTCTGAAAACCGCATTTTTCGCAGACATATCACCAGAAATATTACAAACCCTGCTAAATCTAGCTGAATTTGCCGAGAGAGATGGAATTCCAGGTGGTGGACTGCCTATTGAAATTGACGTTCTAGCAGAACTAGCCTTGAAATGCAGAAGTTATGCCAAAGCACTTCATTACAAAGAAAGGGAGCATGCACAAGGCGGAAAGGGGAATTGTATCGAAGATTTGATAACAATTAATAGGAAGTTAGACCTTCCAGAAGCTGCTCTGGGTGTCCTGAAAGCTGCGCAATCGGAACTTGAAAAGTCGGGTACTAAGTCTTGGGACATGCTGTATAGGAAATCAATAATGAACAAAAAACGAACTGAATTTTCGTCGAGAATTTTCCATCGGCACCAAGGTGAAGGCTTAGCATACAGTGTAATGTCGACCGCTGATGAGATTGCAGCAAAGGGGACTGGGGCATGGTCTGGTGTCGAGATGCAAGAGAGTTGGTTGGCGAAACTAGGAAGCTGGGCCGATGCCTTAGCACTTTTTGAGAGTAGGCTCGAGGAAAACCCATCTGATATTGAGGCTGTTCTAGGCTGTATGAATTGTCTTGATGCAAGAGGTGAATGGAAGAAGGTGCTTGAACTATCAAATAGAAGCTTCCATGCATTGACTGCAAGTGATACATCATATCGTGAATATAGGAAAGCGACCAAATTTTGCGCTCAGGCTTCGTGGAGGCTGGGAAAATGGGATGATCTTGAGAAATATTCATCGAGTCTACTAGAAGATAGATTTGACATCTTTCCAGGTTCTTCGAGACCAGACTTCGATGGGTCTTTTTTCAGCGCTATTTTGAATATTCATAGAAAGCGTTGGAATCTAGCAGCCAAATTCATCGACGATGCTCGACAATCAATGGACTCTAGATTTACTGCCCTCATGAGTGAGTCTAGGAAACGGGCCTATCCAAGTATGGTTACGGCCCAAATTCTTTCTGAAATGGAAGAAATTATTTCCTTTCGTAAACTTGAAGAAAGATCACTGGATAGTGTTGATAAACATATTGCGAATAAGGAAGATGTTGAAGATGCTAGAGCTCGTCTTGTTGACGTTTGGAGAAAACGCTTGGAAGGATGTAGAGTTGACGCGGAGGTGCATTCTTCCATAATGGCAGTTAGATCTCTTGTCTTGGGACCCATGGATGAGGTTGAAGCAACACTTACTCTTAGCAATTTATCTCGTCAAGCTCAAAAATACAAATTGAGTGAAAGAGTCCTTTTGGAACCTTTAGAACAACTGGGGGCTGATCTTCAATCTGTACTTTTTGGCTTTGAAATACCAAGTAATTTATCTCTTGGTCTTTTAAAAAGCAGGCATGCACCATTAGTAAATTCAACATTCCCGTTGAAAGATATTGTGTCCTCTGATGCGGGTTTTTTCTTACCTCTATATAATTTACAGCATCAATCTTTTTCAAAACATCTCGCACAGATTGCTGGAGGAGTGACAAGGTAAGTTTTGAAATTATTTTGTCAGACAACTGTTTTTGCCATATCTCACAAGTTTATAGTCTTCGCACTCAGCATCGCCTTTATTACGCTTATGTGAAAAATTTATGGGTAATGAATAATCGTGATGAAGCCCTGCACAGACTCGAAAAATTGGCTGATATTGTGGATTTAGTTGCACATACATTAGATCCCAAGTCAAAAGATCTCAGAGTATCCTGCTGGTTAAAATTGGGAGAGTGGAAGATAAGCTCAAAGAACAGTCACATTTTCTCATTGCCAAAGCACACTCAATATGAGGCTCTTGTGTCTTTCAAGCGTGCGACGTATGAAAATGTGAATTGCTACAAGGCTTGGCACAAATGGGCTCTAATGAACTTTCGACTAGCGCAGCAACAAGATGAGAATCGACACAACATATTACGGAATTCCAATAATCGATCGGTAAGACTTCCTCAAAATAGTGACTGTAGTTTGACATTACAGAGTCATGTAGTAGCTGCAGTACAAGGATTTGTAAAGGCAACATGTCTAGGCACGAAAAGATGGAGTGCATCCGTTCAGCAAGATCTACTGAACTTCTTGTCTTGTCTTTTTAAATACGGTCATGTACACGAAGTTGCGAGAGTAATAAATTTAGAGATCAAAGAAGTTCATCTTGAAGCTTGGCTTGGTGTCTTGCCTCAGTTACTTGCAAGAATTCACATTAAAGATCCTTCTGTTAGATCAATACTCCATTCTCTTCTTAGCAGACTTGGGAAGAAGCATCCGCAAGCTTTGATGTATCCCCTATCAGTTCTTGTAAAAAGTCCCGTTCAAGAAAGAAAAGATGCAGCTGAGAGCTTGATGAACTCATTGAAGAAGCACTCTTTTGCATTAGTAGAGGACGCCTTAATGGTTTCGTCTGAACTAATACGAGTTGCTATCCTATGGCTTGAACAGTGGCATGAAGGACTAGAAGATGCATCCAGACTATATTTTGGAGAGGGGAATGTTGCTGGAATGTTGGATGTGTTGCTACCTCTGCACGAAACTTTGGAACGCGGACCATCTACAAAACGTGAACAAGATTTTCATCTAACTTTTGGTAGGAATCTTGCAGATGCATACACCTTTGTTAAAGAATATATTCGTTTAATTGAGGTAGATGGAGGAACCATTCCTACTCATGGAGGTTTCTTGAATACAGGCGACAATCAAGTAATGATCAATTCCTCCCAAAAGGAAGAAGCTGAGAACGCAATGAATGCTGCATGGGATTTATATTACGCAGTTTTCCGACAAATCAATAAACAGCTGCCAGGCCTTACCACTCTTGAGCTGAGTCATTGTTCACCAGCACTACTTAATGCTAATAATTTGGAGCTCGGGGTGCCGGGATCATACAAAGTAAGTTTCGTTAGATCAATCCATTTTTATCAAACAATACAAGATTAACATTTCTGAACTTCATTTATAGGTCGATGGAAGTTTCGTAAAGATTGACGGTTTTCATTCCTCTGTTCAAGTTATCACCAGCAAGCAAAGGCCACGAAAGATAGTTCTAAGAGGGGGAGATGGTAAAGATTATGTTTTCTTGCTCAAAGGACATGAAGATCTGAGACAAGACGAGAGAGTTATGCAATTATTTGGTCTCGTTAATGCTCTTCTTGCAAGAGACACAAGAACGAATAATCACGATCTTAATATTCAAAGGTACACTATCACTCCCTTATCTCATAACGCAGGAATTGTCGGTTGGGTTCCACATTGTGACACTATTCATAGTTTGATTAGAGATTACCGCCAAGAGAAGCGGATTCGATTGAATATGGAAAATTTTGAGATGATGCGGATTTCCCAGGATTATGAGCAACTGACTGTCATGCAAAAAGTAGAAATTTTTTCTGAAGCTTTGGATCGAACAACTGGAAAGGGTAACGATCTCCAAAATGTTCTGTGGATGAGAAGCACAAATAGTGAGGAATGGCTGGACCGCCGCACAAAGTTTACAAGAAGTATTGCAGTCATGAGTATGGTGGGTTATATTTTAGGTTTAGGAGATCGCCACCCAAGCAACCTCATGCTTGATCAGATAAGTGGTCGTGTATTACATATTGACTTTGGAGATTGTTTTGAGGTAGCTATGCACCGAGAAAAATTCCCCGAGAAGATCCCTTTTAGATTAACTAGAATGCTAATCAAAGCAATGGAAGTATCAGGTATTGAAGGTAGTTACCGTGATACATGCGAGCGTACAATGACAGTATTAAGAGACAACCGAGATTCCTTGGTTGCCATGCTAGAAGCATTCGTATATGATCCATTGATAAGTTGGAGATTGTTGGGACAAAGTGCAGCAGATGGACGGGATGACAAACAAGAAGACGACTTAGTTCGCATGAATATCGCAAGCACTGCCATCGAGGAAGAGCAGAGTCAGGACGAGGATGTTTCCAATACAATTACAAACTCAGTCCTTTCAAATGTTACCAACCCTCGATCTGATTCAAATTCTTTTCTACAAAGGAGAATGGTACCGTCTACTAATACGAATGTTACAGGTAGTCTACACGCGTCCCAAGTTCGATCTTTTAAGATTTACTCCGAGATGCAGAGTCTTTCTTCTAATTTGAATCTCTCATCTAGAATTGCAAGCATTGCAGGAGATGAATCGAGTAGAGCTCTTACTGCTGAGTCTCTTTCACGTTCTCGTGTTGAGAAGAGCATACGATATCGAGAGGCAATGAACTTGGCAGGGGATGGTGATGACTCTGCGACAGAGGAAGCTCTAAATGAGAAGGCTCTCAAGGTTATCAGAAGAGTTCAAGATAAATTGTCAGGTACAGATTTTAATCCTTCATCTGAAGATTTTGACTCTTTGGACGTTCAAAATCAGGTACAGAAATTAATTGTACAAGCAACAAGCACAGAAAATTTATGCCAGCTCTTTGTTGGATGGTGTGCATTTTGGTAAAATGAAAAAACATAATACGTACTTTATCTTATTTCTTTTAACCTCTGCGCAAAACTAGACGCAGAGGACCATCTGCAATCTAGTTCTAGAGTGAATTTTATAGAAGCTAACAGTCTGTGGAAGAAAGCACTTTCGAGACGTCGAAAAAGAAGAAGTTGTTTTTATCAAACATAATTTAGATTTACAGTGCATCTAAGCTTGATTTAATTTTTGCTGCCTGGTCTTCAAGTTCCTGTAACTCAGTCTTGGCCTTTTCCACTAGTTCTGCTGGGGCTTTCTCTACAAATCCCTTGGATTTCAATCTACCTGCAAGCTTCTCGATCTCCTTACCAATCTTTGTTGCTTGTTTCTCAAGGCGTTTTCTCTCCTTTTCAGGGTCAATAAGTCCAGCAAGTGGGAGGTAAGCCTCAACACCATCTTGGACTACAAGCTGCACTGACTCAACGGAAGCTGCCTTCTTGGCTTCATCGCTTCCTGTTTCTACAACAGAAACTTGATCTGGATCAAGTTTTGCTAGAAGGACTAATGACTTCACTTCTGACTCAATCATTTCCTTCAAATCTCCACTTGCAACAACAGTAGCGCTGATTTTCTTTCCTTGCTCTACGTTGTATTCAGCACGCGCATTTCTAATACTGCGTGTAAGAGCCTGGAAACATTCAAATGCATTAACATCATCTTGATTCAAAGTAAGGGGTTCGTCATCATTCATTTGAGGCCAATCTGCAAGCATGAGAGCATTAGAAGCTTGGTCAGCACCTGGAGTTTTTCTTGGTAAATGGTGCCACAGTTGTTCTGTGACATATGGCATGTATGGATGCAATAAACGCAAACTTGTGTCAAGAATATAAACGAGAACTCTTCTCGCACTCTTTGCCTCTTCTGGACTGCCTCCATTACCCTCATAAAGTCGAGTCTTTGAAATCTCAATGTACCAATCTGCGTATTGATCCCAAAGAAATTCATAGATCTTTTGTAGAATAACTGTTGAGATATTGTCTTGTTAAAAAGAAAACTGGGGCTTCGATGCTTACCTTGCTTCCTGCCGCTCCAAGCTGGTAGTTCTCAATTTCCCTGGTAACATCAGATACTAATGCGTGACATTTGGAGATGATGTATTTCTCAGGAAGAGGGAGGGATTCGTATTCTTCAGTTGTCATGGGTCCATCCACACCCAAGTTATCTTTTTCCTCGTCAGTTGCATCTTTTAATGCATTATCTGTGACAAACTTACAACAGTTCCAGAGCTTGTTAGCAAACTGTTTGTTGGCTGCAATTTTATCCATATTAAGGGGAATATCTTGCCCAGGAGTAACTCCTGTCACAAGTGAATATCTAAGACTATCAGCACCATACTCAGCTACTGTATCCAATGGATCAACAACGTTACCCTTTGTCTTCGACATTTTACTTCCATCTGCTGCACGAACAAGTCCATGGAGGTATACGACATTAAACGGAGATTTTCCGGTCAATTCAAGACCCATCATTGCCATTCGTGCCACCCAAAAGAAAAGAATATCGTAACCAGTCTCGAGACAGGTTCCTGGATAGAATCTTGCGAGATCAGAATTTGGATCGTTCTCATTTTTTGGCCAACCAACAGTTGCAAATGGCCAAAGACCAGAACTAAACCAAGTATCTAAAACATCCTCCTCTTGACGAAGAACAACGTCTTCCGGATGCCCCATATCTACAGCTTGCTTTCTTGCATCTGCTTCATTTCTAGCGACAACATATTCACTCTCGCCTGTCTCTCCAACGTACCATACTGGAATACGATGTCCCCACCAAAGTTGTCTAGAAACACACCAGTCGCGAATATCTCCCAACCAGTTGTACCAAATTTTATTGAATCTCTCTGGTACAATCTTGATATCTCCATCTTCAACGGCCTTGTATGCCTTTGCCCCCATTCCTTCAGTCTTTAAAAACCATTGACTACTTACAAGTGGCTCAATCACTTCCCCACCTCTTTGAGAACGAGGAACACGTTGGGTATGAGGATCAACCTATAGGGAAAAAGTAGTCAGTATTTTTTCGCAAATTTTATCATGAGTAGAAAATTTATATTGCTTCAGTCGTCTTACCTTGATGACAAGACCCTCTTTCTCCATTTCCTCCCAAAGTTTTTCCCTAGCATCAAAACGATCAAGTCCATTGTACGATCCAGCATTCTCATTCAAAGAGCCGTCCTTATTCATAATGTTGATGATAGGAAGATCAAACTTTTTACCAATAGCATAATCGTTAGGATCATGACCAGGGGTAATCTTCAAAGCTCCAGTTCCAAATTCCATATCGACGTATTCATCAGCGATGATGGGAATAGTTCTACCTCCACTCATCGGGACAACAACATTCTTTCCAACCATATCTTTGAAACGGTCATCATTTGGATTAACACAAACAGCAGTATCACCCATGATAGTTTCTGGACGAGTTGTTGCCACAGGTAAATATTCATCACTGTCTTCTAGCATGTATTTGAAAAAGTATAATTTTCCTTCTTCCTCTGAATATTCCACTTCCAAATCACTAACAGCTGTCTTTAACAAAGGTGCCCAGTTTACCATGTATTCTCCACGATAGATCAATCCCTTTTCATGAAATCTTACAAACGCTTCAGTAACAGATTCACAATTCTCAGCATCCATTGTAAATCTTTCGCGAGTCCAATCAGCTGATGCTCCAAGTGAACGAAGCTGCGATGTAATAGCTCCACCCTGTTCCTCCTTATATTCCCACACACGTCGAAGAAATTCCTCTCTTCCAACTTCTTCACGAGTTGTACCTTCCGAAATGAGCAATTTTTCAACTTGAAGCTGGGTTGCAATACCAGCATGATCAGTTCCTAAGCGTCAAATGTTAGAAATTGTCTCTTACGGAATAAATTGACAAATACCAAAAATATCAAAACTAACCTGGAAGCCAAAGAACTGGACGACCTCTCATTCTATGGAATCGAGCCAAGACATCTTGCAATGCAACAAAGATTGCATGTCCCATATGTAATCTACCAGTTACATTTGGAGGAGGCATAGGAAGGACATAAGGCTCTCTTCCATTACTTGCAGCTTCTTCCTTAGACTGCTTAGCATCAGGCTGAAAACAGCCAGCATCCTCCCACCATTTGTAAATCTTATCTTCGAAAAGTGCTGGTTCATATTTACCAATGATTCCCTGTGCCTTATTCTCTACATCGTACTTTGTATCAACTAGACTCTTTGTTTCTTCAACAGAAGTAGTTGACACGGACAACTTCATTTCTTTATTGAAACTAAATTTTTGATTCATTCCAAAGAGAGAAGACGCAGATGAAACTACAGAACGTCTGGAAGGAGCAGTAAATGCTTTCACAGACGTGGACAACAACGCCATAGCCATCATTGTTCTTCTAGTACTGAATGAAGTAGACTTTCGTCGTTTGTTGCGAGTGTCAAGTTGACTTGGCATTAGCTTAGAGTTTCTTTTCCAATTTCTGTATATCTTTGCTTTTGCAGCAAAGTTTTCTCAACAAAATCGAAATAAAAATTTACTCGATGAGAGATTGAAAATAGATATTCGATTCAGGGTGCGATACCTTTAACACTTTCTATACTCGAAAAGAGATGGAAATCTTTCTGCATAGAACGATGATATTCATCATTCATCATCACACAGAACACAGACCCAATTTCATTTATTGATGGGCAGAGGAGCAGGAGAAAACACATCATCCGACACAGGGGTACGCACGTAGTAGAAATCCCGTGTCAAGTTGGGAGTAGTGAGAACCTCATATCTTCTTTCTCACTTGCGATTGTCCACAGTCCACACACACATTTGATAGACAAATAAACTGTAATCATCAAGTAAAGACCGCTCTAAGCTAATCGAATTTGTTTCTATTTCAGCTACATACTTTACCAAAAAGATCTATATACTATCTACAAAAATGAAGTTTTCAATTATTGCAATTTTTGCGCTTGGACTTTCCAATACTCAGGCATTCACTACGCCAAGATTTTCTTCAACATCCGTCAACACCAGGACTACAACATCTATCGCAATGGAAGGTAAAGATTTCTCTGAAAGCCCTACAGGTAAATCTAGATTTGATGGTAATCAAAGAGAACCAACCATTCAAGAAATCAGTATCATGGATGATATGATCACGAAAATGTCCAAAGCAAAACCATATGAACTACCAAATGCTGTATCAAAGGCTATCCGAGTTGTTTCATCTCCACGCTTTTTCATGCGAATTGCAGAACGTGTAGATATGGCCGAAAATGATGTTGAAAAGGAGCAACTGTCTGCTCTTGCAGCAAATCTTGTGACCACCATTGAAGCAGTTGTATCTTCCACCGAAGAAAAGTTGGACGACAGAGCCAAGGCTGTTGAAACTGTTGTAAAGGCTGCAGCAGAACCTGATAGTGGTGAATTCCTTGTTCCATTGTCAGTGGAACGCGTTGATGCTATGCGAAAAGCTTTGAGTAAAATTGATCCTCATGAGCAAGATGAAGGATTTCTTTCTACCGTTGACGCATGGATAAACAAAAGCCACGAAGACGGGCTTGATGGTATGGTTGGCATCCTTCAAAAATTACTGCAAATGTATGCAGGAGAAGCAATTGCTCGGGCAAGAGTTGAGCTGCAAGCTAATGTTGGTGCAGCAGTGACTGGAGAAGATCAAAGTGAAGCTGATAAAGTTATAGCCGAAGACGAAGCTTCAGGTCCAAAGCCTGCATCGATTTTCATGGATAAACTCATGACAATGGATACAGACATGTGGGATAGTGCTATGGTAAATGAATTCAAGAATGAAGATGGTGTATCATCAAAAGCACTAACCTCAGAGGTACAAAGAACAATGGAAGCTGTTGTATTAGGACTAGAAAGTGGGTCAATGGCACAACGTGTACAAGCAGAATACTTGAAAGAACTCGTGACTCGAATTGAACAATTAGAAAAGTAATTTTATAAAATTGAATCACACTAGCTTTAATAGGTTTTCTGTTGGATTTGTCGACTCTTACTTTTGGCTTTGACAAACTTTTTACACTTATCGTAGAGTAATACTCAGTTTCTAGGTGAAGAGAATAAACATGACAAACAGAAGAGAATGGATCTTTTTATAATTATCTTGTTTGTTTTAATTTTCTAAATTGTTTACTTAGCTCAAAAATAGATACAAATGGAAATTAAAAATACAGAAAGGAATGAAAAGTGAAAAGCATTGGATGACCCCAACCATGGAATAACCCGGACGAAGTGAATGGCAACCGGTTTGTAGTTTTCAGTGCACAGTAAGTAGCGTCGGTGCTTACTACGTACGCAAAAAAATAAAGTAGAAATAGATCGTAAATACGTAAATACTACGTATCTGTCCAAGGTAGATTGTATCTGTCAATATCTATTGCATATCTCTAATCATGCCAATCGTCTAAAAAATTACATTTAGTTTATGAGGTACCTACGTAAGGTACTTACTTTTTAACTTAGCTAGATGATCTAAATATTTATCGGCCAATCGAATCGAAAGCAAGAAATAAAAATATCTTCACCTTGACAAAATATCTGAAAATGTCATAATCGAAACCGGTAAAAGGTGGTGTCAGTTTCTGCTTCCACATACGTCAGTATTTGTCAGCCATCATGTTCTCATTTTGACTATTTGAGAAGCTCGAGTTCCACCAGTTTTTCCTCAACTTCCTCACTCTGACGTGCAGTGAGCAGTAACACATGAGCAACCGAGCGAACTTCCTTTCCACCACCTCTTCTCATAAGCACACAAAATATCAAAACGTCAAAGCAAAATAAAATCATACAGTAAATCATACAGTTCATCATCACAACTAATAAAATCATGTCTTCTACTTCAGGCAATGCTTCAAAAAGAGAAGAAGAAGAAGATGCAGCACTTGCTCTAGCTTCTCTATCGAATCCAAACACTAGTAGCGGCGCCTCCAACCGCGACAAAACTAGCAGCTCCAGTAACCAAAAAGTTGAAGCTAACGAGGAGATGGCACCAGGATCTGCTAATCCCCTAACCAGATACAGCTCCTCATCTGGCTTCAGAATTCAGCAAATTCCGTTCCCAAGAGTTATTCACCAACCAATGAAACTTGCTAACTCTGTAGACCATACATATACCGACTACAGTGTTATTCCCGACAACGTGCTATCGCTGCTAGAAGAGGGAAGCCAACAGTACTTCCTCGGACTTGATGCTGACCAGAGGAGAGGATGCGAGATAATGAAAGAGCAATTAAAAACTATTTTTGGAAAAAGCACTCCTAGTAGAAAACACAATGGCGGTGTATCAAAGCCATTTCCAGGAAAGGTAAGCACTAAGAGACTGTCGGTGCAGATTTGTCTATTCCTTCTTACTTATCTCATCTTTCATCTTTTTTAAAGTTGATTGATGTTCTAGAAATGGAAGAGGCTCAATCATGTATTGCATGGATGCCACACGGGAGATCATTCAAGGTTTTTGACCAAGACAAGTTGGTTTCAGAAATACTTACAAAACACTTCAAACAGTCCAAAATGGTTTCTTTCACTCGACAACTAAATCTTTGGGGCTTCAAACGCATCACAAAAGGGATCGATGCTGGTGCCTACTATAATGAACGATTCCTCAAGGGTTATCCTAGACTTGCAACACTAATGAAAAGGCATAAAAACAAGGGTACCGGAACAAAGCTTGCATCAAATCCCGATAGCGAACCAAATTTTTATAGTTTTCCTCGGCCTGGTGCTAGTCCACCTGCAGTTTCGATTTCTTCAAACGGAAGTAATCAATCAGGTCAGAACTCAGGTGTATCTGGGATGCTGAACAATGATCAGGTTCTCCAGCGTCTATTGCAATTAAGGGGAAATCCTGCTACAGTACCAAACTTGGTTGGTAATACATCTACAATACAGAATTTAGCAAGAAACCGAAACGACGTTAATTCAGTCTCGGCTTCCAATACAACAAGAGATTCAAATAGTAGTGTTACTAGTGATGCGACTTCTCATGATGACTTATTGGTAGCGTCTAGGCAGGCTCAAGTCAATAGTACTGGAAGGTTCGCTGGTGAACAAGGTTCACTGAATGGGAATATAAATCAACAAAGTGTCAACAGCAATTTAAACAATGTTTTGCTCCAGATTCAGCAACAGCAACGACTTCTTCAACCACAAAATCTAGACATATTGGGTGTACTTGGTCTTATCCAGCAACAACAACAACAGCAACAACAGCAACAACAACAACTCTTGCTACAATTACAGGGCTTTGAAGGGTTTCTACAGCAGGCAAACCTGGTAGCAACACCATCCCAGTTGGGGAATAATGTCGACATCAATTCTTTGCGACAGAGTCTTTTGAACGCCGCAGCCGCTCTTGACAATTTCGATACAAGCAAAAAGTGAATGCAGCGCTTTTATTTAACTTATCTGGGGCATCGATAAGATAAAGGCTAAATATGATATAATATGATTCGATTTATGACTTTATGAAATAAATTTGCAATTAGAAGTATTTTGTTTTTCCTCTAGCTGTTTTTTATTGTTCAATGACCCAATCATCGTGTGATTTCCATACGACCGCTAGACTTTTTTTTATGCTTGTAGGTAGTTGCTTGCAACTAAACTTTTCACCAGTGACGCATGAGGAGACACCTTGGTATCCTTTTTTTAATGTTTCACTCTTCCACTCCAACATACGTGTTTTCAGAAAAGAAGCTGAAATGCGTAATATCAAGAAATGATGACGCATTTAATAAAGACATTTCCATCATATAAGTGTTGTAAGTCGACCTACTTATGATGATGTACCTTACTTTACAATGTTGTATCGTGTTAATCGTGGTACATGACCATACGTACAATTTCATTCAATTTTGTTGTTCACCCTTCACCCTTCACTCTGAACTCTGAAGACCGCAACAACATGTTTTTCAATTTTGTAGGCGGTATGCCCTGCTACTTCTCTGTATGTTTGTATGTTTGCTCAATCCATGTAAATAATATATATGTTCAATCAAAAAGCTCCTGTAGGCTATTATTCATCACGAACTCGAATATCTAGCTAGGAATGGCTTTCTACCCTCGCTCGTACTTCGTCTCGTGGCATGTAAAATTTTCCTCTATTGGGTTAATCACTATTTTCATTTACTGTTTAAGACACTTCACCTTTTCAATGTCAACAAATGTAATCAACGCAAACAAGGTTCACAAATTCTTTATTTGTCGGCATGGAGAAACAGATGCTAATGAAAGTGGAGTAATACAGGGTTCAAGCGATTTTTCAAGTCTTACAATGAAAGGAAAGGAACAAGCGAGAAATTTGGGTCTTTCATTGAGCCACGCAGTAGCTATGAATCATGTATTTTTGAGTCCACTCAACCGTGCACAAGAGACATGGGACATTCTTAGGGAAGCTATGATCGAAAACAATAATGGGGGAGCAGAGATATACCAAAGGGAAATAGTACTGAACAATCTTAGGGAGATTGATTTTTATTCATGGGAAGGGCTTGATAAAAACGAGATTAAAGCGCGATTCCCTACGTCTTATCAAGCATGGAAGAGTGGTGATCCAGAAGTGCTATCTGTTGAAGCTGAATCAGAGGAAATTAAATATCCCCTGAAAGACCTTTGGGATAGGGCATCAGAAGTTTGGAATGAAATTCATGAGCATGAGCTGAATTATCTTTTGCAAAGCAAAATGACCACAGAACATTCATCATCTTCTCTTTTAGTTTGTCACGGGTCTCTTGGTCAGGCTCTACTAGGATCTGCATTAGGCGCTGATGCAAACTTTTTTCGAAAAGAAGAATTTCCGAATTGTGGTGTGGTTGAAATAGAGTGGGTACTTCATTCGAAAGAAAGCTTTGGAAAAGTTCACAGATGGAGATGGTATCGTCCCACTGTTGGAGAATGGAATTATCACAAATGAAACGAATAACGAATGGTGAACAGTAAACATATATACTATGTAAAAGTTTTTCTGTACGTTGTGCAAGTGTTGAAATTTGCTTACTGTGCCATCACTGGGTCTTTCTTTTCCACCTTGCTATAAAAAAGCCATCATTATCTGCATTTGGCAAAAGACTTTTGTAGTGACTTTGCTCATTATTGTCATGATTTTGAAACGGCCAAGGTTCCCATTTATCTATAAAATGTATGGAGTTTTCAAAAGCATTGGCAACATCTTGGTTCTCGTGTGCAAAGATTGAACACGTTGCATATACCAACCTCCCTCCTGGTTTGACAAGATTAGAGGCTTCTTTCAAAATTTTAAGCTGGATCCTCGGGAAATCTTTGGTGATTTCTTCTTGGCTTATTTTGAACCTCTGCGATGGACGGCGTCTCAAAACACCTGTACTTGAACAAGGCGCGTCTACTAACACTGCATCAGCTATTGACCCCGTAAATTGGACACCATCATCCAATGTCGTTTTCACGAGATCAGGCTGCAAACTATTGCACCCAGTTCGTGTAAAACTACCCTTCAGCTGCTTCATCCTATCATTAACAATGTCATGTGCAATTATATTTCCATTGGGTTGACATCGTCTTTCCACAGCATCACTATTCATGTAACTAGCTATGGCAAATGTTTTGCCACCATTCCCACAACAGTAATCAACAATTGTCTCATGATGTTTGGCTTCAAGTGCACTAGCAATTATCTGTGATCCAGCATCTTGAACTTCAAACCAACCGTTTTTCCAAGCATTCATAGACCAAATGGATATCTTTGAAGAATTCCAATTTTCATCAGGTAGCAGCTGAAGGCATCCATCTGGATGATTTTTCTTCTCCAGCTTTGTTTTCAATACCTTTGCAAAACATTCATCCTTTAACCTTTGAATTAGAACTTGGTCTGACCTACAGCGGATACTGTTTCTACGGATATATATAGGGCCAGGCTTAGAAAAAGTATCTGCAAATCTCTCTGCATTATTTGAGCCGTATTGTTGAACCATCATTTCTACAAAAAACACGGGTAGACTGTACTTCACAGATATGCGCTCGATTTTGCTCTCTATCGCGTCTATTGGTTTCAACATTTCTTCATTGATGTTTCCGTCTAGAAAGTCAGCATGCATGTCGATCATTCTCCTAATGACTTTTCTTTTTTCACTTTTTGATTGACTGTTATCAAATTCATTTTTGCATAGAAATTGATAACGTATTCTCATCAACGAAGTTCCAAGCACCAGATCATTCAGACGTTTCCTACTTCTCTGTCGTTCCTCTATACCAATATCTTTTTCAATAATAATCTTCTGATAAGAACGAAGACATTTCTTGAGTGCCCTTTCTGCATCTATCGTTGAACTTTCAGTATAGAGATGATCATTATTTCCATCTCTTTTTGATAATTCCTCGTTCCAACTATTATAAATCACTGGAAGGAGAGCATCAGTTGCCAAATCTCTAAGTGTTTCATCCGATGTTTCCTCTAAAACGAAGGATGCAAGTAAAAAAGACGAACGAAAGCTTTTTTTGTTTTTGATGATGATGCCATTTCCGGTTAGGAAACCAAAGGTTGAAGTTGTGAGTTTTGCGCAAATGAGGATAGTTAGTATCGATGAAGAAATCATTGCTCCTGATCAATACTGCTTTAAGTATTTATATATGGAGTAGCAGCACATTTCTCTTGCCCTACCATGTACCTTTCAACAGCGTTACTTCCTGCATTCATGCGTATGCTTCAAATTTCAAGTCTTCACTTTTTACCTAACACCACCACCATAGTTTACGTGGCTCCAATAGTGGGGGGGAACTGTTTGGCTGGTGGATGTTTCTTTGTGTCTCAAAAAGACTCGACTCATTCATTATTCAGACAAATTTAGCATGATAAAAGAATTTATTCCATTCTGCAAACTCTTCTTTGTTCTTTCAATACAACTGTACTTGCTATCTCCCACTACTCCATCGACAAAGAGCTGAAATAATTAAAAAAGAAGGCTCCTAGCGGCACAGTTCAGAGTTCGAATCAGTCAAAACAAAATATTTAAAAAAAATAGTTTTATTTTTAATTTCAATTTTATACCCTCATTATTATTTTTTTAAAAGGGTGAAAATGGTGGAGACAGAATTCTCTTGTCGGCAGGAAGTATCTGCGAAACTTTGTTGTACTTGTCAGATTTGTACTTTTCATAAACAGCGTTGTTTTCGTGACTCTTTATATCAATTGATTGCTCATGAAGATCCAATACAGAATCAAGTAAGTCATTAGTACTATATCCCGAGTAGTGCTCAAGTGTTTTACTGAAAAACGACTCTTCAGACTCGCCAACGTCCTTAATATCTAATGTAGCTCTAGCTAGGTAAACTGCGGTAGCTGCAATCAAGGAGGGCGGCCGACAAAGAAATATTGGGTTCATCGTTGCAAGTTCTAGAAAGTAGTTGACCAAGTGTACAAAAGTCCCTTGGGTTTCGGATTTATCTGCATCTCCCATAGAGCAAACTGGTCTGTGAAGTCCATTTCCACTGACATAGCTTGCTCGAACAAAAATATTGGCAAAATGCTGAGGAGTGATGAGGTGAAGTTTGAACGACAGCAGTGAACAGATATCCATTTCCATTTGAATGAATTCCGAGGCTCTGTATTGAGATGCACTTATGTACACAAAGTCTCCAAGGTCTGGATAGTTCTCATCGTGCATTTTGGATGCAATCATCATGCACGTGCATCCTAAAAGCTGTACTGATCGACGGTCAATGCAGAGCGTTCTACCGGATTCTTTACTACTGCTACTACTGCTGCTATTGGAACAACTAGAGTCTTCATCCCAAATATCATGTACAGAGTTCCTCACCATTTCAAAGTTTTCATTTGCGAGACATCTATCCACAAGACCGATGGCAGTATGAAGAGTCATATTGGAAAGCTTGTATTCTCCCGATACCTCAATCATCCAATCCACGAGAACTTCACGAATCTGTGCGGTCATCACATCTCGGCCCTCGCCCTTCTTCTGTCTAGATAAGTAATTCATGTAGTAGTCAAATCTTTTCCTGTTGAAGGAAAATCCTGAAGATGTCTCATCCACGGACTCTGATAAATTGGAGATAGAAGATTCGGAATTCATTTCACTAGTATCTGATTTGTAAAATGTGGTGAAATTCTTGACAGGTCTAAGCGCAAAATCAATCTCTATAGTAGCTTCACTATCTTCGCCTGACTGTTTCTTGGCTTCAAGAAGTCTAGGGGAACGTCTACGTATTTTGGCCGATGGCTGTTGAGATTCTGAATCTTCCTCAGTTGTATTCCTTAAATGTAACGGAAAAAAGTTTTCACGTACGAATTCTAAATCAAGTTCTTTTTCGTAGAGGGATGCAATGTATTCACTAGAGTAGGATGACAAATATGACTCAGTCAACATATGAGACGAGTTATGATTGTAGTTGAAAGGGCAACCACAAGATCCGTTGACACTACTACTGCACGGTTTCCTTTGCTGACACTTTGAAATAAAGGGACAAACGATAGATTTCACTCCAGGAGGTAGCTGTGATTTTGAAGTAGCTATACTGGCAGTATCTTCACTACTAAATCTTGAACTGGAGGACGAAGACGAGTTATCAATCTTGGATCTCGTCCTTTGTGCTACAGATTCAAATTGCAGATCTGTAGCAACATTATCGCAGCTTTGGACTAGTTTCTTTTTCGGAGCAGGTAATGGTACTGGTGAAGGAGTAATAAGAGAATTTCTTTTCTGCTTTTTTGATACATGCTCTTGTGTGTTTATTTCTGGTTGCTTGGATCGCGTGGTTCTTCTCTCTGCACCCTGTGTAAATGTTGAAGATTTTCTTTTTACATGTGTAGATTTAGTTTTGGTGTTTGTAGTCTTTTTGGAAGACTTTCTTTTGGCATGTTTTGAATCATGAGAGGTATGTGAAGAATGAGACGCTATACATTTTGTGTTTTCGGTCCCTAAACGCTTCAATTGTGCCCTAGTTCTTGGCATCTTTTTACAGTAATCAAAAATAAAGAAGGTTGGAAAGAGAGAGACGTAGATTCTTTTGTATCTCTTGCTTTTTATGATGATATTCAAACGTTGATGTAGTGGAAAAATTGCACAATATGTTTGTATGTTGTTTGGCGCCCAATCAGTCCTTGCAAAAAATTGAGCGGGAAGATGAAAATCCTACAGTGTACTTTTGGGCGCGTTAGGGTCAGGGGCTCAATATTTTTAGAAACTTATCTCACCCCCTTACCAGACATATAACGTCTATCTCTTCGTTCATTTTGTTGTACCATACGTTTTTTATCATACTTCTTTTCGCGATATCATGAACAAATGAAAAAACTGTCTCGATTTGAAAAAAATCATTTAATTTGGAATTGTGAGCACACCGTACAACATTTTGCAGTACATTTTCATACTGTGTCATGCCCGGGAGATTAGGCTAATTTAGCTAATATCAGCGATGACTCATTATCGCTCACAAAATGAAAAATAGAAGGTTACGCCAACTGATGAAGGCTTACCATGCCGAAACAAGTGGCTCTCATCTCCACACATTGTTTTGGATCTACCTCTAACTATTAAAACTAGTTTCGAAAAAGTTCTACTTTACATCTACTCTACACTATACACCAGATTTGCTCTACATGATGCTGATACACAAATTATATAGAGTAAATTCTAAATATAGTGTATATTTTGTACGAATAGTCGTCTTTGAAACTTTTGATACCTCTATTTGATCGATGACATTATGAATCTCAATAACTAAAACATATCTGATCCTCATATATTTTAATTGATGATACCCACTCCCAACACTGCTGAATCCATACTTCGGTTAAGTTGATTTGACTAAAACTCACGCATCTTCTAGATGATAAACTTGTAAATTAAAAATTACAACCTCAACAGGTATGCAAGTCCATCAAAATCTTTTTTGATTGATTCTTCTACAACCCACCAATTTGCATCATCATTAGAATTTAGCTGACATGAATGACGCATGTTTCGTGTGTATTGTGGATAATGGACGAGAGTAAGTTAGATCATTCTTTCCTCGAGAAACTCCAATATTTCTAGCACATACGGCCCAAATTATAAATTTAACATTGCTTTTTCTTTCAGTCTCTCTCATGTTTATTCTTGATATATGTATCGCATTGTCCAAGATTGACATCTAGGTCAAACTTTTGCTTTTTACGATTACATCACAGAGTCAACTCTAACTGTGTTCCCTTAGATTCAATTAAATATTGTATTTCCTACTTTGACAAGTCAGTATTGATAGTAATAAACTCGTGCGTGTTGAAGCTTCATGATGAACTTTCAGTGATGTGATTGTTTTCTTCTTCGCAATCCAATAAATAGAATCCTCGAATCCTATTGGTCAAACAAGGATTTTTTGAGTGGCCAAGAGGAAGGAAGACACTCTATGTACGTACATGCAGTTCCTATTTCTCTCCCAGTACTTAGCACAAAACACATAAATTCATTACAGTACTTTGTTGTGCGATCAATCGACACTCCATATCAAGTGAAAAAAACATTCATCACCATTACGCCTTCAAACACAAGTAAAAGAGAACCTTCTCTAGCAGCTAGCGGAACAAAAAAACGCAGTTACTACAAGAGAAGAAAAAAACGCAAATCTACTACTACAGAAGAAAAGAAGAGTCAAAACCCGATCACCTCATTAGGGTTACCTGTATCTGAAAATTTACCAAAAAACACCGAGGGCAAAAAGAAGAGGAAAAATCGGGGTAGAAAAATGAAGGGGGCTGAGGCTGAGACAAGTAGCACCCCAAGTTCAAGAAATTCACCTCTTTGTGTGGAGTTTAGTTTCCACGAAAAAGGGAAACTAAACTCCACACAACAACATAGTACTGTAGAAACAACAAATGAGATGACGAGCAGTAAGACCTCTTTGGACCCACGATCATGGTTCCAATCCCTCTCTGCAGAAGAGAAAGCAAAGGCCATTTGTCTCGGCGATAGGAAATTTATCAAGCTTTTCCTAGAGTCAACCAGAGGTAAGTCGAACGTGTTTGGCAATGTTGGAGTGGTAAAGTGAATAAACATGAATGAGTCTTGAACCTTCATCCGAACGACTGAGATGCTGAAAATGTTGAGATTTTATTTTATATACATATTTGTTTGTAGACTGGCAGTCTTTTTGCTGAGGTTTTACAAATGGACTCATTTTTAGGCTGTCATCCTTGCGAGAATTCATTTTTGACCTACAGTCTTGTCTAACACTCTCTTTTTAACTTGTTTAGGCTCAGCCAACTCAAAATCAGTCGAAATCACAAAGAAAATACGGATTGAATCCGTGGAACAAATATTAGGTTCCGATAGATCAAAGCCTGTCGAGGCTACAGTGTTTTCTCAGCCCAAAAACATGGGCCCTGTAGAGTCAAACTCTAGTAAACAGAATTCATTGGAACAAGGCAAGGAGAAACTTGGAGAGGACGAAAACGAGGAGAAGGAGAGCGTTTCATGTCCACCTGGCGAATCTCCTAGATTAGTAACCGAGGCTCACGAACATATAATACAAGACGAAGATTCTTTTGAAAAAGAAGAAGCTTGCACGGAGGAAAAGGAAGATCAGGGAACCACCATTCATTTTGAAACTGGGATCAAGATTACAATACCTCATAATTCGCAAGCAAATAAAAAGGTCATTGCTAATGTCAACCAGGGGAAGAAAGCAGCGACTCCTCCAGTTCAATCCACTTCTTCCACAGATACTACAGAAGAACAAGTCTCCACTAATGAAGTGCATCAACATGTTGAATTTGGGGCGCTCAAGAATAATTCCAGTTCCAGCACCATTACTGAGAGTAAGAAATTTGCAAATCGTGCAATGAAAGAGTCTTCTTATAGATCCTCGTCCTCGACAATCCAGAAGAATCTAAGGTTTGTTTTCAGTGCTTCACAAAAATTTTCAAGGACGAATTCCAACTCTACACATAAGGAAAGTCTACTCCTCACCTTAGATCCAACGTATTTGTCCAATGATCAATTTTTGGATGATGCTGAGAATATTATTGAAACAAGATGTGGTTCAAAATACTCGTTTCTCAGTGAAGAATTCCGGATACAAGGCGAAAATAATGATTCGTCACTGCACTGGTTTAGTCAGTGTTTAGACTCTGAGGGAAAAGAAACCTCTTTTGTAGTTTTACTTTTGGCTCGGATAGAACAAGCTATTCTTGAGTCATATCGATCATATAGAGGGATGAAACGAGTAAAGAAGGAAAATCTTCCCAGTTATTTGAGAGTAAAACTTTGCAGCAAAGTTATACTGACAGAACTTTTCAAGACGAAGAAGAGTCTTCTCGAATATAACTTATTGGGATATGAGGTAGATATTTCTCATTTCTCCATAAAGCCTATTCAAATTCAAGATTTACTCATGGTTCCTTGTGACAAATTATATGCTACATACAACCCAGATCTGAAGACACCCCCAAGTAGTGATCCTGTAGATGCTTTAGTTTTCAAGTGGAATAGAGTCATCACTGCAGCAGAAGAGGTTGTGAATAAATCTCGACCACCGACGGACAATGAAGTGATGGAACTTTTTGCTGAGGATACTTCGATAAAAAAATCCAACAAGAAGAAAAAGAAGAAAAGGGTAAGTGCCATTACTTCACGAAGAAAATATATTAAAGTTCGTATTCGTTTCACTAACCTCTATAAAAAAGAAAAAGAAAAACAACAAAACTAAGGTGGAAAATCAGAACGACAAATCTGAAAATACAAAGGATGATTTGTCAAAAAAAGAAGAGCCAAAATTAGACATTTCAAAAGTTCAGCAAGAAACAGAGTCTAAAACTGAGTCTTCTGCTGACTGTGGAACGTCTTCCTCCTCGGTTGTATCAGCTGTATCACAATCATCATCGAAAAAGAAATCTACAAAAGAAAAACAAACACAGACTTTACAGAGTTCTAGAAATGATGCTTCCACTGAAACTACGACAATATCGAAAGTAAATGGTGTTCAGAGTGTCTTGAGTACTGGACGCATTGAAGAATCCTCACAAGACCAGAATGATGAAGGCTGGGAAACTGTTGAATCAAAAAAGAACAGAGAAAAGAAGAATTCTTCTAATAAACAAAACGAAAAGTCGAACTCTCAAGGTGGAAGTGGCTCAAGTCGGAAGAGCAAGAGCAAAAAGAACAGGAATCGTAATAGACAAAAGGACAAAGAGCAGGCTAAAGCAAATCTAGACTCTTTAGAAGAAGGTATAGCGAAAAGAGGAACAAATACTACGAAGGCTCTGATGGAGGAACGGAATAAAAGACAGGGGTCTGGAAACAAGAAGAAAGTTGAGGCTAGACCAGCTGTTCCAGCAAAACAGACAAGCAAAAATGGGGCGACAATTAGAGATGTAGTTCTTGGGAATTTGGGTGGTACTGGAAATTCGCGTTTTCCAAGCACGGAGAATGCTGGAACTCAAAGTCGAAGTTCAGTTGGTACAAATACCAAGGACAAAGCCTCCAATCCTAGTTCTAAGAAGAAGAACCTTGTTGCGGACCAAAACACTGCCTCAACTCTACAAGAGACTGTTTCAGCTACCTCGAGATCCTGTGCAAATGCAGAAGATTCTGCTAAGGCTACATCCAAGAGGATACCGTTGTCAACTAAATCTTCTATAGATGCTACAAACAATAACTTAGAGGGTAGGGACAATTCAAGTGACAGTACATGCGATGATATGGGCAGAAGTTTAGCAACATCAACAAAGAAAAGCGCAGCACCACCCCTTCAAACTCTAGTTGGACCAGGAAACTTGAACAGCGCCAACTCATCTGTCGCATCAAGTCTTGAAGCTCCTCACGCAACTCGACATGGTGCGAATAAGCACGCATCATCTAAAGAGAATGATGTTGGATATCATCTTCTCAAAGTTTGTGAGAGATTATCAGCTGATATGAATTCTTTCATGACAAGGAGGAGTCTAGCTCTTGCACAGAGGCGGCAAGAAAGAGGTGCATTGCTTGCATCTCTTCAAGAGACAGTGCAAAGCATTTGGATGGAAAACTGTCATGTTGAAATGTATGGTAGTTGCGCAACAAAACTTGATCTTCCATCATCTGATCTTGATGTCGTTGTTTGTGGCTTCAATTCTATTGATAAAGAGAGTTCAAAGAAGAAGTCTGGTTCAGACGAGAACGAGGACACTGGGACTTCTCCTGGAACTTCGATGAATAGTGATATGCAGGCGTATGCCAATCAATTTTATCCACCTTTATCTGTAAATGGGACACGTGTTTATAGGCTTGCAAGTGAACTTGAAAGAGTACCTTGGGCAGTCCAAGTAAAAGCAATTCCGACTGCTTCTGTTCCTGTCATCAAGATTCTTGCTGATCCTTCTAGATTACCAGGAGCTGCTGGTGCAGATTGGATGATTCAACAACAGCAAATGGCCGCAGCTGCAGTAGCAGCCACTGATATGAATTCTGGAAAGATGCCTGTATCACAATCTTCTAGTAATCATAAAGAGGGATCAAGCTTTGGAGATGAAAATGAAGACGATGAAAACGAACAGACAAATAGCAACGGCATTAATCATCACATGCCTTCAATTACACATCCTAATCAGCCCACCTCTTATCATACAGCTATTCCACCATGGAGAGGTGCAGATGTAATGAATGGTCTCCTTTCACTTGATATTACTTTTGAGGGTCCTGAACATGGTGGTCTAGGTTCAACTGCATTTTCGGAAAAGATCGTTAAAGAGGCTTGTCTGGAAACCGGCTTACCGCCAGAACAAACGCCTGTTGTACAAGTTCTAATGGTCATTAAGGAATTACTAGCTCAAAGGAGATTGAACGAACCGTTCTCAGGCGGCCTTTCAAGTTATGCTATTTTACTCCTTGTTGTTGCAGTAGTGAAAGAAAGAAGAATTATCAAAAAAGAATTGGAAAAGATAGAAAAGCAAAGGCAGGCTGTTGAGGGCTCTTCGGTTAACCAGGAAGGAGTGGTGGATTCAAAATCAACTGTCTGGCCAAGTGAAAAGTTTTCCAAAGGAAAGGCTCACCCCGAGAAGAAGAATGAAGCCACAGCTGTGCCATCCCTTCCAAAACGATCTTCATGGGCGTCTATTGCTATGAAATCTTCTTCAAATCACACACAGACGGATGACGATGACAATGATGATGAGATAGTGTCAAAGAAAACTGAAGATGCACAACCATCTGTATCTTCAAAGGCTGAGGTAAAGTCTACAACAGCGAAGTCAGTTGGAAATGAGACAGGTATTAAGGATTCGACTTTTTTCCCTCAAGGATCTAATGATGTTCTAGAAGTCTTGTGTTCCGGCGAACAAACAGCAGGAAAGCTCCTCATGCACTTTCTACTTTTCTATGGTCGCCATTTCGATGCCATGGCTACTTGCATTGATGTCAGTGGAACACACCATCCTGATTACAAAATAAAACAACAGTCCAAAATGCATGCCAGTATGCAATTGTCGCCATTTACAGTGAGGAAAGCGGGGGGTTCATACAATCCTATTACAGAGATGTATACAGTCGATCCAGTAATCGTCTATGATCCATTAGAAGGGGCTGAATCGAACAATGTAGCGAGAAGTTGTTATGCCTGGGAAAATATCCGTTGGACATTTGAACAATGTTATAATACTCTTTCAGGTGTAGTCGAACTTGGGGCGGGGTCCAGTAATAATAGGAGTAGAAGCAAAACATGGCCTCAGCAGGAGAATGCATTTGAAAAGCAGTCGTCGTCTCAAGTCGATGAGCTATCACCGCTACTGGAGCTTTTGTTGTCATTTTAATTAGCAAATATTTTATTTACATGTTTGAGGGATCTCATGTACATAAGCTGTGACGAAGCAAGATAATACTATTCGTACATTACAATTTTATTAAAAAGAAAGCTAGATTTATTCCAGTTTTGATTCAACTCTTATATTGTTCCAGCATAGATATTTTTCCTTTCAAAATCCATCGATGGGCTTCCTTCCGAAGTGAAATTCCCCTACACACCTCATTCAACATATTGCAAGCAAGTAATCCAAAACAAAATAGTCATGATGATATCAAAGTCCATAAGAAACAGTCTATATTGATAGTATCAATTCATGACAAGATAACAGAAGACATTCATGGTAAAATGAGATTATTATAAATATAAACAATCTATCTAGCTAGTAGGCTGCTTGCTAAAAGAAGTAGTATCGACAGCTTCAATCCATCTGAAAATCTTGTCATATTTTGAAACCTAGGTCTCGGACCACTCAAAATTATACCGAAAAAGTGTCTTCGATCCTTTTGGTTCCAATTTATGTTTTTCTCGAAATATGTTCAAAGTATAGCATGTACTCTACGTACTCTACTTTGAGCAATACTTGTCATTCACAAAACTATCAGTGACGTTGAAAGTTATTCATTTCTCTATGCTAGTTAACGCAGCCATATTCAGACTTTTAGTCCTCGCTCTTCTTAACCTGCTTCAAGAGCTCCTCGATATTACTCTTGAAACTGAGTGGGCTTTCAGTAGGTGCAAAGCGTTTCACAGGTTTTCCGTCTGGGCCAATAAGGAATTTCGCAAAATTCCATCTGATATCGTTTGAATCAGATCCTTCCGTTTGTAACTCTTGCTTCAAATATCCAAAGACTTCTCTTGCATTTTTACCATTCACATGAGCCTTTTCGAAGAAAACGAGCCTATCCTTAGCATCAAACTTTTCTACAAACTTGAGAATTTCCTCTGGGCTGCCTGGTTCTTGAGATCCAAACTGATTACATGGAAAAGCAAGAATTTCAAGTCCCTTCTCACGCAGTTCTTTGGATAGCTCTACAAATTCGGTATAATTTTGTTTGGTTAGACCTCATTTACTGGCGACATTCGTCACAATGAGTACTTTGTTTGAGTAGTCTTTCATTTCTTTCTCAGTTCCATCGATAAGTTTGTCCATACATGCATAAAAACTATCGACGAAAACTGGCTTCTCTTTGCCAAAGGCAAATCTAGTTATAGAATCTTGAAACTTCTTGAGCACCATTAGAGGAGATTGATACAATATGTACAGAACAGTGATTAGAAAGATTGCTAAGTAAAGCATTTGCTTCGTAAAATTACACCTATTGCGTTCAAAAGAGTGTGGTGTGATGGAGGAGATGGGTTCTTATTTGTATTCCTTCTCATCGCATCTGCATCTCAAAAGAAGAAGGAAAGAGAAGAAGAGATGACGTGGTTGTGTGGTCTGTAAGATGATGATAATTTTGGATTTCGGAGAATTAGGTGTCAATCAAAAGATGATCTGCATTCCTCTCCTGAAAGAATTCAAAAATGTACTAGAAGCTTCTGTTTCTCATTTATTATTTATTATTGAAATTGTGTAAAAGAATTCCTACGAAAACAGAAACCTATGGCAAGATACAGTATATCAGTTAATTTGCTTGCATTGCAAGTTTTGAATGTAAACAACTACGTGGATGCCTTTGCTCCTAGCTCGGTTGTAAGATTGAAGTATCCCATGCAACTCGCTGCTCAAAAGGCACCAAAGAGGAAACCAGAAGCCTTTTCTCAACAAACTTCAAAAGAATCAGAAATCCCATATGATCCTTCTAGCGTATTTGAAGCTGCCAGTGGTGTAGACGAGTTTCTACACGAAGGATTAGATCTTCAGACGGATGATTCTACTGAACTGGCAAATGAATATTCTATAGAAAATGAAGTTGCGCTCAAAGAATTCATCAAGATTGTAAATGAAAAAGATAGAGGCATTTCACCTGACAGTGTGTTCGATCTTGATGATACAATTAATCAGCTTCTAGATAAAGCTTTTGACACAACTGAAGATGCTATGCTCATGTTCAGAAGAAAGATGAATGAAAATAATTTTCTCGAAGACAAAGATTCTTTGAACGCAGACGCTTTAAGCGAATGGAATGATCCAAAACAAGATCATAAACCTCGTGTATTGGTTGTTGGATCTGGTTGGGCTAGCCATGCATTTATCAAGTGTATAGATACTGAGAAATTTCGCATTCTAGTCTGCAGCCCAAGCAACTACTTCGTTTTCACTCCTATGTTAGCTTCATCGTCTGTAGGAACGACAGAAATACGCAGCATTATCGAAAGTACGAGAGATTCCAATCCTACCGTCAAGTTTCTTGAAGGAAAAGGCTTGGATATTGACACAGAGAATAAAAGTATGACTGTCAAACTAGGTGAAGGAAACATCATTGATGATGGCCCAGACAATGTGGAACAAGAGATCATTGAAATCCCATATGATATATGTGTTTACTCAGCTGGAGTCGGCCCAATTTCATCTTCATCTCGGACTCCTGGATTGTCAAGAGAGAATGTTCACTTTCTCAAGTCTGTAGAAGATGCAAGGCGCTTGAGGTCGACAGTCATTACGCTACTTGAACAGGCATCTCAACCAGGACTGACAGACGAAGAGAGAAGAAAACTGCTTACCTTTGTTGTAGTGGGAGGCGGCCCCACAGGTGTTGAGTATTGTGGGGAGCTTTGCGATTTTCTCAACGATGTCACAGGCAAGGATGCGAGAACAAGCAAAGTGAAACGCAGTGTTGCTCCGTTTGCTTCTCTCGCCAAATTTACAAGCGTTAAATTACTTCAAGGTAATGAGGATGTTCTTCCAATGTTTGATAAAGAACTTAGACTAAGAGCTGAAGAAAGCTTGATTAATAGAGGAGTACATGTCATGACAAAAACTCGTGTTTCAAGGATTGAAGGTTCGAAGAAGATCGTCATTGCTGATCAAAATGAAAAAGAAACAGAACTAAATTGCGGATTAATAGTATGGGCTGCTGGAACACAACCGGTGAAACTAACGGAGAAGGTCATTGAAAGTGTAGATAAAGCATCTATCAGTAAGGGACTCAAAGTTACGCCAAAGAGCTTGTCAGAAAGAGGAAGAATTCCGGTTGATAATTTTCAAAGAGTTCTTGGGGCCCCTGCAGGAAGTATGATTGCGATTGGAGATGCATCAGGCACAGTCAATGCTGATGGAAAGTTGGCAAATCTCCCACAGACAGCACAAGTTGCAGCTCAACAAGGTGCATACGTTGCAAGATTGCTAAACAGAGGATACAATTTATCAGGTCTGACTGGATTTGATGATGAAAGTATTATTGAAAATTCACTCTTCCTTCCTGTGCCAGTGAACATTGAGGCTGAGAAAGACAAGGAAGTAGCAAGGAAACTACGAGGAGCTGTGAAGGCAAAACCATTCAAATTTTTGAATCTTGGTCAGTTAGCTTATACAGGTGGGGGAGAAGCATTAAGCCAAGTCCAACTTGGAAATTTGAAACTATTCAATAGTGCTGGGTCTGAAGGATTTCTTCTATGGAGATCAGTATATATTGTGAAGCAAGTGTCTACTAAAACAAGACTGCTGGTTCTATTTGATTGGTTCAAAACCAAGTTGTTTGGTCGTGATGTAACTAGGATGTAAAGTGTAATGAAGGATTGAAATACCATAATATTAATATTTATTTTTCAAAAACTCCCAACTTGAAATTGGAATCAAAGGCTTTGTTGGCTTCGGTTGCTTGCTAGATAACAAAATAACGATTTGTAACGGTAAGTTGAAGTAGCCAAAACTGGGACACGATGTTTGTCTTCTATCACGAAGATGCACGATGATCACATCACCTCTGATTACTTCCTCTTGGAACTTGGTGGGACATCATCACCTAGTGGCACTGCAACAAAATCAGAAGACCAATTTGCGTTCTGCACATACCATCTACAAGCTCTATTCCTCTAAAAGGTTGTAGAAAAGAATTCTATAAGGATGGCACGGTACCATGCATTTGCATTGCTGATTCTGTTGGAGAGTCGGAGTTTAGTATCTTCATACGTGCAACCAAGTATCCAAACAAATGGTTTTATTGGAAACAAGCTCAACTGTAAAACTGAACATATAGTTTCAATTACCACTAGCAAGACCAAGCCTATACTAGGTCAAAGTAGTAACAATTTGGAACTACGGGCGACTTTATTTCCTAAAACATCGAAGCAGAGATCAGTTGCTTTGTTTGGATCCGACGTCTCGTCAGATGAGGAAGAATTGAAAAAGCCAATCATTCAGAGATTATTACTTGGGATTATTTTGAAGCTGAAAGCCCTTTTTAAGCATATACTTGTAAGTAAATCTATGGGAATTGATATGTGTTGAAGTTTTTGTTTAAAAAGTGCATGTGATTGACTAAACATATGAAACCTTTTTACAGAAGATACTTTTTGTTATACCTTTCACCAAACTAAAAGCAATATTTGGTGTAGATACAAAAACCCAAGAAGATAACGAAACAACAGTAGAAAAGGAAGATGAAGAGAAGCATGAAAAAGTAGAAGAAATGAGTGAACAGAAAAGACTCACAAAAGTAGATGTTGAATGGGCAAAAGAGACTTTATCACGTATTGAAAGAGAAGAAAAAGAAATCATCAGTGAAAACAAGAAACCTCGAGTGGTTTACAAAAGTGTGGCCCCACCAGTTGAAGATGAAACTGAAGAAGAATGTCCATTTTACTTTACAGATTGTTTAGACGAAGATGACAAAACGCCTGACGAAGTAGATGCAAAAGATGCAACTGTGGAAGCACAAGATGTGGAAGAGAAACCAGTAGTTTTTGATTCAGATGTCGATGAAAATATAGAAGAAGTACGTGAAGAGGCAGTTGATGTCTCGGAAAATGAAGACTCTGGAGTTGAAGTGGCCGTTGTAGCTGAAGAAGATAAAATCATTTCAGAAGCAGTTGATGAGGAAACTTTAGAAGCACAGGAGGGATCGGCCACAGAAGAAATTGCTGTTTCAGAAGATGTCCACGAGGAAACTATAGTAGCTGATACTGTAGAGGTGCAACCAACAGTCCCTCGAGGAGAAAGATGGGCTGTCGCTGCTCCAGGAACTGATCTTACAGGAAAGTGGAAAATCGTTGTTACTGATGATTTTAAAAAGGAGTATGATCAATACTTGAAGAATTTGGGGCAGCCATCTCTTGTGAGATCTGTGGCAGTTTCAATTGTAGAAATGACAAGTGAAGAAGTGATCCAGAGTGACAATGGAAGGTCTTTGTGTATCAAAGGAAGGAATCTTAGAGGGGTATGGGATCGAACATTGTTATCATCTGGATCTGATTTCGATTTTGAACACAAAGATGATCATGAGCACATTAGAGTTTCACTTGTTACAGCGGATAAGGAAAATGTGGAAGCTGAAAGTTGGTGGGAAAAGAACGGAACTTTGCACCGATCATGGCTTCGAGGTGTGAAAAAATATGGAGGAGGTGATTTTGAAAGCCGAAGATATTTGTCAAACAAAGGGGATACTCTCATTTGTGAATCGATTTTTCACCCGCATGGAAGAGAAAAGGATAAAGCTGCCATAACTTGGACCTTTAAAAAAGAGAGCTAATCACTAATACTCATAAATAGGTAAATTATTTCTTGTTTCAAAATTTTACATATATGTGTGTTTGTCGACATAGATAGACCCTGATACAAATACGAAGAATTCGTATACACATTATTTAATATCCCCCCTGTGCGAGTTTATGATACCAGTCAAGGACTGCCCATTCTCCTAATGAGGATTTGGTGTCCGTTGCTATTTACAGATGAAAGACCATGTCTCATTGTGGAAAAATTTAAAGGGATCTTTTGTTGCATTTTTCTTTGTTGTATAAAAGCATCATTTTGTGTAGAAAAAGAGTCTAGTGAAGAATTTCTGTTCGTAGCATGTATTTGTGCAGCTCTGAAGTGCGTACAGACAAGTTTCATAACTCTTCTATGCTTCATTCTTTGCATCTTAACATACTTTAGGAGCATTAAAGTCTTCTCACTTGTGTTGCTAGCGTAGTCGGAGATTGTCATCTGATAGAATTCGCTCAGGTCTTGTGGATTTCTTGATAGTTCAATGACTCTGACAGCCTGCAGCTCACGGGCATAATTAAGATGTTGCCGCATCGCTTCCAATCTGTTCTCAAGCTCAATAGATGCATTATGTTCAGCAGCTGAAATAGTATCGCATAGAGCTTGCACTTTCGATTCTTCTGTTTCACTATGAAATGACTTTATCATGCGAGTTGTTTGTTCAAGACAAGATTAGTTCGTGTGACATTTTAAAATAAGAAATAGTTTTGACAGGGGGCTTTCTTACCTCATGTCGAAATGAAGGCAAACTACTTTCAGTTTTATCATAAAACTTTACGAACCCCCATTCTTGTAGCTTTTAGAAACAAATGTAATTGTTTATGAGAATGAGGAACAAAGAGCGGGTCTACAACTTTTCATATATCCAAATTTTGAAATCTTACCTTTGACAGAAACGCCTCATATTCAGGACGGATGCTAGTGAAATTTGTGGGTATAATTTGGTTGACAAAAACTTTGTGATCTTTGACGTAAAATGACCTTCCATCTTTACTCCATGTTATTGCAGTAGAGTTTTGAAAATTATTCAATACTCTTAGCAGCTATAGTGGGAACCAACAACAAGATGAGTGATTTTTAAAATTATGCGTTGAAAAAAATGATATAATGACTTTTCGGAAGAATATGTGGCTCACCTCGACAGGGAAGTTATCTCGGTCACCGTCGCCATCGTTGTGCTTGTTCTGATTGGACAATTCTTTCGTTGTAGAAACTGGATGGGGTTGGTGAAAGTTGTAAGTTATAGATTCTTCAGGTGGAGAATTCTTTGTAGTGGGAGGTTGTTGCTTCGGAACTTCTGTGTTTAGTGGGGGAGTGTTGGTACTTTTAGTTTCTACATTTTTCGAAGTGCAAGCTAGTTGCATCAACGCTGATACAGCGTCCTTGTCTTCAGATTGATCAACTACCCGGAATGTTGGCATGCTCAAATCTGAATCGAATTTGTAGTGTTGTATGGAACGGGTATTTATGTTGATGCAGTGTAATGGAGTTCCCTCGGTTATGGTTTATGGTTACTCATTCCACCTGACGTTGCAGGTAGCTCAGTATTCTGCATGCAACATTAAAGACCGTCTGCCTGAGTTACTAAAACGGTCTTGAAGGAAACAAGAAAGAATATCCTCAAAAATTCTTTTTGTCTTACACGATTGATCGGAGAAAACACTAAGACTTTCTGGACAAATATAGTGTAAAATCGTCTCTAAAAAATGATGATTTCCAATTCCCTGCTTTCCAAATAATTTTCGACCAGTCACGAGCATGACGGTAGGTATGGTACGAAGCCTGAAAAGTTTTCCACCACTATCTATCTACCTTTTCTAGCAAGAAGAAGAAGGCTTACATATTATTCTTCTGGAGGTTAATTTGTTTCTTTCTCGTCATGTCTAGAAAATTTGAGTTAGATCTGCGAATATAAGTTGCTCAACCTCCTCCTACATAGCAGGAGAATCTTGGACGCTATGCCAGCATGATGTGGTGAAGAGGATAAAGACTATTATTGAACTCAAAATAGAGAGAAGCTTTCCTCTGATCATCTAGACGTATGCAAGAACAATATTTTTTATTTTAATACATATGTATGTATGAATTATATCGCCATTACCTGCTACCGTAGTCTCTTCTATATAGTATTCGACTGGGGAAAGACGGTTGCGGTATTTCTGAATTTGACTGAGAATGGATTGAATTAAGACTTGTCATCGATTCTACTGTTCTTCTACCTCTTCTTATGTCATTGTTTGACCTGGTACCTCTTTGCAATCTCAAATTACTTTCTGATAAAAAACTTTCTTGATGCGTTGGGTGAATAGGTTGCTGGCGAAATTGATGTTCTGATGATGTGCGTCTAATTTCTGAGTTTGTTTGACGGTGTGCTTTCTTCAACCTCATAGAATGAACTAGGTGCGAATGGGCAAGTTCCATCACCTCCTTATGCTCTTGTCTTCGATTGTGAACGTGTCGGAGAAGCTTATTATTGCTACCATGGTTTATCATCCTTTCTTCCTTTTGCATAGTATTCAGTTTGGTGAGTACTGAGCTGGGACTATCGGTCAAGTTGCGAAATGGATAATCAATTTCATCGCAAGAATTTCTTCTGTGCATTGCCTTGATCAAAGAATTTCTTCGTTTCCTGTAGAGAATTTCTGAAGGGCAGCTCAAACGTCGCAATGCAGTAGATTTTGGGATCTTTACGTCGGGTTTGTAGGAAGAATTTGAATATGAGTTTCTTTTTGCATACATGAGTGCGTTCTTTTGTTCAAAAGAGGCTTGTTTATGCATATCATGATATTGATGCGATAATCTTGAATGCTGGATTCTGCTTTCGAAAATGGCAAGTTTATTTGAATCTTCTTTTCGAGTGAAGGACTTAAAAGTGATTGAAACATAATGGTCAGTTCGTGTTATGATCCGAACAACAATAAAATTGTAGAAGAAACAAATAACTATACTTACTTCATGGCGAAAAAGAGGTAAAGTTGTTTCAGCGCTATCATAGAATTTGGTGAAGCCCAAAAGATGTAACTGTGGTTGTAGAAGAAAGGAATCGTGATTTTTAGTCTCGAATGAAAGTCCAAGAGAAGTCTAAAAAAAAACAATACTGATTTACTCACCTTCTGCAAAAAATCTTCAAATCTGGGACGAATACAAGTAAAGTTGTTTGGCATAACAACATTCTCAAAATCTAAGTGATTTTTTACATAAAACGACTTTCCATCTTTGCTCCATGTGATTGTATTGCAATTTTCAGGTCTATTGAGAACTTGTAGAAGCTATGTAAAAACCATACAGTATCACAAGGATGAGTAATGGATGCATTAGATTGATGAAAAATGTGGATTGTAGAAACGTTTGTAAAGGTTTGAGTTTGTGCTCTTACCTCAGAAGTGAATAAGCCCAAGCAAGAATCTGCACTAGCATAAGAATGGATAGTTCCTTGAGATGCAGATTCATTAACAATTGCTGGAAGTTTGTCCGCATATGTTGTTTCAAACGGTACAAAATGATTTGTTTTGTATGGATTGTTGGAAGATAAATTACTGAATTTGTTTCGCTCTGGTTCATCATCAAACATATTTTCATTTAAGCTTCTTTTATCACAAGTAGTTCTCTCCATAATCATACTACAGGACGAAGAAGAAGAAGGTTCGACTGCGTTGCTAGACGAAGATGCTAAAGCCATCAAGGCTGTAACTGCATCTGTAGTGCTCATTGTAGGTTTTCTTGAAGTCAATTGGTATTACCTAGTTCTTTGATAAGGTCTGGGATACCCGAATACAAGTATTTCAATAGTTCGCCAATTGATAGGGGTAACATCTCTGTTTCCTTCGTTTTTCGTACCTGTCCCGAAAAGTCGGGAAGGGAAGTGTCAGATCGACAAAAGTCAAGGTCATGCTGAAATTTGATTGGTGCAGAGCAGACCACGTAAATATGAGGAATGCAAGTCACGGGTCATAAGTCTATCATTCTTTCATGCATTATTGTGGGAAAGATGTGGAAATTTTATACATTCGCAAACAAAAATCTGAAGGGGTGGAGAAAGATATAGATCAGACTCAAATCCAAAAATAAAGAGAGGTTGGATTGCATTTGTAATTTATTTTCAACTATGAAAAGAGAAAAGAGGATGGACATAGTCATAGTCAGATGAAATTTGTGATTTCGTTTTTCGTCCTAATTCCAGCCTTCCCAACTTATTTCTTATTTCTTTTGCTTGCACGATCCCTATCTTCATTTCACACACTTATCGAGCTTGAATTGAATCGAAGCAATTGAATCCAACTTCATGTCTTTTTTTAGATAAGATTATTGGGCATAGAATTGCTTGTATGAATATTAGTGACAAGGTTGGTGTGATCAAACCGAAGAAGCCTCGCATGAGATAAATAGCAAGATGCCTAGCTCGTTTTTGTGAACGACGCTGTCCACGAATAGCAGGCAAAGCAAAATGCAAAGGTAAATCCAAATGAAGAAGAAAAAACTCTCAGATGGATTCGACAGCAGTAGAAGGAACAAGATTCTATTGAGAAAGCTGTAATCTCCTTCTTATTTTCTGATGTCATCTCAACTTAGAAATATTCATCGGCTGAAGTGGAGGAACAACTCCTCACCTCTCATATCATCTTTTACCGAAAGGTGTACAAATAACAAGGATCGACATGAGCTTGAAAAAAATACTGAATTCCATAGTCTGAATTCTTTTAGATACTATCATGCCACTCAAAAGAAGGAAATTTTGCCACTGATTGCAGTTGGTGTAGGATTCATTGGCCTTTATTCATTTCGCGCATTGAAGAGGATGGACAAAGAATGGGAAGACTATGAAGAAGAACTCCGAGAATATAATTTGGAACATGGCATCAATAATGATGAAGACGTGGATAACGCTTTTGATGGTTCTGCAGCAAGCTCCTCCAATTCACAAGCTACTAGCAGTGTGGATCAAGCAAAACTATTTCGAGATGGGACCTTGGCTATTGATCTTGGAACATTGAACATTCGTATTGCACATAAACCAACATCTGGTGATGCAAAGCCAAATGTTGTTGTAAACAGGGAAGGGAAAAGAGCTACACCCAATCATATTTTATTTGAAGCAGATGGAAATTTTTTGACTGGTAGTCTAGCTTCTTCGAAATTATATGAAAGAGCAAATTCATCCTCTCCTGCTGTCAATCCTGGAGTTTTACTTCGTGGAAGCGATGATGATATCGAACCATCCATTTTGAATCATATGGTTCAAAAAGTTATTTCTTCATGTGCAAAAGATGCACTGGAACAGGCTATTGGACGTAAGACATTGCCAATGCAAAATTTGTTTGCAATTGATAGGGCAGATGGTTACAATGTGCGACCTGTTTTTATTTACCCGCCAAAATGCGATCAATCAAATGACAACAACGAAACACTGAGAAAATATAGAGAAGCAGTGCAAAGTCTCAGTTTACCTGATAGTATTTCTTCATTTGTATCAGAGCCTGTGTGTTCAGTTGCTGGAGCAAAGTTTTATGACCTTTTGCCAAGCCAAACTCCGGGACCTGTCCTTGTCATCGATGTTGGTGCAAGCGTGACTTCAATGTCAATTGTGGATAATGATGAGTTGAAACACTCGTCGCAACTTGATGGTTTTGGTGGAGAATCTCTTGTAGAATCTCTAATGGATTACATCTGCAAGGATTTCTACAACTCAAAAGCATCTGATGTATCGGATACCATGGCTGTCCAAAGAATTTATGATGCTTCAAAAGATGCTATCTTGGAATTGTCATCTGGAAGTAAGAAAAACCTAGGTCGGGTTCAGATCAACATTCCATATCTAAGTGTTGACGAGAAAATGCAACCGAAGCATCTAGACGTTGGAGTTAGTGCGGCTGTATTGAATCAAGAGTTTAATGATTTGATTTCCAGTAAAATTGTTGGCAAATCAGGCCCGCAGCAGAATTTCCTATCCAATTCCATGCCTACTCCAACGACATTGACTCAACTCATGTCATCCATGATCATGCAAGTAATGGAAAGTTCGAATTCTAATCCATTTTCTTTGAACTCGATACTTGTTGTAGGAGGTGGGAGTAGAAGTCCTGCTATCCAAAAAGCCATTAAGGAAGCTGTAAGCTCCCTAGCTGGGGATCAATATACACAAGAAAAAGTAATTATTCCTCGTGATGAGTTGATAGAGGAACTTACAGTTGTAGGTGCATCTCTTACTAAGTAAGGCATAATCTTTAAAAAATTTAAGTGCTATTTCTTGAAATAGACCAAAACCCATAGAAACTCTATTTATGGACCAAATGATTGTGAACCGCCTCCATTCCTTAACTTCTCTATCAACGCCATTCTTGCTTCGTTCTCCGCAGCATGTCTCTCTTGTGCGAGCCTTTGAGATGCCTGCAGTAATCTTAATTGTTCAATTCTCTCAAGTTCGTTTTGAATCATCATTCTATTTTGCATTTGACCTGCAGAACCGTTTTGACTAAGAATTCGAAGAGCCTCTAGCTCTTGAAGTGATGACACGTTTGCATTTCGGAGCAAATTATCTCTTTCTCTTTGTCGTAATTCTTCCAACTTTGCGGCCAAATTATCCTGTCCACCACCAAGCTGAGATAAGTTGTGTTGACCTATGTTCATACTCTGTAAAAGCTGATTATGATGATCAGACTGTGCAAGATTATTCAATTCCAGTTGTTCCAGAAGCGGATTACGCTGACCTTGTCCGGCATGTTGTCCCACTAAACTCCCGATGTTCATGTTTTGCAAGAATGGATTCGGTTGGCTCGCACGCCGTTCCTGATGCATTCTAAGCGCATTAGCCTGAGCAGCTGATCCAAGAGATGGACTGGCAAATGGTGAATTTTGCTGGTGTTGTGTTTGTGCTTGCTGTTGCTGTGCAAATTTCATGTTAAAAGGTGTAGTCTTGGAACGAGCAGAAAATGGCCGATCTGCCATGGATGCCTGCATTTGCTGCTGGGCAAGTAAAGCTTGTGCTGCTGCCGTGTTGTCTTGTCCCATCAACGACCGACCCATGCTCGCCGCTTGTTCATTGAGTAATCTCTGTGCCATTAATTGATCCATAGACTGTTGTTGAGTTTGATTTGTCCCGTTCAACAAAGACTGTCTAGCTAGTAGCGATGCAACTGAGCCATTATTTACATCATCACTCATCTCCATGTCAGTATCTAAATCTGGGCTCATCATCTGACTTCGTAAACTATTCATTTTCTGCATTTGTCCCCAAGCTGCATTTGCTGCAGCAGCAGTATTTCCAAGTAAATCTTCTCTGTTTCCGCGAAGTTGTGGAGCACTTTGATGAAAAGATGTCAGGGTCATCGGTGCCGCATTTCCATATTGAGTCTTTGGTTTGCTTCTGCATTCCATATCGCTCATTAGCTCAGGTTTATCTCGATTAAATTTCTTTGAAAAAGAAATAAGTAAGTTCATCTTCAGATGGAAGGAAAGCTAGAGTCTTTATATTCAAAAAGTGAAAGCTTACCTCGTGTTTATATGCAGGGCAACCAACTCTGCTATGTGTTTGGCACTTTGAAAAACCCCATCGGTATAACTGTGGTGCAGACATTTTGTGAGGAAAAAAAACAAGAGAAGCATCTAAAAAATACACGTCGAAAAATAGGACACTCACCTTCCTTAGAAAGCTGTCAAACTTTGCCACTTTAAAAATACTAGGAAGCACTATTCGTTCAAAAGAAGAGCTATCAAGAAAGATGAATGACTTCCCATCCGCACTCCATGCGATAATTTCGGTATAGTCACTAGAGTTCAAAACCGCCATCAACTATTGGACAATAACAAATTTAATTCGGTCAGATGTATATGTCACGCTTTGCTTCCTACAAATGTAAAAATCGTACTTACCTTCTCAGGAAATCTATTTGAAGAAGGAGTGGAGGAACCAGCCTTAGATGAAGTATCAGCTTCGCCTGTGTCCATAGCTTCCTCCATAATAGAGGCATCATCTCCATTCTTCGAGTTCGCAGCTAGGGCCATGAGTGCTGAAGCTGCATCATCATGTGTTGACCCATTCATGTTCTTGAAAAGTGATGTGATTTTTCCCTCAGTTGGATTTGTAGAAGATGGGAAGGTGTAGAAGAAAGGTGTGTTGGTGTCAAGGGAGTAGTGGTTCAAGAGCTCTGCAGTTTTGTAGCATCGATGTAGTATGCATGTGGAAGAAAGCCAACTGCATTCCTTTTCAGGATAATACGTGGCAGGCGAAACTTACGGGAACGTGGACGTTTCAAGATTCTAGAAGAATGACAGAAGATGTTGTCGGTTGTCGAAGGTGGGTGTCGAACATCCGATGTCCTTTTTTGGCTACGCTGACAGAAAACTGACCTATTTCCTATTTCTGTATCATATTTTGTCTATTTCTCATAGAATCATAGAACCGACATGGCATCTATCTCAAAAATAGCTTCCTTCCACCCGCCATCGCTTGCTTCCACAATAACAATATTTCACATTACTCTCAAATGATTTTTCGATTTGATTGTGACAGTAATAGATAGTCATAAATAAAAAATATGTGTTGTTATTTTTCAATAATTATTATATGTAAGATAAGATATTCATTTTACAAAATAACATTTTTTTTTTTTGGTTCCTTTTTTCCAAGGAACAGAGTGTCCAAATGGAAAGAAGAATGAAAGAAGTGACAATCTTGTCCTTCCCATCAAAAAATAGAAGGTAGGTCATGTTGAAAATATTAAATTAGAAATTGGTTCTAATGGAGGAAGTGTTTCGACAACGGAACTTCCCTGGGGGGTTGTATAGGCTATGGATAGGAATAGATGTGAGATTCAAGTAGTAGGTTAGAATAGATTACCGGTAATCTGTCTTCTGTTCTAATTTTTTACTATTTTTATAGTGTACATACTTACTGTACTTGGAAAATGAGAGAAGTTGAAAGAGGGGCTGCTGACGCGTCCGTCAACTCGACAAAATAGGAGGAAGTACGTACAAGGAAGAATTGAAAAAAATTGAAAAGGGAGGGAAGGAGAAGAACAGTAGGAAGTTGAAGTACGTCATAGGTAGTAGGTTACTGTCGGAAGCAATCAGTCACGCCAAAAAAATAAAAGAATCATCAACAAAACAAACATACCAACCGTCAAGAAGCACGCGTATGTACGGTATTGTAGTAATGTAGTAATGAAAAGTAAATCTTTAATCTTTGTACTTTGCTGGTTTTGGACTGGTATGAAACAGGGGAGTAGCATCATCACTGTTGTTATACCTATGATAAAGCAAGGCTAGATTGCTTGATTTGTATATAATCGCACTCTTGTAACAAAAAGCTGTGTACCTTTGAATGCAGAAGAGGCAATAATAGGAGGTGACAAAAAGGCATTGGATTATTTGACTTGGGGAACTTAAAAATTGTACATCACAACGTGAAAATGCAATGTGGCCCAATGCCAACCGCTCAATTTGCATCGATATCTCTTTTGATGGATGATTCAGAAATAGATATTGATTCTCTTGTGCAGCTGACAACTGTTTTCTCACCTTTATCGGAGATTACACCTATGGCTGTAAAAAATGCACTTGGTGAACTACATTGTAAAATACAAAAAGATATCTCGTTTGAAGATAAAAGTAGAATTAATGATGAATTAAATGCTAACGGAACGACTTCGTCTGTACGGGCCAAACATGACCAGCTCCAAGGTGAGATACACAAAGACTTGGGAGATCAACAGTCTGTAGATGAAAAGAGTGCTTTCGAAAGATTGTGTGAGAGGGAGACCTATGAATATGAAAAGAGACTTAAAGAAAAGAAGAAGAGCAACTTTGCAACATTTCGAACGAGTGAAGGCTTGGATATAGAATATACATTGATCACAGAACCCACATTGACCGAACGAATCATATCCACATTTCAAGTAGGGCCTGTGTCTTTACCTTATCATTGTCTTGTCTTTTCATGTGGAGTTTCCGGTTCGTCGATGTCAAAGATTTTATCACTTGATATGCCAGGATTCAGGAAAAGGATGAATCAATTTGTTCAATTACTTTCGCGAAGTGAACTCTGTACGGATAGAAATGTGCAAGCTACACAAAAGGAAGACATTGAAATACGGCTTTTGTCTGTATTAATGAATGACGAATTCTTGATTGGTAATGAAGAATTTGATAATGATGGAATAGATGATATAATAAATGCAGATTGGAATGAAAAATCAAGCAAAAAGCTGGGTAAGCCAAAACTTTTCCCCAAAAAGTTGCTGAAGCGTAGAAAAAGGAAGCAAGTGGATGAAGTTGATGAAGTATCTAAAGCTATAACTTCCACAGCTCTCATTTCATCATCAGCGACATCTTCCGAAATCGGTAGAATCATATCTGATCAAATGCAAGTTTTGGCCATTTCAAAAGCTAGTATGGAATTTGAAGGATACAAACATGGTTGGAGATCAAATACATCATCGAAAACTGATCGTTCATCTGGGATAATGAAATCACCAACAAGAGTTAGCAGGAAACTCGGAAGAGATTTAATCGGATTTGATTATGTCCCGAAGCAGGCAAATAGTGAAGAATCAAGTGCGTTTGACAATGCAAGTGTTTCAGGGGGCATGAGTTATGTAAGTGACATGACAAGTGTAACAGGCAGTACTGTTGTTACAGAGTCAAGTTCTTCAAGTTCCATTCCTACATTGTCAGGTTCGAGTCGAGATTCTGTTTCAATCAAGAGGTATTCCAGGAAAAATAAACTCATCCCCCCAAAGTACGGTTCACTGCCATCGCCATCTAAGAAAAATACTTTACAAAATGGATTTGATCCGTTTGATTCCAATCAGAACCAGCAAGTTTTTAACGATTCAATTCCAAAAATGCCAAACTATTCTTCACCAAATGGAAAGAGTAATAAGAAGAGGGGAGAAAGTTCAACTTATACTCCGCCGAGGTCGCCATATATACCTGGATCTAGAAAGATTTTTACAACAATGGCTCTTAATGAAGATTTAGTGTGTACGTACAAAGGTTCCAGAATGACATCATGTATTGTGCAAGGAATTGTTCAAATACTTATGAACTCGGACTCGACTGCTTTTGTTCCATTTGCTGTGAGAGTCTTTGATGATGATGATCATATTAGTTCCATAGAAGCAAACAAACAATTTCTAAATGATGTGTCGAAAGAGAAAGAACCTGGTGAAGAAGATTGGGAGCATAAATACATTGTCACATTGCCGAAAGCGGATAACTACTATCCAATATTGAGATATGACTGCGGGGACAAACTAATCCCAGTTCCATTGGTACGTATCCAACTCAATGTACGTCTTTTTATTCAACTTCAACATATTTCTAAAACTATCATCATTTATTTACAGAGGGTTCAATCAAAAGTGAGGACAAATGGTGTTGTTTGCAGGGTAGCATTGCAAATAAGTTCTAATCCTTCCAATGAAAAGCCTTTGACTGAACTGACTATTACACTCAGCGTTCCTGAGTCTGTCATTGGGGAATCAGTGATAACACAACCCGAAGGCGGAATCTGGATTGCTAAGAAGCGCCATGTAGTCTGGTGCGTGAAGGAACTTGGCAGTGGTGAAAAGTTCGTTTTACAGGCTCAATTCCAACTTAAGAAGGGAACATTAGAAAATGGTGACAGTCCCGCATTTTCTACAATGTTACAATGTCAATCAATGTCGGCGCAACTAAGTAATGTCTCTTTAGACTGTTGTGACGCAAAGGGATTTCCGGGAGAAGTGAATGTCAAAATAGCGCGAAGATTTCGGATCTCGCAGCGTGAGCTTGAGGGATAAATGAAAGTTCAATTGATATAATAGCATGTTTTATACTAATTGGCTAAATTCAAATATTTTTTCAATTCAGAGCACTTTTAAAAATTATTATAGAAATCTCTGAAATTTATTTTTAGTTCAATCTCTACACTTTTCTTTTGGCGATGGATGGTGTACATTTTTTATAATTAACCAATGCGATGTCACAATTCAGTTTTGTTAGTCCCATCTCCCTATCCTCTTCTTCTCTTCTTCTTCTTTGTTTCGCTCAGTTCCTAGCCAAATATGTACTGAAACCCATGACGTCATCATTTGAGGGGTTCGTGCCACCTGTCAGGTTGGTGTTGAGTCATTGAACACATCTTTTCCTTCTTCCTGCAGTTTTCTAGCGTTTCAGCTCAAGTTGAAAGTTTCGTCTGCGTCGAAGACCCATCAATCCAAATGATACACATCATCTCCATCTGGCCATCTGAGTAAGCGAATTAGAATTTTCGGGAAGAGACTGCATATAAATACATATAACTTTTTCTGTAGATCTCAACTCTCTACAAATTATTAAAAGAAGAGGTCTCATACATATAGCAATAAAGAAATAAAATCATGACAAACTACAAGAGGGCACTATCGATATTCCTTGCTCTTCACTCAGCAAATGCATTTCAACCAATATTACCTTCTCAACGACAGACCACACGAAGAGCTGCGTCCATCTCGACTCTTTTCAATGAAGAACCCAGCAATAGCAACAAGTCGCCAATGGCTAGTATAGGTGAATCGGTTCGTACAGTAAAGGTTGCGTACATAGATGCAGTTGATGCAGAAAAGGACGAGTTTGAACAACAACAACTCGAAACAAAAGCGAATCGTAAGAAACGGGTTGTATTAGCCTTAGCAGATGATATCAACGAACAGTTAACATTTGAATATGGTGTGGAGATACCCATTGTCACTACGAAATCTGTTGGAATTTCACTGCGAGAAGTCAATTCTCAAGGTGAGCTGAATGAAATTGCTTTGGAATTGGATTCTCTGAGATATGTTTCTGTTGAAGAAGAGGAGATGCAAAAGACTAAAGGAATGATAATGACGATTGGTGAAGAAGGTGATGAAGGGACTGTACAGATTCTTGACGAGGACAAGTTTCAACTTCTGGATAAGAGTAGCTTGATGAATTCAAGTAGTGGTACTGGAATAGTTGTCAGTAGTGTTGTTAGAGGAGGTATTGCGTGGGAGCTTGGTGTGAGAGCTGGCGATTTCTTAGTTGCGACTTCTGCCACAATTGGAGATGTAAGTAAAAACTGTTCTTGTCATCCTCTTTCTTGTAAAGTTTATCTCATTTCATACTGCTTTTTCAATTCAGAAAATGTGGCCTAAGAGCACTGTAGAGGGTGTCAGATCTGCCATTTCATCCAGAAAAGTAATGTCCAAAACTATGAAGTTTAATTTCCAACGAGTGAATGAAGTAGCAGGAGAATGTGAATCGGAACTGGTGCAGGAGTTTGAATTGTCTCTGTCAAGACCAATGGGTATTCATATTGAAGGTAAGTTTTGAAGTGTATTATTTAAATTTTTGGATCTTAATCATAATTGACATGCTTTTGAAAATGATGATTGTGTAGACACAAAAGATGGATATGTCAGAATATCAGGATTTACAGAAGATGTACCAGAATACGTATCCAGTAACCTTAAAGTTGGAGATAGAATCACAGCGGTTGACTCTTCGCTGGGAAATCAGCTTTGGCCTGTCTCAAATGTCGAAGGAGTAGTTTCAGCTGTTACAACACGATTACCTGGGCAGCCAGTTAGAATTAGGTTTGAGCGTATAGTAGAAGAGGGAGCAGACTTATCGGAAATTGCATCTATTCAAGATACAAAGGAGGTTAAAAATGCAAAGAAGTCGTTGACAAATGGACTTCTCTCTTCTTACTCTCGATTCGCAAAGGAAGTTAACGCAGAGGAAGTAGATGGTTTGCTCTCTCGTTGCTGTAGTATTTTGAATAGGTATATCACTGTTCACGATGAAAATTCAGTACGCAGTGCTGATGTTTTGGCAATCGTAGCTGAAAGAGTATTGGAATCTTTGGCTGATGTGTCTGCAAAATTGGATGCAAAGACTCTTTCACTGGTTATGAATGCATTCATTACGTGTGGTCAGCCTGAAAGAGCATTAGAGGCTTTTGAAGCCGCAGTAGGATTGAAAGCAGATGGATCGGCTGGAAAACCACAATCAAAAATCATTGGAAAGAAGGCAAAAAATAGAATTACTTCTTCCTTGAATGGACTTAATTTGTACACTGCTACTGATGTTATTCGTGCGCATGCAGCACTTGGTAACAGCCCAAATGCAAGAAGAGTCTTAGCAGCGATGGAAGGATCTTATGCTACTATTGATAGCTTACAATCGCACTATTGGGGTGATGATTTGAAACCTGATACAAAGTGTTTCAATACTGTTCTTGCTGCTATTGCAAACGCAGAAGAAATAATCATAGCAGAAGAGATGTTTGAAAACATGGCTTCTTCTTCATTGAAAAAGAATCTAGTAACATACAACACCATGATAAGCGCATACGCTAGATGTGGACGACGCGAAGACGCCTTTGCTATGTTCAAAACTATGAAAAAAGCTGGACTGAAACCAGACAAAGTGACTGTTACTTCGCTGATAAAGGCTGTAATAAACGATGGTGACTTTGATACTGCAAGAAATTTGTTGAAAGATATGAAGAAGGCAAAGATCAAAGCAGATGTTGTGACTTATAATACAGTAATTCGTGCCCTATGTGAGTCATCTAGATGGTTCGAAGCAAAGGAGCTGGTGGCAGAAATGGAGGCCAGCGGTGTTAATCCTGATAGCAAAACTTACGGACTTTTGATGAATGGATTATTGAAACTGAAAAAGCCTGGACCGTGCCTAACTCTTTTTGAGTCGGCATGTGCAGACCAGAGAACAGCAGCGTTGATGGAAAACGTGCAACTGTATACAACAGCTATAACAGCTGCTGCTTCACTTGGGGATTCTGAGCGTGCATTTGAACTTATTTCAAGGATGAATTTCGCTGGTGTGAAACCAAATATGAAGACATTGACTGCTTTGATGAGCGCTTGTGTTTCAGATAACAAATTTACAAACGCGTTAGATGTTTACAAAAAGATGAGTACTCCTGATGGCCATGCAAACACACTTGCATTGAAAGCATATTGTGGACTACGAGACTACTCATCAGCATTTGACTTACTAGTTGGAAAAGAATCACAATTTACGGGCAAGCAAAGCATAATATCTTACAACTACATCATTGGAAGTGCCCTAAATCAGAAAGACTTCGACACGGCTACGGTTGCAATGGTACGTATTTGAATCCTGGTAAAATCCTTTACACTTTTTCTATGACCAAACTAAAAGCAATTTCCCAATTTACCTTCAGACAACTTTACTGCAAAAAGGTTTTATTCCTTCCAAGAAAACCTATGACATAATATTCAACACGCTTGGTTTATTTCAAAAGAATTCAGTAGCTAAAGACTCGACTGCTGAAAAAGATAACTCTACGTTTAAATTCCTTCTGAAAGTTCTCGATCTTCTTGAGAGTAGAAAATTAAATCTGACTGGTCATCTTTATGCCGGTATTCTTGCTGAAGCAGGTAGATTAGGTGGTATGGAGAAAAAAATAGCCTCTTACATAGTTGAAGCTAAATCAGATGACACAATAAGAAGAGTCCATGTAGATGACTCAGAAACATTGGGATCTCAAAGACTACAATCGTCATGGTCGGATCTATTGGAAAATTATGCAGAAGTGAAACATATGCTAGATAATATAGATTTACCTCGTGTGAGAGTCCAAATTAATGAGCGTGAAATTAGGCAAGTTCTTTTTGCTGAGAGAGGAGTAACATACAATAAACGCCAGACAAAAGGAAAGAATCGTCGTCAGTCGTCGCGACAAAAGACTTTGAGGTAATGATAAAAAGGAAATGTAGAAAGCTAATAATAATGAATCAATTTTCAACGACTGGAGACTGATAAATGTGACCATAATCTTCACTTTTTCAAATGCAATTTGCTGGAAAAGATGGATCGAGAGCAGTGCATACGGGATCTAATGTTGGTGCTGAATTGACGATTCGGTGTAAATCTTTGGGTAATGTAGTTCATTTTTCTACAAAGGAAGGTACAGATTTTAATGAACTGGCTTGGGTAGTAGGTGATGGGGATCTGCCTTTTGCTATGAAAGAAGGTATGATTGGTATGAAATTGAATGCTGCTAGAAAGATTGAAGTACCTTCGAGACTAGTGTTTACAACGAGGAATGCGGAACAATTGCCTGAACCAAAAAATGATGAGTCTGATGATGCAAATGCAAATAAAAATAGAGTGATTGCTTTGCAAGACATGAAGGATATGGGTTTCTTGGAAAAGGAGCGCATTCGTGATTATTCTCGTAGAAAGAGCAGAGCCTCCTTGAATTTTGTGACTGTGTTAGACTACCGAAAATGTTTGATTTCCTTTGTAGCTGTGATCCTTATGCATTACTCCTTAGTTTCTGGAAAGATAAGCCCTTTATCACTTACATTAAATGGAGAGTTGAAAAAGGCTCCCTCTGGGATGTCTCGAAAGTGGCTGTGTACTTCGAGGCTGGATTCGGTACTGGCCAGAAATTGGAGGGTTGCTCTTCCTAAAGAACGCTGAAGGGACTTCAGTAATAGATGATGCATTTGAGATTTATGGAGAGGAAACAATAATAGAAGTTCTTCAAAACATTCTGTCAAAAATAAGGGAATTTCCAATTCTACATCACGTTTTCGTCAAGTCTCCAAAGTACAAAGATCTATTTCAGAGAAAATTTTCCTGGGCATATGGTCTTCAAGATCATAGTGGACGCACACTATATCAATCTATCCTTGCATCTGGTACTGCTGAGATGAAAGCTATTCTTTCGGATATGGTTCTATGTGTGGAGACATACAACTCCGAGAGAAGGATCCAATCACAGCATTATATCCTTTTGCTGCGGTGGCTAAAGACTTGCCACTTTGCTTTTTAAGTTGTTACGCCACAATCCTTCAGTGTTAGATGAGGAATCACGATATTTACTTTCTCAGAAAAAGAGGAAGAGACTCAACTTTGTTAGTGACAACTACGAGGAATCTCTTTCAGGTATGGCATTGAAGCTAGTAGTTCAGTGCTTACGTCCTGATGATGTCTTGAGTTGTGTCCAGACATGCAAAGAGTGGAATGCAAGTATCGATGATAATATATGGGCAGGAATAGCACGAAGAATCAATCCTACGTCGTGTCAAGCTATTGAGAATGTAGGTATGGGAAATTTAAGCTACAAAAATATGGTGATGGCTTTTGTTCGAAAAGAATTGCCTTTGTGGAAGGTACCCGAGATGCCGAAATCTTTGAAAGCAGAAGATGTCATCATTGTTGTCGAGATTAGACAGGGTTCGGAAAACAGCGAGAGGAACTTACTTGGATCTTATTCATGCCTTTTATCCAATCTCCATGGAGCAAAGAATATGAAACTGCAATTTCGAAATTGTTCAGAGACTGGGGCTCATTTTGTAATACCAACGGATGACTGACATCCGAGAAGAGGTACTCCAAGAAATAAATTCCTTTAGAAAAGGTTTCTGCAGCAATTTTGTACCAATGTATGCTTTTCATAGACTTGAATTGAAAACATTTCTCATGCAAAAGAGCACTGGGAGGTCAATTGTGCTTCATGATTTTGCTCCTGTTGGAAAGTACTTCAGAGAAGGAATCCCTGGACGCACAATAGAAGGCAGACGATTCTGTCAGTCCGTAGATTATTTCCCTGGGATTCCACGCACACATGAAAAGGTTGTAAAACGAGAGAACTTTAGCGAATTCAATAGTTTCATCCACGATGGAAAAAGATACTCTTCTTAATAAGTTTTGGTTTAACTTTGGCTGTTGTGCCACGACTTAAAAGAGGAACAGATAATCTGGAACCACCAAAGACCGTGAAACAATTACTTTCACGACCTCTAGAATACATGGTTGTCAGTGATAGTATTGAGTTGGAGTTCAGTGGATTTGATAATGACAAGGAGCTAATGTCTTTTTTGAGAAGATTGCCATGGCGTTAAAATAATGCTGTTTTGATACATTTTGAACTATTTTTAAGCCCCAAGGAGAGCATGAAAAAAGAATTTATACGTAAATCTAATTTTAACAGCACATCTCTGGATGAAAGGCTGTAAGGTATAGTACGAGAGACTACTTCTTTACATAGCAATTTTTATGTGTAATTATAGCCTCTTTCAATCTATTTTGATAATAGTATGTAATGGAACCCTGTGATGTTAGGTGATTCGATTATTCTTTCTTTGCTCGATGAAATAAAGAGTACACAGTACCTATGAATGAATTCTTTTCAATTCAAATTCAAGGGAAGGACTTTTCTTGAAATTCTAGTTGCGTTGTTGAACCAATCCTCCGATACCGAGTTTGACTGAGATGAAGGAGTTTACACGATTTCATTTTATTTGTACGAAAGAATACAATGAGATCGCCAATATTGAGTCCTAAATTTGATCATATTTTTTCTGCATCATTAGATACCCCATTCGCTATGTCGACAGTGTATATAATTGTAAGTCTGCATCAGAGACATTGAGGTACTAGGCACGAACATGATTATTGAGATAGTGAGTAGACCAGCCTCAAGTAGACTTATGGTGTTCTGCTTGGAAATAGGAGATTTCTTGCTATTTTTTGCCTCGATGGGATGCACAAGCCGCGCCAGTTCAATTAAGCGTAATACAGGAGAGTAGATTTGCTCCTATTATCAGTATTATTAAAAGTGAAAAGTTGGAGATACTATTGTTGATTTGTGGGTAAACGAGGCTCATGACTTTATTTGAATTACGATGTTGGTGAAATGCAAACCAACAACTCTCACAAATGAAAAGAGTTTATAATTTCAGTAAAGTTCCATAGATTATGCACTTTCTTTATAGAAGTCCATGCTGACTTGTCAAAAAGTATATATTGAAACGCAAATCAGTGCAATAGCATAGTATTTCCTGTGCGTATGCTATGCAGTACACAAATAAAATTCTTTGGTTGCAACAGAGGTTCACTAGCATATCTGAAATAATTGTGAAAACATCACGCAGTAGCGAAACTGAGAAGAATCCTAAAAATCTAATTCTTTTTATGGATAGTTTTAACTGCGCTAATTTTCTATAGGAAGCAGGCAGGCTTTTCACCTTCAACTTTCATGTCTAAACAGCAAGAAATAAAGCCAGAAGACAAAGTAAAATCGTCGTGATCGAGGTCGTCAAGCTTTCTGCTCCAGAGTGGTACTGCTGTTCGGCAAGTTTCACCAATTCTGAAGCTAATTGATGTGCATGTCCTGTTGAATTATGATCATGATCTTTGTTGAAGTAGATAGCCATAGTGCTATTAATGACATCTATACATTCGACATCAGAAAAAGTGATGTTCCGTGCTCCTTCAATTTCTAAATCGTCTTCGATAATAATGGAATAGCAGTAGATGAAAGTTTTCATAGCTTCTTCGATTCCCATGATGATAATGTATGAAAGCATATCATCGTATACATCATCGGTCACGTGTATAATTTGTTCATTTCTTAGGTCAAAGGTATGCAGTAGAATTTCAGTGAGTTTCGAGTAATAGATTTCAAGTCCCTCAACCTTCACAGCATCAACGCAACCTAAAGCGCTTGAAACATTTTTCCATTCAGATAAAAATGGGACCATGGATAATCCCTCAAAAGTAACAGTATCACCAGCATCGTTTGTCAAGGTCAAATTTTCTGCTTCATAACATGTTTCAATTACACCAGAAATTTCGTGGTCGATGAATTCCATCCACTCTGAAGTGCGGTCGTAGGTCCTTGCCTCAAACATTTGCCAACTGTGATTACTAGAGTTTGAAGTAAAACTATTGAAGTAACCATAAAATCTTCTTTCTGTATGATTCTCGTTGTCCTCAATCCATTCTATCTCAATGCTTTGATATTCAGCATCCCCTGGATCTCCTCCTATCATATAATTGATGGCGCTAGCCATTGTCACTGGCAACTGACCTTTTTCTTGGAACTCAAAGCGTTGAGCTTTTAAGAGATAGTGCTCCGTAGCCCAAAATACACTGCTGTAATTACCGTACTGATTGCATGGTGAACCAAGATCGAGTTTTTCACATGGAGAAGGAGAATAGTCATCATCGTAATCTGGATAATAGGGATCCTCAATCTGCAAAAATGCAGACGTAGAAATAATCAAGTCCTCAGAGTCACTGCGGAAAACAATACGATACTCATATTTCCCACCTTTTTCGACAGCGGTATCCACAAATGATGAATAAAAAGGACTGAGGTCGGAAAGCCATGTCCATTTGTTAGACTCATGAATTTTTCGTCTCTCAACAATTGTTCTACGTGCACCTTCGACTTTATGAGTCCCGTCCCAGTAAAGGCGCACGGCATCATATTCAGGTATGACACTTGCTTCTAGTATCAGAGGATCCAGTAATGTCCTGTCAACAGTGGTTGCGTGTAAAATGTTTGACCAGTCAGATTTGCTGACTTCATTGACCCCCCTCACTCTATAATAATAAGTTGTATCATAATCGAGATCTACATCGTGGAAAAGAGTATCGTAGATATTCGAGACCCACATGTAATACATGTTGCCGAGAACATTTTCCCAACCTCCAAAAGGATTGAAGCTCCTTTCAAGTTCATAATAGTCTACACCTTCCAAAGGGTTCCACCAAACAATTACTTCAGGTAAAGAAGGCGAAGTCGCAGTTTTGACGAGGATAGGAGAGTCATGAAGTTGTGGGACCTTTGGCCATGTTGTTACGTACAACGATTCAGTAAAATTCGACCGACCAAATTCATTCAGAGCTAGAACTTTATACTCGATTGTAGTGTTTCCGGATAAATCTTGATGTATATAGAAAGTTTCATTTGTTTTGATAACTGTGACATTGTTGTTCAAATAGATCCGAAGCCTATACTCTGCAGCATTCTCCACATAGCCCCAGTAAATGTAGGTTTCATTATGAGCTGTAGCAAATCCTCTAATAAAGTCTGGTGAACGAGGGGCAGAAAGTCTAATATTCACAATGTTGGAGGGAAGAGAAATTTCATTTCCCTTGTGTACATAAACTTGATAATCATAGGTAACCCATACATTCAGCTGGGAGTAATCAGTGAAAGAAGTTACATTGGCTGTTGTATTCCCGACAAGAATCCAATCTTCTTTCCAATCCTGCCAATCTTCTCTTCGATATATTGAGTATTTATCTGCCCCACTTACTGGATTCCAATACAAAACAATGCCATTAGATGAACTAATAACATTAACAGAGGTACTACAGATACCATCCCCAAAATGAACAGTCTCCCAGTAACCATAATCATATCCGGTATGAACTAGCATTCCATCGTACCAGAGAGAATAGTTCTTGCCAAAATAATCTGTATTGTGTGAGACTTCTTGATGTATATTTGATACAACCGTCAAACTCAACTTAATATATCCCTCGGAATACAAGCCGACATAGACCCACTTCCAGTTTCAACACTAGCATAAGAAAGACCGCAGCCAGCATTAATTTGCCATTTCATTTCATCGTTATCATCATTACCTCCAATTGAAACGTTGCCAATAGTAATGTTTATATTTGTTTCATTGGAAGCACATCTGAAATTTGCAGAAGGTGCTGATGATGGAGAGATATTATCGGTATGATTTCTACAATTATCTTCACCGAATAAAAACCGTTTGCCCACATCAATAGTTTCGTTGAAATGAATAAATTTGTTATCATACAATAGCGTGAAGTTACCAGGTCCACTCAATGCCTCAATCATAAAAAGATATTTGCTTCTCGGAACACATGTAACGCTGCTTGTTTTGTTGGCAATAAAAGTAAAATCATCACAGTCATCATATAAAATCCATTCTGCTTCAAAGTTTTCAATTAGGGTAACATTGAGAAGAACTTCAGTTCCTGTGCAATCTGATGGCTGGTGCTCAATAGGAGGTGATGTAATTTGGTACGAAGGCGGACCAGAATGTGGATGCAATGTGTAGTTTGATTCCAAGTTTGTTGGAGTCCCAGATGAAACTATTGGAGAAGGCGTCACTGAAGGAACAAATGTATTTGACGGCTGCTTAGAAGGAGCTGGTGTGATTTGGTACGAAGGCGGACCAGAATGTGGATACAATGTGTAGTTTGATTCCAAGTTTGTTGGAGTCCCAGATGAAACTATTGGAGAAGGCGCCGCTGAAGGTGATAGGGTATATCTTGTTTCAGGTTCATATATTGTTTGAAGTGATTCTTCGAAGACAAGAAACAATGGCGATCCATTCACTGCAGAATTTAAAGCAATTACATAACGACCATTACTGGTCTGAAGGAGAGCTTTCACATTATAGTTCCTATCGATTCTAGTTGTCATCAGAAGTGCGATATCATTACTCCATTTTTCTAGAGTACCGAACCCCTCCTCGGAAGATCTCAAAATAAGTAAACCATTTTCAGAGGATATTCCTTCATCAAAACTTGAGGGCAATGTGAAATTTAGACGCTCAAAAGTATCTGCATCATAAAACTGCCCAGAACCGAGCAGTACATAATTTGCGTGAGGATGGATAAGTATTGGATGCATGTACCTTGAATCTTGGAGACCTGATTTCATTTTTTCTCCTAGTTCTCCATTGGAATTGATTTGTATCCAGCTCATATCACCAGGATCAAAATCATTCCTGAAATAATATATTCTTTGAGTTGAATTATTCCAGACATAATCCAAGGACGACTCTCCTCTTTCAGAAGAGATTAGATTCCCACCGGAGTCAAAGGTGTAAAATACTGTAAATAAATTCTCAGAGGTCACGGCAAACAAATATTGTCCTGCAGTCACAAGCCCAGTTGGAGAAGCAGGTAATGTGGCAAACGGCTCTTCTAAATCGTCTTTGATCTTCATAATCAGTCTAGTCTCCTCGTAGACGGTGTAAATAGTACCAGTCTGTTGGGAATAAGCAACGTATTGTGGAGATCCGAACAAATGGATTGTAGAACCGTAGTTGTAGCTGTTAGCATCCCAGCGAAAGATAGCCTCGTGTTCTTTACTTAAGAAGTGAAGAACATCATTTGGACCAACAAAAGAATCATCTGGTGACCAAGTTAAATTGGCTGGATCCAAATCTCGAGCAATTGGCTCAGGACTTATGAAGTCTGCAATTGAGATGACCTCAACTTCAATACCATTTGTACTGTTATCATTAGATCTAAAGATAGAAACTGTCGAAATGACATTATTTGCCATGATATTTAGTACAGCTCCATGTGAAACATCACTCTCTGCAACCAAAATTGGCAACAAAGTTGTATCATTGAATAATGTGAACTTGTGTTCCGAGTGAACGGCAATTGGCAAACCATCAATCCAATCTATGTCAATGATAAAATCTGGGAGAGCAAACGAACTTAAATAGGATAGAGTGAGGGCATCAAACACGATTCCTGCCTCGTCCACCACTCTACGATTTGCAGGAAACACCCACACTTTCTCTGCATCAGAGAAATCTTGGTAATAAGTGCTCTCCTCATAAGAAAGCAATGTACCATTATCACTATATGTCCAGAATGCAATATCAGATGAACTAATTCCGCTGGTTTTTCCATAAATTCTATTATTTTGCTTCGAAATCGAAGCTCCATACAAATGCCTTGCATACCACTGTAAATTCGATGCAGAATCAATGACCTGAGAAGAGTTCCTATCTACAATCGTCAAATTGGCATCCATGCCATTAATTCCTTTCCCTAAAAGAAGCAACAAATCGTCGTCGGTAAAGATTGTATCAATCGTTCCACCAGCAGGAATATCCAAAATGGCTTGAAAGGAGCCTTTTTCCAAGTTATATTTGAGGACAGTCGCCTCATAAGCAACATACATCATGTCATCTTGACTAACATGGAATGCTTTTGGATTTCCAAAAATATAAGTTGCGTTACTAAAGTAAAAAGAATCAAACCAAGTTTGGTTTGTAGTGTTGTATCGCTCTAAATGAGCAGGAGAACTGGAAAAAAAGAAGGCAACATCATCTTTTCTTTGAAAAGAATCCCAACTGCCTTTATTATGAACTGTTGGATGCTGGGTATTACCCTGAGGAAAGGTGAGTTGCAAGTAGCAATAAGAGGGTCGTCAACGCTCGCATGTTTTGATTGAAAATACTAATTGGAATGGTTGATATTCATAGTATTAACTAAGATATATACTATGCGTGTAACAAAAAAGATACACTTTTTAAAAAGAAAAGATTTTGAGAATCCAATGTCACGAAACGGGAAAGAAAAAAAGGGGAAAGGGAAAGAAAAATTAGCACTAGCATAGGACTACGCTGGAAGTTCATTGTTTCATAGATACGTCATTGTATGCAGTAACATGAACTTTGTTTTTTGTTTGAACTCTCTTGTTCTGTTAATGATTTATATTTATATTATCAGGACTTGCAGCTGAAATAGAACACACCTGACAGGTTTCAGCAGTTTGTTTTAGTTATTACGTGTCGTAAGACCGCTGCTCTTCGTAAAATTTTCACCATTTGGGCAGACTTGACTTTCACATTGGAATCTACCTACCTTCTTGGTTCAACGCCATCATTACTTTTTTCAATCATGGCCATCAATAATTGCATGATGTACATATCGTACTATTTTCCTGTACTAATTCTCCTTTTACTATCAGAAACACCAAATGCTCAACAGCAGCAAGATCCTACAACGTTGAATGGAGGGTCTATCATGGCCATGTCTGGGGAGAACTGTGTTGCTATAGCCGTAGACAAACGCTTTGGCTCTGGACCTCAAATGATCCACGTCAAACCACGTACTGTTTTATGCCCAAACTCTCAAGTCATGGTAGGGTTAGTAGGGTTAGAAGGTGATGTTCAAACTCTAGCACATGAACTCTCAACGCATATTGATGAAAAAGTTTCAAGGTATTCAGGATTTGATTTCAGTGGAAACATGGGGTTGGAGGTTAGAAAGAAAATAAGCCCCAAAAGTACAAGCATTTTGCTAAGCCACTTATTATACAGTAAACGAAACAGTCCATATTATGTTGAGCCTATTGTTGCTGGTTTGGAACTCGTAACACAAAGTAAACAAGAAAAAGACGAAGGTGATGGTGGAAGTCTGGAGAACGAAAGGATAAAAAGATATGTTCCATTCTTGTGTGCTCAGGACTTAATTGGTGCTCAGAGTAAATCGAATGCTTTTGTATGTTCTGGTGCAGCATCGAAATCTTTATATGGCTGTGCAGAAGCTCTATGGCGACCTAATCTCAAGCCAGATGAATTACTGCAGATATGCGGAAGAGCTTTTGTGAGTGCACTTGAGAGAGATTGCCTTAGTGGATATGGTGCAGTCATATACTTGATGGAGGGCGGTAAAGGTATCACTCAATATGACGTATCTTGTAGGAATGACTGAATAGATATTGCTTGAAATGATTATGTACAGACATAGTGTAACTAGAGTAAAGACTAAAGATCTGCATTGACCATGATGAATCCCTTGCGAAAGATTCCATGACAATTTCGAAGAAAAGTCTTAGAAACCAAGAATATTCTCATAACTTAGGGTCTTAAAATCTATTACAGTGTATTAGTGTGGTATTTTGAAACTACGTAACCCTATCTAATCTTGCCAAAAAGTCTTCCCATAAATGATCCATTTGTGTGCTTGACTTTTGGGATTTTGAAGTCACAAATTCCACTACCCTCATGGTAACATTTTATTCATTTCAATAATAAAGAATCTATTTCAATTCTGCAACCTTTGCTCTCAAGATTTGCTCAGAAGCTCCAGAAAATTCATGTACCTTGTCTCCACCCTTGTAGAACTGGAATGTAGGCATAGCACTGATTCCACATGCAGAAGCAACATCATCCGCCTCATCAACGTCTACCTTTACAAAAACAACATCTGGATTTTCTTCTGCCATCTCTTCAAAAATTGGTGCAATCTTTTGAAGAGAAGAAAATGGTTGTTAAAAAAGAGATGGAAGGTCATGCATGCGAAGATACAAACTAAAGAACACCGTTGGATGTTCTATGGAAGAAGACCGACATTTCACTTAAAATAGGCACAAACGAACAAACAAAGCAGCGTTACTTTCTTACCATTCTACATGGTGGACACCTTCAAATATAAGGAAGAGAAGTAATGATTGTTAGAAGAATGGTTTCATCAACGGTTCAAACGAACAGTCCACTGAGAACTTACCAAGAAGCTGTGAAATCAATCACGATGAGTTTAGTCTCGTTCCCAACGAGCATGTCAAAGTCAGCCTTATTCTTGAGGTATTGAACCATTTTTGTATTTGATTTGTATTGTATGAAGTCTATTGGATTAATTTATAATGGAACAACAAGTTGTGTCTGATAGATATGATTTTTCAAGAGCCATAGACCCATGATTTTTCTGATGGCGTTCCTTGATGTTCTCAGAAGACGGATAAGAATAGCTAGGCACAATGCTACATAGAAGCTGCAATCATGTAGTAGTAGACGCGACTCCCTCGACTCCTCTGCTGAATAAAAAGGAAATACTCATAGTTCTGTAGAAAACAGCTGTTCAAATACACACGAATACCTTACGGTAGGTAGTTTCATTTTCTAGTAAGGTCCAGTTTGGTAAAGACTTGAGACTAGATATTATCAATATTACAATATGTAATAAGATAAAAAGGATCCAACAAAAAAAAGGGTCTATAATAGAAACGAAAGGGCAAGGAAGAGTAAGGTTGGACAAGGAAAAATATTTTTCATTTCTTTCCAAATCCACCCTCTCATGAGTACAACATGCTATGCATAACATTGGTCACTATGTACAAAAATTGAATTATTAATTATTATTAGAAAAAGTCGTATTGCTTTTGTCAAACTAAGCATTTGACATCATCGTTATAGCAACTCTCCATATAGGAATGTTACGTTGGATACTTTTGATACTGTGTTGTCTTGATTACTTTGGAAAAAGGTCATGTAGTTCCATTTTTCCTTCACAATTAGTTTTCCTAGAGGAATATCAATTTTCCTGGAAGTTGCCAATGCTTCACTATCAAATACTTCAATGTCATGGAACCGCAATCCAACGTATTCATCATTTCCTCGAATTCTCATCTTACTCGCTTTCGTAAAAGGGATTTGATGATCTATTTTCTCTGAAAAGTTTTCCTTGAAAATGACTTGGAATTCATTTTCAAGATCATCGCCCGTAAAGATAACAGTGAATTCAGACATCTCCTTCGGTTTGTAAATAACAAATTGTCGAATCAATTTTGTTTCGCCAAATTCGATTTCAATCCAATTTATTTCTTCCGCTAATGATTCAAAGCTCGTGTCTATATTTCCATCGATTGCCTTTGAACAATCATTGGTTGGCGCAGAAGCAGAGCTTGAACATTTCCGGCCTAGCGCAACATTATACCGGGCAGACTTTGGTATGTATCGCTCAACTTTTGAATCGCTACCGAAAGGCTCACCTTTCCAAGTTGGTTCGTCTATATTCGAAAAATTAATACAGAAGGAGTCTGATGAATAGATATCCGCATTTTGTGAGAGACACAAGGCAACATATTGCTTGACAGAAGTCACCTCAAAGCTCATTTTACAATATATAATGTCTATAAAATATGTTTTTGAAAAGCGATATGTATGCTGAGTTGTGCCATGCATATATAAAGACCTTTCGTTTACTAATGTTCCTCCGTACTCCTCTTCTGGTTTTCTTATTAGGTGAAGGGACGCATAGAAGGGCTTATTTGATGTTGCAAGCTGATGCACAATAGTAAGTGCCTTTCAATAAGAGCGGAGCAAAACATGAGTAAATTGGGATAGTAGAAAGGCAATGATTCAGCAATACTTACATTTGAACACTTTGCATCACTATGAATTCTTGGTTCTATAAAACATTTATTTGATGATCCACTGTAGCATTTTATGCATGAATCAAATTCAGTGATGAACTTCCCACCATTGGAGGACATAAATCCATCTAAACATTCACAGGTTGCCGGGGCATTATTATTGCGAACGATAGTTCTGACTGGTTTTGAATTCTCATCTCGACAAAGTCCGTTTTCTACCAACAATGATTCCACTGGTGCTTGGTGGAATTCTAACGATTTTATCAAAGTAAATTCTCTCCTTTCGTTGCTTGATCTTCCATAATTTGTTTGCCTAAACTGGATAAATTTAATTCCAATTTTCCGATCTATCAACTCCTCTCCAAGGTCGAAACCTAAAAATTCTTCAGTTCCAAACTTCAAATCAAAACACAGCGTAGGACATGTATTAATTATGCTGCTGTCTTGTGAAGGTAAAATACATACTTCTGATTGTATGCTTTGTCTAGAGGCGCCTACAATATGTAGACTGGTGAATTTCGTCACGTTTACAATGTTGGATAATTCGTAAGTGCTGATGACATTATCGAATAATTTCAGGGAATTATCCGGCTCCACAATTTCACCTCCTTGACCACTACTGCTTTTACGTGATGCAATTATTGGATTTGCGGTCGTCTCATGAGACATTACATTTAAGCTGCCAGATGACTTACACATGTAATCTACACAGTAACCAGACGTGCATTCACTGAAGTGATCACATGCCTGAAAATCAAAATTTTCCATGGCATTTTTGACGCATTTATCATACTTATCTATGATTTTGCCATGGTTTGATGAAACATAACCTTCTCTACAAGCACAAAAATTTTGTGAATCCACTTCAATTTCCAATGAGTTTTCATCAAAATCATTGCAGTTATTCTCTTCGATTTCTTTAATTCCTTGTTTCATGATGTTGAAACTGTCAACAATCAAGTGTGCTCGATTCCTATTCCTAGACGGTAACTCTGTTTGAACGATGTACAGATATTCAATACTTCCATAGCGGTAGTTAAAGACTTCGCCTATCGAAATTGAAACGTTTTGGGACTCAAATGAAAGAATTTCTTTGCATCTTGTCTCGTACCATTCAGGTCTAATCAATGCTTCGTCTCTATTTTCGTAGAAGCAAATCTCCAATTTACCAGGATGTGAAATGTTCTCCATCTGAAACTGAAGTATAGAGTATCTATCAAAAGCTATTGCTTCCTCGAACTTGTAGAATTTGCGTAAAGTACCATGGAGTGAAAGTTTCTCTGTGGAAGAGTCCATACTTACTCCTCCTCTTCCAACAATGATCTCGTCTGCGTATAAATCGTCTACAACTAGACTAGCATTAACTTTTTCTACCCCTTCACTTTCTGTTTGGATTGAAAATTCGAAATTCTATTCATTGCAGGTTGATTAGTGGCAGTGTAGCATTTATTTCTGCAAAAATTAAAGCAAAAATACTACTTACATTTGCTTTACACATTGAATTTTCACATATTCCTTGATCACATTCATCATCAGTTTCGCACTCATCTCCCTCAAAGAAGCATTTATTTGATCGGATGCATAGAATGCATTGATCCATTTCGGACTGAATTCTTCCACCGTTGGACGACACGTAACCTAACTCGCACTCACAGGTGTCTCCCCCTTCATTAATGACTGCATGAGGGTCGACGCATTTACCATTAACTATATGTTTCGGAATTCGATCTTGTTCAAATATAAGGTTTCTTAGTGTGAAAGGGACATCAAGATCACTCTCAGATTTCATCTCTTGCCAAAATCCGATATACTTGATGAAACAAGTTTTGTATTCGATCGCTTCTCCAACTTCTATCTCAACTATTCCATCACTATCACCAAATTGTATACAACTTGAAGGTGAAAAATCAATCATCTCTTCTAGGTCCTCAAAGAGACAAATAGATAATTCTGCTTTATTGCTTTGTATAGTTGCTCTGAGCTTTGTAAATCTATTGACCTCAAAGGACTCCGATAACTCAAACAATCTAAAAGTTGTTCTCATTATTTCGATTTGTGAGTTATCTACTATAAAAACTCCACCATCATTGTGCTCAATTGTAGTGTAATTATCAGATGAAAGGAGAGTCTTGAAGATAATTTCAGATGTTGAATCATCTCCATCAATGGATATTGTAAAGTTGGCCTAAATTTTGATGAGTATAGCTCAGTATTAAAAGAGAAACGTCATAATATACACTTACCCTACTGGAACATTTATCAAAAGCGCAAATTTTACTTTTGCACTGTCCATTGTTAGAACACAAATCACCATCAAGTAAGGATGTCAATGATATTGGCTCAGAGGATGGCAAAGAGGAAGGTAGTTCCGTAATAACAGGAGATTCTGTGGGACTCAATGTTGTTGGAAAAGAAGAAGGAGAGAACGACAAAGTTGGTGTATTAGTAGGGGGGAAGGAGATTGTTGGCCTCGCACTTGGAGATTTCGATGTAGTTGGATGTGTTGTGGGTGTCGCAGTTGGTCTTTGTCCACAACCTGCATCCTCTGGACAAAGTTCGCAACGATCATCAACGTCTATGAGAAATTGTCCTCCCGTCGGATTTGATGATCTGAAACCGGACATGCACCTACATTGAGCATCAAACATATTTCCATTTGTTCCAACTGACAGCGCATTATCTTTGCAATTTTTCTGGTACTGTTCATCAAAGTGGTATGAGACAAGAAGAGACAATATTTTGTACTGTTTCTATTCAAATAGAGACTTACCTGGAATGAAGTAAAATCTCCTTTTTCATCAACTACGTCTATCCGACCCGTTTGTTCGTTAATGGCGACACCACCTAGTCCCAACTTTCGTGTTTCTTCCAAACCGTATGCGATTTCGTCCAATTGCTTCCAAGATGATTCGCTGTTTCTGTAAAGTGTAATTGCACCAACCTTGTTGTCTTCATCATTCATAGCTTTAGGCGCAGTGACAGCAAGTGTGTTACCGCTATTGGAAAGGGCAACTTTCCATCCAAAAGTTTCCATTTTTTTGTTGGTAATTTTTTTCTGTGGAATGAAAGTTCCTTTGCTGCTTATATTGTACGTGTACACAGCGTTTTCATTAGGGCTACCAATCACAGCCATCATAGAATCCTGTGTTATATCTACTCCGTTACCGAAACCTAACATCCAGACACGAGTATCCAATACACGTGGTCCTATCTGACTAGAAAAGTCAACTAGTTTGACAATACCAACCTGCCCTCCCGATTCAAAACCTATGATTGCAATACCGTTATCAGATATAGCCATACTCCTCACAGCTGCATTTTTCTCTGTGTATTCCAAGGCATTCTTCTGTTTACCATCTACCAAAACAACTACTGTGTCCGCTCGACTTTTGACCGCGATATACTCCTTACCTGCAGAGTTTGTTCTGAATTCAGCACCCTGTACATTGATTTTCTCCGAAGTTTCAATCAGCAACATTTCTTTAGATTGCTTTTTCATGAAACCAGATGTGAAGAAATATTAGGATTTATTTGCCAATATGAATTTTCAGTTTCTAGCAATTAAAATCTCTTACCTGAGCTTCTACGATGATTGCTGGTTCATAAATGGTAATTTCATCGATCCTCACATACGCCATTTCAGGATTTTCGTTATCCTGTAGGAACCCGATTCTATTCACTTTCATCTCTTCATTGAAAGTAAATATTTCACCAATTGGTAAATCGAAGTCATATTTGAAACCAAAGACTTGGACCTCTGCTAAACACAAGATGCGAGGAGAATTCCCAGTAAGGGTTATTCTTAGCTTTTGACCTTCAACTTTTTCAGGTAAGGTAATTTCAATTTTTTTTGCATCACCAGATTCACCAGGCATAAATTGTTCCTGAACAGCCTTATCCTGTGAGTCATAAATTGTCACTTTAAAGTCAGATAGCGAATCGTCGTATTTATCCATTCTTTTGAAGATGACCAAGTTTCGTATCAAAACAACACCCCCAAAATCGACTTGCCACCATGGCTGTGATTCTAATTTGGTCTCGGTAACAGTATTCAAATTTATAGCATCAATGGACAGCGTCTGATCCCCTATCCTTCCATCTACTGCCAGAGAAGATATTGATTGCTTTTCAGTACTGGACTGAGAAGTTTTTTTCCCTAACGCAAAATTCTGGAGATTTCCTTTGAGAGATTCGTGCTTAAAATTCACAAGGACATCATTCACATTAACTTCGAGTGACTGCTGGAAAAGTCCTACACAAGTGACGGCAGCGTCCTTAAAGGATTTCACATGCTGTTCGTAGACACATAGTCCAACATTAATCTTTGATGTCAGCGGCATGAGATTTGTCAAAGTAAACTTGATTTTTGTATTCTTTGTCACCGAATAACCTTCTTTCATCTCAAAAGAAACCCGGGCGGTTCCGTGCAAATTCAAAATGTTTTCAGGGTTAATAATTACTCCTCCAGCACGTTCTGACTCTCCTGGCCAGGTTTTTGCACTAATCAGATTCATTAACACTTCTGTATTTTTTTTGTAGTCAGCATAAGTGATAGACAAAGGCTACAGAACAGGAATGTGAGGAAAAAATATATGATATAGAAAGCTGGAAAAACAATGGACATACCTTCGACTTGCAGCCATAATCAGCAATGCAAGTAGCCTGTTCAAAAAAGCATTCTCTATCGGCTCTACAAATCCCACCTTCAAATAAAGCACGATCCATCGTCGGATATGAAGATGGAGCCTGAGACATTGTCGGTTTATCGGAAGGAACACCTGTCGGAGATTGGGAAGGATTTGAAGATGGCATTGAAGATGGATTTCCAGTAGGTTTATAGGATGGAAGCGAAGATAATGTTGGAGATGCAGTTGGAATGCCTGTGGGAGGATGAGAAATAGAAGGAGAATTTGAAGTAAATTCATCAAATGTAGGTCTATTTGTTGGTTTCGAACTCGGCACCTGAGAAAGACTTGGCGTAGGTGATGGTCGTTTTGTTGGACGGTCACTTGGTAATGAGGATGGACTATCGGAAGGTTGCTGCGAAAAAGCTCGAGAAGGTTTTGACGACGGCATTAGACTAGGCAAATCTGATGGACGCAAACTTGGTTTCTCGGATTTTACCCAAGTTGGCAATTCACTTGGATCCATGGATGGCTCGATAGTTGGTAATTCACTTGGTTCAAGCGAAGGGGTGGTACTTGGTACATTAGAAGGAAGGCTGGAGGGATCTAAAGAAGGAAAAAATGAAGGTGATACACTCGGTAAGTCACTATGAAGAATCGAGGGTCCTGAAGATGGAAGTATACTTGGTTGGGACGATGGCACAAGACTAGGTTCGTGCGACGGAGCCAATGATGGAAGAAGAGAAGGCTGCAAGGAAGGGAGACGACTTGTCTCTAATGATGGTAGCAATGAGGGCTTTAGAGATGGAAAAAGTGAAGGTTCTGAAGACGGAACAAGACTTGGCAAGCTGGAAGGTACTGAAGACGGTCTGATGGATGGAATATCGCTAGGTACATCTTTGTTGAAGTGAAGGACAGAAGATCATTGGTTTGCGTTTTTACAAGAGAGTTACATTCATATCACGTATCATTCATACATAACTTACCAGAAGGCAACGAAGACGGCAAACTCGACGGAATCATGGAAGGCTCAGTCGAAGGCAGGCGGCTTGGCCCATTAGACGGAAGCAAAGAAGGCTCGCTTGACGGAAGTGAAGATGGTTGATCAGATGGTACGTCTGACGGAATATCTGATGGCATCGATGACGGAAGTGAAGATGGTTGATCAGATGGTACGTCTGACGGAATATCTGATGGCATCGATGACGGAAGTGAAGATGGTTGATCAGATGGTACGTCTGACGGAATATCTGATGGCATCGATGACGGAACAGAACTTGGTTGATCAGATGGTACGTCTGACGGAATATCTGATGGCATCGATGACGGAACAGAACTTGGTTGATCAGATGGTACGTCTGACGGAATATCTGATGGCAGCGATGACGGAACAGAACTTGGTTGATCAGATGGTACGTCTGACGGAATATCTGATGGCATCGATGACGGAACAGAACTTGGTTGATCAGATGGTACGTCTGACGGAATATCTGATGGCATCGATGACGGAAGTGAAGATGGTTGATCAGATGGTACGTCTGACGGAATATCTGATGGAACAGAACTTGCAAAGTTGAAGGTTCTTCTGAAAAATGTTGAATTTCAACCACTGTTATGCCATACAGTTCCAAGTTTTGATTAAGATCGTTCAATGCATCTTCCATATTTTTTGTTACGGTCAATGAATCAGGTAAGGCCACTGTCTCATTATTGTCAACAACGACATCAATCACTATGTGTACTTGATAATAATAATTGATCTCCTAATATTCGTCTTTGAGTATTCTGGGAGGAAGAACAATCATCGTTTGTGACACTTGTTGATAATTCAAGAATGCTGTCTGTAAATTCTCCATTCAATCAACATATTTCAATTGATTATTAAAAACATTTTTCTCATCTTCTTCAAGTCTCCATTAGTTGAATTGAAACATTTGCTTGAACATACTGTACAAACAACTGTTGTTGGGTCTTAACTTTGGTCCTGTTGGATTCTCAGATGGCATTAAAAGAAACAGATGGTTTGCAAAGAAGGCTCTAATGTGTTGATGGTGTAGAACTTGGTGATGTAGATGGTTGCAGTGAGGGGATGATCAGACATACTAGGCTCGAAAGACAAGCTTGGTACTACTGAGGGAAGTTGAGATTTGCTAGGCTGAGATGATGGGAAAGAGCTTGGTAAAGTAGATGGAGTTAATGAAGGTTGGCTTGGAAGGAAGTTTGCTAGGTTGAGATGATGGCGTAAGAGACGGAAACTTGAAGGTTGTGTGGAAGGAAGTTTGCTGGGAAGCAAACTTGGCTGGTCTGAAGGTACATCAGATGGAATAGAAGTGAACTTGGTTGATCAGATGGTACGTCTGACGGAATATCTGATGGCATCGATGACGGAAGCACACTTGGCTGATCAGATGGTACGTCTGACGGAATATCTGATGGCATCGATGACGGAAGCACACTTGGTTGATCAGATGGTACGTCTGACGGAATATCTGATGGCATCGATGACGGAAGTGAACTTGGTTGATCAGATGGTACGTCTGACGGAATATCTGATGGCATCGATGACGGAAGCACACTTGGCTGATCAGATGGTACGTCTGACGGAATATCTGATGGCATCGATGACGGAAGCACACTTGGTTGATCAGATGGTACGTCTGACGGAATATCTGATGGCATCGATGACGGAAGTGAACTTGGTTGATCAGATGGTACGTCTGACGGAATATCTGATGGCATCGATGACGGAAGCACACTTGGCTGATCAGATGGTACGTCTGACGGAATATCTGATGGCATCGATGACGGAAGCACACTTGGTTGATCAGATGGTACGTCTGACGGAATATCTGATGGCATCGATGACGGAAGTGAACTTGGTTGATCAGATGGTACGTCTGACGGAATATCTGATGGCATCGATGACGGAAGCACACTTGGCTGATCAGATGGTACGTCTGACGGAATATCTGATGGCATCGATGACGGAAGTGAAGATGGTTGATCAGATGGTACGTCTGACGGAATATCTGATGGCATCGATGACGGAACAGAACTTGGTTGATCAGATGGTACGTCTGACGGAATATCTGATGGCATCGATGACGGAAGTGAAGATGGTTGATCAGATGGTACGTCTGACGGAATATCTGATGGCATCGATGACGGAAGTGAAGATGGTTGATCAGATGGTACGTCTGACGGAATATCTGATGGCATCGATGACGGAAGTGAAGATGGTTGATCAGAAGGTACGTCTGACGGAAAATCTGATGGCATCGATGACGGAACAGAACTTGGTTGATCAGATGGTACGTCTGACGGAATATCTGATGGCATCGATGACGGAAGCAAAGATGGTTGATCAGATGGTACGTCTGACGGAATATCTGATGGCATCGATGACGGAAGTGAAGATGGTTGATCAGATGGTACGTCTGACGGAATATCTGATGGTATCGATGACGGAAGTGAAGATGGTTGATCAGATGGTACGTCTGACGGAATATCTGATGGCATCGATGACGGAAGTGAAGATGGTTGATCCAGATGGTGATCTGACGGAATATCTGATGGCATCGATGACGGAACAAGAACTTAGTTGATCAGATGGTACGTCTGACTGGAATATCTGATGGCATCGATGACGGAAGTGAAGATGGTTTGATCCAGATGGGTACGTCTGACGGAATATCTGATAGCATCGATGACGGAACAGAACTTGGTTGATCAGATGGTACGTCTGACGGAATATCTGATGGCATCGATGACGGAACTGGGGCTTAAGTTGATACGTCCAGATGGTACGTCTGACGGAATGTCTGATGGCATCGATGACGGAACAGAACTTGGTTGATCAGATGGTACGTCTGACGGAATATCTGATGGCATCGATGACGGAACAGAACTTGGTTGATCAGATGGTACGTCTGACGGAATATCTGATGGCATCGATGACGGAGCAGAACTTGGTTGATCAGATGGTACGTCTGACGGAATATCTGATGGCATCGATGACGGAACAGAACTTGGTTGATCTGATGGTACGTCTGACGGAATATCTGATGGCATCGATGACGGAACAGAACTTGGTTGATCTGATGGTACGTCTGACGGAATATCTGATGGCATCGATGACGGAAGTGAACTTGGTTGATCAGATGGTACGTCTGACGGAATATCTGATGGCATCGATGACGGAAGTGAACTTGGTTGATCAGATGGTACGTCTGACGGAATATCTGATGGCATCGATGACGGAAGTGAAGATGGTTGATCAGATGGTACGTCTGACGGAATATCTGATGGCATCGATGACGGAACAGAACTTGGTTGATCAGATGGTACGTCTGACGGAATATCTGATGGCATCGATGACGGAAGTGAAGATGGTTGATCAGATGGTACGTCTGACGGAATATCTGATGGCATCGATGACGGAAGTGAAGATGGTTGATCAGATGGTACGTCTGACGGAATATCTGATGGCATCGATGACGGAAGTGAAGATGGTTGATCAGATGGTACGTCTGACGGAATATCTGATGGCATCGATGACGGAAGTGAAGATGGTTGATCAGATGGTACGTCTGACGGAATATCTGATGGCATCGATGACGGAACAGAACTTGGTTGATCAGATGGTACGTCTGACGGAATATCTGATGGCATCGATGACGGAAGTGAACTTGGTTGATCAGATGGTACGTCTGACGGAATATCTGATGGCATCGATGACGGAGCAGAACTTGGTTGATCAGATGGTACGTCTGACGGAATATCTGATGGCATCGATGACGAACAGAGGCAGTTGATCCAGATGGTGATCTGAATATCTGATGGCATCGATGACGGAAGTGAACTTGGTTGATCAGATGGTACGGCTGACGGAATATCTGATGGCATCGATGACAGAACAGAACTTAGTTGATCAGATGGTACGTCTGACGGAATATCTGATGGCATCGATGACGGAACAGAGCTTGGTTGATCCAGATGGTACGTCACAGGCGGGTATCACATTAGCGTGATGAAAGGAAGTGAAGATGGTTGATCAGATGGGCGTCTGACGGAATATCTGATGGCATCGATGACGGAAGTGAAGATGGGATTTGATCCCAGGTGTGCGTCTGACGGAATATCTGTTAATCGATGACGGGAAGTAGAATGAAGTTGATCAGATGGTACGCGTCTGACGGAATATCTGATGGCATCGATGACGGAAGTGATGAAGGTTGATCAGATGGTACGTCTGACGGAATATCTGATGGCATCGATGACGGAAGCAAACTTGGTTGATCAGATGGTACGTCTGACGGAGTATCTGATGGCATCGATGACGGAAGCAAACTTGGTTGATCAGATGGAATGTCGCTCGGAATATCTGATGGCATCGATGACGGAAGCAAACTTGGTTGATCAGATGGTACGTCTGACGGAATATCTGATGGCATCGATGACGGAAGTGAAGATGGTTGATCAGATGGAACATCGCTCGGAATATCTGATGGCATCGATGACGGAAGCAAACTTGGTTGATCAGATGGTACGTCTGACGGAATATCTGATGGCATCGATAACGGAAGTGAAGATGGTTGATCAGATGGTACGTCTGACGGAATATCTGATGGCATCGATGACGGAAGCAAACTTGGTTGATCAGATGGAATGTCGCTCGGAATATCTGATGGCATCGATGACGGAAGCAAACTTGGTTGATCAGATGGAATGTCGCCCGGAATATCTGATGGCATCGATGACGGAAGCAAACTTGGTTGATCAGATGGAATGTCTGTCGGAATATCTGATGGCATCGATGACGGAAGCAAACTTGGTTGATCAGATGGAATGTCGCTCGGAATATCTGATGGCATCGATGACGGAAGCAAACTTGGTTGATCAGATGGAATGTCGCTCGGAATATCTGATGGCATCGATGACGGAAGCAAACTTGGTTGTGCAGATGGAATGTCGCTCGGAATATCTGATGGCATCGATGACGGAAGCAAACTTGGTTGAGCAGATGGTACGTCTGACGGAATATCTGATGGCATCGATGACGGAAGCAAACTTGGTTGATCAGATGGTACGTCTGACGGAATATCTGATGGCATCGATGACGGAAGCAAACTTGGTTGATCAGATGGAATGTCTCTCGGAATATCTGATGGCATCGATGACGGAAGCAAACTTGGTTGATCAGATGGAATGTCTGACGGAATATCTGATGGCATCGATGACGGAAGCAAACTTGGTTGATCAGATGGAATGTCGCTCGGAATATCTGATGGTTCATTTGATGGTAATGTAGAAGGTTGTTGAGAAGGCATCGATGAAGGCTGACTCGAAGGCATTGAACTTGGTACACTTGGTTGATCAGATGGAATGTCGCTCGGAATATCTGATGGCATCGATGACGGAGGCGCAAACTTAGTTGATCAGATGGTACGTCTGACGGAATATCTGATGGCATCGATGACGGAAGTGTAGATGGTTGATCAGATGGTACGTCTGACGGAATATCTGATGGCATCGATGACGGAAGTGTAGATGGTTGATCAGATGGTACGTCTGACGGAATATCTGATGGCATCGATGACGGAAGCAAACTTGGTTGATCAGATGGTACGTCTGACGGAATATTTGATGGTACAGATGACGGAAGCAAACTTGGTTGATCAGATGGAATGTCGCTCGGAATATCTGATGGCATCGATGACGGGACAGAACTTGGTTGATCAGATGGTACGTCTGACGGAATATCTGACGGAATATCTGATGGCATCGATGACGGAAGCAAACTTGGTTGATCCGATGGTACGTCTGACGGAATATCTGATGGCATCGTTGACGGAAGCAAACTTGGTTGATCAGATGGTACGTCTGACGGAATATCTGATGGCATCGATGACGGAAGCAAACTTGGTTGATCAGATGGTACGTCTGACGGAATATCTGATGGCATCGATGACGGAAGCAAACTTGGTTGATCAGATGGAATTTCGCTCGGAATATCTGATGGCATCGATGACGGAAGCAAACTTGGTTGATCAGATGGTACGTCTGACGGAATATCTGATGGCATCGATGACGGAAGCAAACTTGGTTGATCAGATGGTACGTCTGACGGAATATCTGATGGCATCGATGACGGAAGCAAAGTATCCATAACAAGCGCTGTAGCTGACGGCAAAGAAGATGGAGCAATGGACAGAGATGGCTGGATACTCGGTAGAAGCGACGGTGCAGTCGATGGTATTTCTGATGCTTGCTTTGATGGTTGAGTACTTGGTAGAAGTGACGGTTCAGCACTGATCATGGCTGATGGTCCCGACGACGGCTGACTAGACGGATTGTCGCTCGGAATGCTACTTGGTTGACTAGAAGGCTGTAAACTAGGTGATGAAGTTGGGAATGAAGTGGAAGGTTGATCCGACGGAAGCAACGATGGAGATGAGGATGGTACTTCTGATTCTTGTCTAGACGGGAAAGAGCTTGGTACCATGGATGGAATCGTACTAGGTAAAAGCGACGGCAAATCACTGGGTGATATACTTGGTAACATAGAAGGAAACATCTCTGAATCATCAAACCAAAGCTGATCAATGCCATTATGCCGACATGAGCTAACTCTAACCAAAATATTACTGCTTTCGTTAGGGTTTGCGTCCAAACACCATGACCCGACTCTAGATGAGAACATCCCAGCAACATAATTCCATAGCATGTAAGGATTGTTCTCACACCCGACGAGTTTCACTTGCGAGGAGGTATCTGACACACGCGATAAACACCGACTCCCTAAATTACCTCCTACAACGGTGATTCTTCCATCATCATGTAGCTTGAAGTCTTGTCTCGACGACGACTCTGTGCCTGTAATACAATCAGCAAGAATCACATTACCAGAGCCATCATAGTCCATGCACTTGCCAGCATATCCAGACAAGTGGATACCTTGCATAACAAGCGCTGTAGCTGACGGCAAAGAAGATGGAACAATGGACAGAGATGGCTGGATACTCGGTAGAAGCGACGGTGCAGTCGATGGTATTTCTGATGCTTGCTTTGATGGTTGAGTACTTGGTAGAAGTGACGGTTCAGCACTGATCATGGCTGATGGTCCCGACGACGGCTGACTAGACGGATTGTCGCTCGGAATGGTACTTGGTTGACTAGAAGGCTGTAAACTAGGTGATGAAGTTGGGAATGAAGTGGAAGGTTGATCCGACGGAAGCAACGATGGAGATGAGGATGGTACTTCTGATTCTTGTCTAGACGGGAAAGAGCTTGGTACCATGGATGGAATCGTACTAGGTAAAAGCGACGGCAAATCACTGGGTGATATACTTGGTAACATAGAAGGAAACATCTCTGAATCATCAAACCAAAGCTGATCAATGCCATTATGCCGACATGAGCTAACTCTAACCAAAATATTACTGCTTTCGTTAGGGTTTGCGTCCAAACACCATGACCCGACTCTAGATGAGAACATCCCAGCAACATAATTCCATAGCATGTAAGGATTGTTCTCACACCCGACGAGTTTCACTTGCGAGGAGGTATCTGACACACGCGATAAACACCGACTCCCTAAATTACCTCCTACAACGGTGATTCTTCCATCATCATGTAGCTTGAAGTCTTGTCTCGACGACGACTCTGTGCCTGTAATACAATCAGCAAGAATCACATTACCAGAGCCATCATAGTCCATGCACTTGCCAGCATATCCAGACAAGTGGATACCTTGCATAACAAGCGCTGTAGCTGACGGCAAAGAAGATGGAACAATGGACAGAGATGGCTGGATACTCGGTAGAAGCGACGGTGCAGTCGATGGTATTTCTGATGCTTGCTTTGATGGTTGACGGTTCAGCACTGTTCATGGCTGATGGTCCCGACGACGGCTGACTAGACGGAACATCGCTCGGAATGCTACTTGGCTGAGTACTTGGCAGAAGTGACGGTTCAGCACTGATCATGGCTGATGGTCCCGACGACGGCTGACTTGACGGATTGTCGCTCGGAATGGTACTTGGTTGACTAGAAGGCTGTAAACTAGGTGATGAAGTTGGGAACGAAGTGGAAGGCTGATCCGACGGAAGCAACGATGGAGATGTGGATGGTGCTTCTGATTCTTGTCTTGACGGGAAAGAGCTTGGTACCATGGATGGAATCGTACTAGGTAAAAGCGACGGCAAATCTGATGCTTGCTTTGATGGTTGAGTACTTGGTAGAAGTGACGGTTCAGCACTGATCATAGCTGATGGTCCCGACGACGGCTGACTAGACGGAACATCGCTCGGAATGCTACTTGCCTGAGTACTTGGCAGAAGTGACGGTTCAGCACTGTTCATGGCTGATGGTCCCGACGACGGCTGACTAGACGGAACATCGCTCGGAATGCTACTTGGCTGAGTACTTGGCAGAAGTGACGGTTCAGCACTGATCATGGCTGATGGTCCCGACGACGGCTGACTTGACGGATTGTCGCTCGGAATGGTACTTGGTTGACTAGAAGGCTGTAAACTAGGTGATGAAGTTGGGAACGAAGTGGAAGGCTGATCCGACGGAAGCAACGATGGAGATGTGGATGGTGCTTCTGATTCTTGTCTTGACGGGAAAGAGCTTGGTAGTGATGATGGAGATATGGATGGCTGGGAAGATGGTTCAGAAGAGGGCGATTCAGATGGCAGTAAACTTGGTAACATGGATGGAGTCAAAGAAGGCAAAGTAGAGGGTGATAAGCTAGGTGCTGACGACGGAAAATTGCTGGGGAGAATAGACGGTGTCTCTGACGGAATTAGAGAAGGAAAATCGCTTGGTGAAATACTTGGTAACAAGGATGGAAACATTTCTGAATCATCAAACCATAATTGATTTGTACCATCATAATCACACGTCTCCACCATGACTGGAAGGTTAATATTCGAATTGTCAGTATTCAAACACCATGAACCAATGCGGGATGAGAATACACCACCTTCAAAATCCCATAACATGTAAGGATTGTTCTCACACGTGACGAGCTTCACATGTAGATTGCCATCTGACACACGAGACAAACACTTATTTCCGTGTACACCTCCCGCAACAGTCAATCTTCCATCTTCGTATAGTTTGAAGTCTTGCTGTTGTGAATTTGCATCACATGCGGCAAGCACTACGTTTCCATTTGCATCATAGTCCATACACTTGTCAGCATATCCATTTATGTGTATGCCTTTGAAAAGTGCAGCTGTTTGAGGTACGACCATTTTACAAAACGGTCTTTCCCCGAACAAAAATGACGATGGTTGTTCTATAAATCCATCTGCCAATAGTTTAGATGACCAACCGCCATCTTTACTACTATCAACTTCAATGCAAAGTGTGTAATGCAACTCCCCAACTAAAGGTATTGCATCGATTGAAATTCTAGTTCCAGTCGAAGTGAATGTGTGAATACTCGGACGTAAAAAGATTCCATTTTGACCTCCACAAATACTAGTCTCAATATTATTTAGTGTGTCGGCTCTATCACTCCAAATAGGACTAGTATTACTGGCACCTGAAACTACAGAGTACGTCAGAGAACTGTCATCAGAAAAGGCGGAAACATAAGATGCTCCTGCTACACAAATTGCATGGATTAATTCAGTTTCTGTCGGAGGAAACATGAAACCATTTTGATAAGGGAATGGGAACTCAATTGCTTCTATTTCCACCTCTGCAAGATTCAGAGTCTTATCATTACCAATCAATTCTATCTTTACTTCATCTCCAACCGTCATTGATGACATGGGGACATACGTGACCAAGGCTGCAGTTGACGCAGTGTCTTGATGCACAAATACTTCAACATTGTTTCGTAACACGGATAACTTAAAGTTGTTCAGCCTTGACGCAAGACCTTCGCCACGATTATATACCACAAGTCTCGAAATTGTGTATTCTCTTGCCAACTTTACCTTCCACCATGGATTGGCCTGTGTACTCGTATGTGTTACCGAACCATTATCATATCGGGGTGATATGTTTCCATCAATGGCTCGAGAGGCATCCCCACTGTAAGCAGTGGATGATTGAGAAGCCAAAGCATTTTTTGTACTCAACGCAACATTTGAACCATAATCTAAGGCTTCCACTACAACCTCCGCAAGATTGATAGTCCTATCACTACCACTGAGCTCAATCCTCACTTTATCTCCAACAATCAATGAAGTCAATGGAATATACGTTACCAAAGCTGCAGTCGATACAGTATCGGTATACTCAAAGACAGCAAGATTGTTTTGTTTCACTGATAACTTAAAGTTGTTCAGTCTGGAGGATTCTTCATTTTCAGCTCGGTTGTATACAATAATTCTGGAGATAGTGTATTCTCTCGGCAACTGTACCTCCCACCATGGATTGGCCTGTGTACTCGTATGTGTTACAGAACCATTGAAATAAAATGGTGATGAATTACCATCAATTGCACGAGAAGCATCCCCACTGTGAGCAGTGGATGATTGAGAGGCTGTGGCTCCATTCATACTCAACGCAACATTTGAACTGTACAATGCTTCTATAACAACCTCTGCAAGACTTAGAACCCTATTTGCACCACTAAGTTCAATCCTCACTTTATCTCCAATCAAAAATGCTGTGATTGGAATGGAAGTTACCAAAGCTGCAGTCGATGCAGTATCGGTATACTCAAAGACATTCTCATCGTTTCGTATCAGGGATAACTTAAAGTTGTTCAGCCTATATTGAATATTATCAGCTCGATTGTATACAATAATCCTGGAGATAGTATATTCTCTCGGCAACTGTACCTCCCACCACGGATCAGTCTCTTCATTCGTATGTGTTACAGAACCATTATCAAAACTGGGTGATGAACGACCATCAATTGCTAGAGAAGCATCCCCACTGTGAGCAGTGGATGATTGAGAGGCTGTGGCTCCCTGCGTTCTCAAAGCAACATTAAAGCCATAACTTGACGTAGCTGATAATCGCCTAGCAATGTCTATGGATGAATCCTTGAAAGAAATTGAAGCTTCAGCAATAACCGACAAGACTACCAAACAAAATAAGTAGAGAAAGAGCATGTGATTTCTTCCTCGGATGTTCGTGTGGAGACCCAGTACGGCTTCACAGGTTGCAGCAGCAGATTTCATTTTCAAATCTTTCAGTATCTGGTAGCTGGAAAAGTTGAAAGTCTTTTGAGATGATGGTATTTTTCCTACTACGAAGGAGAAAAAAATATGAGACATGTAGTACTGCTAGATGGTCTATGGTATGTCATGGTATTTTTGCAATTTGTGTATTTGCTCTTCATGAAAGACAGATGTTCAAGGATCAAGAAGTAGGGCTTGCACAACATTATCAATTCAATAGTCAGCACTTATACCGTAAATCATCTCATTCTCATCTCTAGAAACACATCTAGCTAGGGTATTTTATCTCAACATCTCAGACACTAGTCTCTAGAAACACATCTAGCTAGGGTATTTTATCTCAACATCTCAGACACTAGTACTTTGAAACTCACCTGTTCTTGCAGTTCGGATGAGTGTTATCCGTAATATTATTTTCAATTTCCGTTTCAGATACTTGACAGATATAAACTACCTATCTTTTGATGGAATAATTCTACTAGTTTGTTATAGTTGTTGAGATTAATAATAACCTCTTGCCTTTTGCAAGATCAAACAAAGGATGTTGGAGAGGGATAGGGATGAGGAAAACCTTCTAAAACTGTACGTTTGACGGAGGTAAAGGCTATTTTTTTTTCCGCGCTGCGTACAATTTTGTTCCAACGCACGTTCTGGAACTACTACGTGAAAATCGTCACATATATCCCCCGTACGCAAAAGTGGGTCGGTACCGACCCACTTCCGCAAAAAGTGGGTCGGTGCCGACCCACTTCTTTTCTACGACGTTTTCTACGTGAGAAACATACCACAGCCACTTCATATATAACAACTTACTTTTTTACATGCTTCTAGGAATTACATACACATGAACATGTTTTCTTATATTATATAGCTCAGTAATGTAATGTCTGATTCTACTGAACTTCACTTTATTTATGAGATAAGTACGTATTTTACCCGCCAAAATCGGACAAAAAGCCAAAAATAGCCACTTTCAGGGTCTCAAATAAATTCTAAAAAAAATCGCCAGTATAAGATGACAACCGTTTTGATCTTTTAATATCAAAAAGAAGCTTATCACATGCAATATCAATCGATTCTAATAGTATATGTATGTTTAATTTCAAATGAAATTTGAGGATATATACAGATTTCTCCTCATAGGTTATTGATCTCAGCCAATCAGATTGCTCTATTTGGTCAAAGATACGACTCAATTAGGTAAAAAGTTGTCTTTGTGCACCTCCCTTTCTTCGTTTTAGTCATGTAGAGAGGTATTATTAGTGTAATCTATGTCTTGTATACACTTATTCTCGAGATAATATGGCTTGAATGGAGTCTCCATAAGATTTTTAGATGAGAAATATGGGCCGCAAAGTCTCATATTTCTTTGTTTTTGAAGGTTTTAGCACCTTCTGAAAGTACTCTAAATTGTCAAACAGAGAAATTAGCGTGTGCAGACATTTTCTATATACACATCAGATTCATGCTATAATACCGCTTTATTGATGTAGGTAAATGAAAATGTTTTTATATGAGTACATTGTTCATTTGACCTCTGTGGTATGTTTCGCACGTAGAAAACGTCGTAGACTGGAACTGGGTCGGTTCCGACCCACTTTTGCTAAAAAACCCGCGAAATACGTACGAGGGACATACATCGTATGCTTGCTACTTGCGTGGAAGGAGATGTTCCGTTTTTTCTTGTCCGAAAATTTGCTAGTACGTACATAGTCGAACTTTTTATCCCTCGTGCATACCTTGCGTATGTGTTAGTAGGTAATGATTGTTACACCAATATTTTCATATTATTTCTAATAAATACAAATTGCTTTTACCCCCGATCATTACTGGTATTCCTTCCTTTTCTTCTATTTATTTCAATAAGATTTTTTTAAATCATAAATAGAACTATATGAATATATTTTGCACGCACTTTTCAGTTAAGTAAAAATAATTCTGTAATTTTGATTGTGATTTCTTTTTTCATAGTGACATGTATCGTATTGACTTCAGTAATGATGGTATATTTAGCATCTTATGTAATACGAGCAGATTCTCCAACCAAGGTATCAAACTCTTTATCGTAATGACCGCTATCAGTAGGAGGTAACTCTACCAAATCCAAATATGTATCCAAAATTTCCAATGCAGCAGCGTAATGTCCAATCGCTTCTTTATCAAAAGTCTTTGGCTTCTTTGCCTTTACACTTTTTTCCATTGCATCAATCTCTTTGAAAAATGCCTTTGCAGCTCTTACTGTTGGTAGATTATCTGGTGCCTTTTGCTGATTAATACGAAACGCATTTCCAAGAAGGTACATAGATGCCTTCATGTCATTCCAACGCGAGTCTCTAATCTCAGTACCTTTACATTGTCCATCCTTTTTGGTACACTGTCCGTTGATATCCTTACGCTTAGCTGGAACTACAACTACACCATTAACATCAAAGAAAAGTTGGATTTGTGGGTCATTCATGTCTCCCTTGACAACTGCTGGTCCCAAGTCGAGGAACTCATGTACCGCTTGTTGGACACGACCGTAGTAACGTCTGTTTATATAGTTTAATTTTGAAAATGAATGAGTTTTTTGAAAAGATTTACAGCAATCATCGGTTTGTGTATATTTAGGAAGTAAGAAGTTAGTTTCACTTGTTGTGAAACAAAAAGAAAGAGAAAGATAACACATGTAACACCTGACTGACCTTTTTGCAATAGGAATGGTGGTGTACTTTCCCGCAGTAGCTCCACCTGAAGCATTAGCAGTTTCAGGATTCGCCGTCATTACACCCATAAGTCCTAGTGCAGCTGCAGATGACACCGAAAAGAATTGACGACGTGTATCTACTTCATTTGATTGTGTGCTCATAAGTGCAGTAGAAGTCTGCATATTGTTGGACGGGTTCATCACGAACCCTTGGCTCAGAGCCATTACAGAGAGAAGGATACTTGACTTGAACATTTTTGAAGTCAATCTTACGATGTATGTTCTATTAGATGAACAACAATAACCTTCATGTAGAATGATTCAGGCTCAGTTTTGTTGTTGTTTGTTGGATTTTTTAAAAGCTTTCTCGTTTGATGCCGTCATCACAAAAACAGAAAAGAAGGGGAAAGAAAGAAAAAGAGTCGCCAACAAGGGGGCTTCGGGAATCCTCGTTTCGACGGGCTTACGGGAAAAATCTCAAAAATATGGCAGAAAAATGGAAAAATTCGATGCATCCCAATGTTTTCATATATTGCTGTATTGATGAGAACAATTCAATCTTTTCATGAATAGACTCATATATTATTTTACAAAGTAAAAAGCCCATAGAACCAATGAATATATCAGCATACAAGTGTACATATTGCATCGATCGGAATCCGCATTTGAGACCTTTTTTCGAGAAATAATGTATTCATACTTCTGTAATTCATAATGCAATGCTTCTATTTCTTACACTGTAGAAACATTCATATTTCTTCAATAAGATCAACACGCATATGAATATACGGTGGCGCCTTCTCTCAAATTAAACACCACAATAGTAATCAGAGTAATCGACGAGCACTTGGAATTTCCCTATCTTCATTTTTGTTTTCTATGTCTGTCCCATTCGAGATTTTCTAGCTTTGGCCTTTACCTTAATCATGGCACTTTGTAATGGATTCTGCGCTTGGTTTGATGTTCAGAATATCAATCAATAACAAAATCACCCACCGTGTTAATTCATTCCACCTTATCTGAGTGGTTTCTTTCACGACATCGTCGAAAGCAAGAAACTACGACTTCCTGCTCATCCATCATTGCATAGTTTGCATATCTGATCAAAGTTATACTTTATCACCATCTCATTTATCGGCATTTCTTGCTTATTGCAGCGTAGCAGTACAAGCAAGACCATCAATTTAGCTACTCCTGAGTTTGACCTTCTCTCTGATGATTGAGCGAACATCTAGCCTGACCAAGTGTGTTTCTTTGCTAATGGTGAATTTGAAATAGATTTAATTCGTTTTGTTTTGTATTTAATTGTCATCTATTATTGAAGGAAGACAACGAAAGGGATGTTGCTTGTTGTTACAAGAAGCAATGTGAAAGAGTACGTAGGTACAACAAGACTATACCAGTAAACAGAAGTTATTCTTGCAAGAGGGCTTGTATGTACCAAAGTGAGGGCATAAAAGAAAGCGTAAAAGAAAAGAAATGATATGGACTGAAAACAAATGAAAACAAAACAAAACAAATGAAAACAAAACAAAACAAAACAAATGAAAACAAAACAAAACAAATGAAAACAAATGAAATGGAACAAAAAGGAACAAATGGAATTGGGCGAAAACCAAGTACGTACGTACTGGTATGGAAAATGGAACAAAATGGAACGAAGTGGAACAAAAACAAATGAAAACAAATCAAATCAAATGAAAACAAAACAAATGAAAACAAAACAAAACAAAACAAAACAAAACAAAACAAAACAAATGAAAACAAAACAAAACAATCAAATGACTCAAAAATCCAAAAAAGAAAATCTAAAATGGTCAAACCAGAAATTGAAATGATATAATAAGTAGTAAGTATGTAAAAGAGTAAATCTGCACAACGACGGTGAACTGCAATCTACACGTACTGAAACTGTTTTGATTCCAGATGGTGTGTACAATACAGTACTGTCTCTACAAGTAGTACTTTCTCTATATTACTGAGAAATGAATACAATAAGAGAGAGTACAGGGAGCAGTTAAAAGACAACATAAAGAAAGTCAAGCACTGGTCACATATAGTTAGTACATGATTGCTTCCTCAACATTCCTGTTTGAAAACTTGGATCTGAGTATGATTGGTGGTTGGTTTAAAAGATGAGATTGTGTCATGTAAGTATGAATTTCTTTTTACAGAGCTTTAGAAGGACGCAACATGTACGCAACGAAAAGGAATAAGTCCATGTATTGTATATATGGTACATTCACAACACAAACGCAACAAGAATCGTAACTGTTGCAGACAAGATTAAATCTCTATCTTTGCAAAGCATCATCAAGTTGGAGCAAATGTTTGTCCCTTTAAAAAATTGTTCTTAGTCTTCATAAATAAAGTGATGGACCATCGTACCAGACATGAAGATAGGGAAATTCCAAGTGCTCGTCGATTACTCTGATTACTATTGTGGTGTTTAATTTGAGAGAAGGCGCCACCTGTATATTCCTATGCGTGTTGATCTTATTGAAGAAATATGAATGTTTCTACAGTGTAAGAAATAGAAGTATTGCATTATGAATTACAGAAGTATGAATACATTATTTCTCGAAAAAAGGTCTCAAATGCGGATTCCGATCGATGCAATATGTACACTTGTATGCTGATATATTCATTGGTTCTATGGGCTTTTTACTTTGTAAAATAATATATGAGTCTATTCATGAAAAGATTGAATTGTTCTCATCAATACAGCAATATATGAAAACATTGGGATGCATCGAATTTTTCCATTTTTCTGCCATATTTTTGAGATTTTTCCCGTAAGCCCGTCGAAACGAGGATTCCCGAAGCCCCAAATCTAAGTTGAAGTTCATCTGATGTGCGTGAGGATGAAGAGATCTTCCAACTTCCAACATCCATTCAACGAAAAGCAAATAGTATTTCCTACTTCTTCATAATACATCTTATACTCTATCAATCAAAGGATTAATCATGAAGCTTTCAGCTGTCACCATCATTTCTGCAATTGCTTCGGCAAGTGCATTTACCGTTCTTCCAAATGCAGTAAGACCTGCAGCTTCCAACCACAGAATGTACTTCGCAGATGATACTACTGAAACTACAGAGAAGAAGAGTACAAACACCATCTATGATAGACTTGGATTCGCAGAAGATGAAATTGCTATCGGGGTAAAGCCATCTGAAGTTTTACAATGGCTTGGAAAGTAAGTGAATGAAACATCAAAAAAAAACTGACTTTGCTCAAAATTCTTCTATTTTCCATTTGTTTTCAAGGAATCACTAACGAATGTATCTATGCTAACATCTAAAGCCGTGATGATATCATTGCAAAATTTCAAAAAGACAACAAGGGAATGGAGGAAGAGAAAATCCAAGAAGAAGTAACAAAGTTTATGATGGATAGAGAAATGGTGGAATCATTCATTGCATTCGAGAAGAGAAAGGCCGACCCAAGAAATCTCAAGGCAGAAGCAGAAGCAAATTTATCAGATCCATCAACATGGGGTGTTTATGCAGTATGGATTGCAGGTGGAGCTGGTTTTGCATATGTGAAAAATGTGATTGTAGAACCAAAATATGCTAGTGGAGAATGGGAAGAAATTCACATTACATTACCAGGGGCGGAGAAGTTTGCACAAGCTGCTGCTGACAAGGCTGCAGCAGAAGCAGCAGCTTCGATTCCAGTTGAAGCTGTTAGTTCTGCTGTAGATACTGTTTCGACAGTTGTGGATGCTGCCTCTTCTGCAATCTAATTTGTATTTTATTTTTACAAGAGTATGAAGTAAAACATGTAAAATCTATTGCTATGGGAGAATTTGTTTATGCACTATATGTTGAATGTATGTAGATGATATCCTTCTTTTCAAATGTAACATTTGTTGACTAACCAGCAAAATTAACAATCTACGTATGTTGAAAACGCGATTCGAACAATATGATAACTTGGCATTTGATCTTATTTTTACTGTTACATATTACAACTTCTTTCAGCCGATAGTCTAGGCAAACACACATTTGATTCATTTTTATTTCTAATACAACTGGGCCACACCAGCACCTTCCGTCACTCCTTCTTCTTTCATCGCCTCTTCTGCTTTCATCGCTTCTTCTTCAGCTTTCATCGCTTCAATCTTTTCTTCAGGTAATGGCAACAACAGATCCAAACTATTGAAAGTAAAATTATAAACAGACGTTGTTAAGTTGAAAACTGCCACAGGAGTCCATTCTCCATTTCTATTGAAGTAAGGCAAAAAATATGTTAGTTTTTACACAGGAGACCAAGTAGCTGCCTTCTATTTCTATGAAGTGAAGTTCCTTACCTTTTATCCAACGCTACCATGGTGGTGAGTACAAGCTGTGGAATATTTTCTAAAAACATCTCAAGTCCTAGAAAGAAATTGATTCTATCCATTAAAAACTTTTTTGCTTTGCTTGGATTCTTTGCGCAACTAGGGAAACTGTTTGCCAGTACTGATATCACAGTGAGTGTTGTCATGACTGCGGATATGATACAGAAGACCAAAAGTGGAGTCTCATATTCATCAAGTTTCGCATCACCATTTTTAGTCAAAATGTAGAAGGCCCAATCTCCAACAAAGTCGGCAACTGTAGTCAGAATCTTCTTGGTTGCAGGAACAACATTTCGACGAAATTGACGCCATCTTTTCTTCTCATCTTCAAGGTCAAGCAGTTCATCCATGAAGCCTTTGTCGTCTGAAACATTAGTGACAAATGTAACTTTCTTGTTTAGTTTACTCATAGTTGATGAATAGATCTGATCAAAGTAATAAGATAAGCAACAATTTCATTTAGTTAGGGTATTTGTAATTTCTATTTAGCTGTGATATCTGTTTGTTGTTTGTGTTTGCGAGCATCGCACCCGTAGTTGTCAAAAGCAATGTAGGTATACGTATGTAAGTACGTAGGTTGTGCTACGGTATGCGTTGAAGTCAAAATTTGGAAAAGACATAACATGACAAAATAGGCTATTTTTGCACCTTTACCACCCTCTACTTCTCAATGAAATTGTGGTCACAAAAAGCACATAATAAAATCATTTCATGAATCTGCAATCTTTAACATTAACATTATAATAACTGGAGCTCCATAGAAATCTTCGTAGAACATGCACATAATGCCCAAGATTTCAAGTTTTATGCTTTCTTTGCAGCTTTTGCAGCTTCAATAGTTTCTTCTGGCAAAGGCATTAACATATCAAGAATGTTAAACGTAAAATTAAATGCAGACGTAGTAAGATTGAATATGGATACCGGTGTCCAGACCCCTCCACGCTTTTGTAATGCCACCATGGTAGTAAGAATCATTTGAGGAATATCTTCTAGAAACATTTCCAAACCGAGAAGATAATTGATCCTTTTGAGGCATTTCTTTTTGTATAAAGATTCATTCTTTGCAAAACATGGAAAATTGTTCATGATTGTAGAAATCATTGCCAATCCTCCAAAAACTGATGCTATTACACAAAAAATCCATAACGGTCTTTCGAATTCGTCGAGTATGTTCTCTCCATTTTTTGTTCTGTAGTAAAAATACCAATCGCCAACTAAATCAGACCCTGATGAGAGTAAACTTTTGATCACAGGAACCCAAGCTCTACGAAATGCTCGTGATCTTCTCTTTGCCTCTTCGACTTCGTGGTCAATGAAGTCATCAACAGCATAGTACACATCTGAAATCATATTTCTCTCTTGAGATTCAATTAAGTCCTCCTTTCCTTCTCTCTTCGCCATTTTTTGCACTATTTCTTTTTATGATGATTCCCTTTACTACGTCTTATTCCTCTAACAAATTGTAAATTATAACATACCAGGGTAGTACTGCTGTTGTTGTTTTGTTGATGTTGCAAAATATGTCTTTGTTTCTCGCTGAAAATTAGTCAATCAGAGTCATTTAGCTAACTCCTCTTCTAGTCCCAAGTCGATAGAGATAAATGTGCAGCCAATAATACTTTTGCCCTCATTATTCCTTTCTTTTGAAATAGCGAAAAAACACTATCTTCTTTGATTAAAACAATAATCAAGTCCAAACGAAGATAAGAAGCCTTACACATGTTCTAATTTCAACATGAATACTTTATCTACAAGGAATAGTCGCGGAGGCAAAAAATGTGCAATAGAATATAAAATGATATCTATGGAAATAGATGACACGAGGCAAGAATGCATTGGAGCTGAGTCATCTTTCGAACAAGTAGATGTCAATAAAAGGCGGTCTAAACTTATGGAAGAATGGAAGAACACATGTATAAAGTGGGGTTTTGTAGTCGTGCGTCAACAACTATTTGAACATTTTGCATGCAATGAGTTGGACGAAAACAATGCGAATTCGGCCAGGAATGCTGATTTGGTAAATGCAAACTCCAACAGTAGGCCTGAATATCAAGATGTAGACTTGACATCAACATCTTCTTCAAAAACAGTGTACCCAGTGGTGAAGCTCGTGGATAGGACATTCAAACAAATCTCAGATCGACTTGTTGTTAGTCAAATTATTCCTGGCTCTGTTTCAGATAAAGCTGGATTAAAGGTTGGAGATGTCATTCATACAGTTTATGGCATTGAAAACCCTACACTGAGTCTAATATTCGGTATAATGAGAGATAGTAATCGTTTCATGTTTAAAATTGAACGAGAAGTAGAGACGAGTACCATAGATAAGAAACCACGTCAAAGGAGGTTAGACATAGGCGGTTCTGTTACCTTGGATAATAGCACTGTTACACAGGAGACAAAAGATTTAACAGATGAATTAGATCCATCACTATTAGAAATAAATCAGCAAGAATTAAGTCACATTCGAGATACTGATAATCGATCTAGGCATCTTCCCCCGAATGATAGTCAGGAGAATGGCGATGTGTCCATGGGTTCACCTGCTCAAAGCCCACAAAATCTTGTAGAAGAGGCTTTTATTGACAATTCTTCTCAGAAGGGATGTACAATATCATCTAAGAGCGCATCTAATCAAAGAGATGAAAAGAAGCAAACCGAAACTAGAACATTGAACCCAATTGAGAAAAATGTCTTCATGGAATCGTCAAGCAATCACAAGAAAATTGCCAGTACAAAAGAAAATACTGAGGTTAAACGCGTTGAGACATCGAAAAAGAATGAAAAATCCAGACCACATGAAGCAAAGAGAGACAAGAAAGATCCTCCCAAAAATAGTGAGAACACTGAGTCTCGACAAGGACATCATCCAAATGAAAGTCTCGCAATGAAGCCCGAGCCAAATGATAACATTGAGCTCAAAGATAAAAATGTAGACTGTGGTGACGAAGAAGAAATGTTTTTGAATACAATCCGAGAGAGTATCGAAAAGAATGATTATGAAGTAGCAGGTAATAGTATAGCACGTGGAAAAAGGAAAAACAATGATAAAGACGATTCCAGCTCCGAAAAGAAAGAAAAAAAGAAGAAGCAAAAGAAGAATACAACGATACAACATGATACCTCTTCTTTTGTGGAAGGCACTTGTATTGATGCCGAGGGTAATGCTGACTCCGCAAATGACCAAGAAATACAATTGCACACAATCAGCACAAATCAAAGTAAAATTTCTGACCATGTTGAGATAGATATGCTTCCACCTGATGTGCCTGATCTTAACGAAAAGGAAAGGAAAAAAGCAAAGTGGATGGCTAGAGATATTGGCATCATAGGAACAACAAGGAAATGGAGTATTTCGAGCAACGAGTGTGGAAGAAAGAATAGTATCTCGAGCTTTGAAGATAAGACCGATGAAAATACCGATGATGTAACCAATACGTCTTCCAAGTCAAAGCGACGGGATAGGTCAATATTAGCGTCTTCAATGGGGACTAGTACAAGCAAAACCCCTGGTGAAAAACTGAAGAGACTTTATCCCGATTCATCTGGCTTTGGAAAGAACATACTCAAATGGAAACCTCCTAACTTAGTAGTAGAAGGGTCGACCGTGCGTTTTAAAGATTGCGTTGAACTATCATCGAAGGAGGATCTCCCGACCATTCCTCTATCTTTTCAAAGTACAAGCGACTTGAGAAATAATACGGTTCCGCATATTCTCGACGAAGGTATACATTCCATCCGACAAGAGTTTCGAACAAACTCAGATAGGAAGGGCTTTTGGACAAGAGATGTTTTCAAAATGACCCTACGGCATTGCATCCAAGTCGATCGCATATCTATCCAGCCAGATAATTGTCCCTCCTTGCGTACATATGAGTTTGCTTTCCAAGTAGATACGACAAGTAGTAAAAAATTACAGCGCAACCTTGGTGAACTTTTCGCAATTCATTCACCTCATTGGGAACACAAGACATGCCTAGGAATGATTGGCTCTAGTCCTATCAGTACAAACTTTCTTTCAGATCAAATGATTGATGATAATGACAATTTTGATCTTTTCAAGCTTTGGATATGTGTGAGCGATGAAGATGTACCGGGAAGTGGTTGGTTACCAAAAAGCGATATGCCCTCCCAGTTTTCAATCGGGTCAACAGTGCAAACTTATTATGTATTGAATGTGGGGACTTGTATAGATATGATGAGGCAATATGAGGCAGTTAAAAGCTTGTCGCATATTAAACCTAATCTTCTCCGTGCTCTCTTGACCTACAATGAAGGGGAGGAACCTAAAAAAGGTAAAATTATCGAGGAACTTCCAAAAGTAGAGGTTCCAAAACCAAGATCATTGACAAATGAGATTTGGGATCATTTGAAAAAGACTACAAATAAATACCAACTCGCAGCTATCCGAATGATCATGTCTGGGAAAGCAAAAGAGAATATTGCGCTCTTACAAGGTACGTAGGTATGTAAGTTATCATGTTTGTCTAATGCTTATTATCATTTTGTAACACAAAGTTTTGCTGTTTTAGGACCTCCAGGGACTGGTAAGACAAGTACAATTGTAGCATTAGTGAGTGCTTTGTTGAATGGCAATGCTCCTATTCACGGAAAGCAAACAGCTGGAACAAAAATCCATGTGGGTCAGAGTCTCCGTAGTTCAAAAAGTGAGACAATTACACATGATACAAACGTAACAAAAAGGATTTTGGTTTGTGCACCCTCAAACCAGGCAGTTGATGAACTTGCATATAAAATACATTTGCAATCTATTGGTAGTAATGGAAAGAGTGGATCTTTCAACATTACAAGATTCGGTATCTGTCCGGGTGAGGATAGGCATGATGGTAGAGGAAAACGGTCTAAACATTCTTCCAAGACTCTTCATAGTAGTGCCAGAGACCAGTACCTCATATCAATTAATATGGATGTAAATGTATCTGAAGTAGCTACAGGTAAAGATACACATGACTTCAGACATAGTGGTGATTTCCAACAGAGCAAAAAACGCTCATCGAGTCGTAATTCACGCCATATAAATTTTGGTGAAGAAAGGCAGAAGATCCTATCGAAATGTCATGTTGTTTGCACGACTTTGAGTGGAGCTGGATCAAAAGCTTTCATTGACGCTGTTGCTAGAGATGAATTTCCGGACTCAGAATTTGATGCAATTATCATTGATGAAGCATGTCAAGGTTCGGAGGTGTCGACTCTGATTCCATTCAAGTTTAATCCAAACCTAGTGGTATTAGTTGGAGATCCGAAACAGCTACCAGTAATGAAGTTCTCCCAAGATTCCTCAAGGTGTCGTGCAGACCGCTCTTTGTTTGACAGACTTTATGAAAACGGCTGGCCTATTAATATGTTGCGAATTCAGTATAGAATGCATGAATCCATCGTCAGTTTTCCATCGAAGACATTTTACAAAAACAATCTTATTACTGCAAAGGAGGTATTGACTCGAAAACCAGCTCCTTGGCACAGTCATCATATGTTTCCTCCACACTTGCTTTTTGATGTGGATAATGGAGTCATGAATCGTAGTAGAGAAGGAGGTATCAGTAATAATGCAGAAGCCAACTTTGTTGTCAAAATTCTCGAAAGATTTTCTCAAGAATTCAGAGAATTGAAAAACTTGAGCTTTGGAATTATTACGTTCTACAACGATCAAGTTACCAAGATAAAAAAGATCATGAACAGAAACTATATCATCAATTGGATGAAATACAATAACATTTCGATTCAAGTATCAACTGTAGATGGATTTCAGGGATCAGAGAAGGATATAATCATTTTATCATGTGTTCGAAGCAAATATGATAGTAATACTACAAAGAACAACAAGAGCGTGGGCTTTCTGAACGACTTTCGTCGAGTAAATGTTGCCTTGACAAGAGCGAAATACTCACTTTGGGCAGTAGCGCACTACGAAATGCTCAACAAAGATCCATTATGGAGTTCACTGATCCACGATGCCTACGAGCGTAATCTTATCTGCCACTCATCTGATCTTGATCGACATACATCAGGTAGACCTATCAAGCCAGAGCAGCAACATGGACAAAATTCAAAGCACAAAAGACGGAAAAGAAAACAGAAGAAGAAAAAATCTCAAGAAAAAAGTAGTGGAAGCAAACCCAAGAAAGAGGAATGAACTATTGTTGGCAGTTGGATTTAATATTCTTTTAGAACTATAAACTATTAGTTTAGGTAGGGTAGCATAAAATTTCAAAAAGTTTCGTTCGATCTGGTAAGGATATTTCTACTGCTACTGACTGTAGTGCTAAGAAAAAGAGGAAAAAGTAATATTGTAGTGTATAAATACTCTGTACTATATGTTGATAAATATAAGTCATAATTTTTGAAAATGAAATGAAAGCATTACTTTTTATTTCTTATTGACCCTCATTCAAAGCTTCGGCTACTGTCTTTCACTGACCTCATTCTCGATAGCAACATGCATAGCTTACATTCATAGCTTCGACGACAATTTGTTCAGAAAATATCACTTCACCCTCATTCAAAGCTTCGACTACTGTCTTTCACTGACCTCATTCTCGATAGCAACATTCATAGCTTCGGCTACAGTTTGTTCAGAAAATATCACTTCACTCTCATTCAAAGCTCCGGCTAAAGTCCTCACACTGAGTTCACTCTTGATAGTAACATTCATAGCTTTGACTACAATTTATTCAGAACCAATCACTTTCGGTCTTACACTGACCTCATTCTCGATAGCAACATTCATAGCTTCGACGACAATTTGTTCAGAAAATATCACTTCACTCTCATTCAAAGCTTCGTTCAAGCTTCCCCAGTTGATACTGCTTCACCAAGCTTTCCCAGTCAATACTGCTTCATCATTCGTTCAAGCTTTGCCAGTCCATGCTGCTTGGCAAGTCAATTCGATTCATGGTACTATGGATTATTCCAAGTCTCAAGCGAATGAAGCAAACTCAAAAGTAGGGAAGAACAGCTATTTCATTTCGTGATAATGAAGAACCTGACCTGTATAAAGGCATCCGATATTGTAATCTAAAATCGGTCAATCACATTCCAAACATGCCAGCCTTCACAGTAAATGTCGAATATGGCTACAATAGGAATAGACTTGTATTGATCTCCAAGTGCAGTTTATCTAATTTCTTTCCCATAAAAATATTTCCACTAGCCACAATAACCATTGCATACCTAACTTCATATTTGGCGGAAGAGTCTTAGCTCCATGGTACATTAGAGATCTGGTGACAATGTTCATTTCTATTCTTATAAACATCTTTAGCACCTATATATAGTCTTTCAATACTCTATTTGCAATCAATCAAAGAATCGAATCAACTCTTTCCAAGCACCACGGAAGAACTGTGTACTAGGTGTCAGATCGATAGATCATATGTAAGAGTGAGAGAAGAGGAAGTGGGAAGTTACTGATGCTGCCGTAGTCAATGTTGATAGCTCATGACTTCTTTATTTCTTTGTGATAAGGTAATATTATGTAGGATGTGATAGTTGTTGATGTAGATATCTACAACAGCAGTGATAGTAATACCTAGTGGAAGATTTCTTTTTTGTAAGTGCTCACAATCGCCAAAAAGTATGATACGAATAGAAGTACATACGTGCAAAACAAGACTCAAACATTCTTTGACCATTTTCACACGAGCACGACTTAATCAGCGATGCAATCCATCTTCAGCGATAATAAGCACGAGAAAAGAGAGACGAAACCACACCTGCTTCTACTACTATGCGAACACCCACATAGTTCGATTCATTCATTTGTTAAAAAAGACAAAGGAAATTTTTCAAGATGATGAAACAAAACTACCAGAGTAAACCTATAAGTAGAAGCGTAGATAAGAGCAAAGGTAACAAAGAGGATACGAGTGCAATTTATGGAGAGATCTCTAACGACTTGAAGGATCTACAGAAATGCTTCAAAAAAGGCCTTGCAACTTTCTCAGTTTCCCAGTCCATGGATGGTATTTACGATATTGATATTTCACCTTATAGCACGTTTGATGAGGGGGATCTGACAGATTTCACCACTGCTAGCGAGAGGAAAGAAAGAAACAAGCAGACAAAAAATAAACAAAAAGTAAAAAGTTTCTTGATCCAAAAGGAGACCGACGAAGTTGAAGCAGTTCTGAAAGAAGGAAGTAATAAACTTGAGCGAGCTATGACCAAGCGCAAGATCAAAAGGACAACCCCCAAAAAGTCTATTCTGAAAGAGAGCGTTGCACTGAAACATCACCTCATGAACATGATGCCAGACTCCACAATTGCAGGAACAGTTCTACCAAAGCCATTTGAGTTAAGTAATGCACCTGAATTTACTAGAACTGACAGTAATGAAAGTAGTAGCGTGTATACATCCGAATTTTCCGCCAGTAGTCGTGGGACTTTTGATAGCGAGGAAAGTCAAGAGAACGATGCTAACCGTTTGAACATCCAGACCAACAGTTATTTGAGCGCACCATACTATGCTCGTAGTCTCTTGGATGACGACGTGGATTCAAAGTCAGGAAAAATCAAGGGATTATTTCAAGGTAGAAAGAAGGATAAAGTCAAATGTTCACTTTACTTGTCTGCAAGTGAGGATGTAGAATCAGTTTTGAAGACAGGTAATAAATTTCAAAGAGCCTTGGAGAAGCGTAGAATGAAAAAAAATGCAAGCCCTATTCCAAAGTGTATTGGTAGAGCATGAACTCAAAACATGAAATCTTAGGAATAATAATTGATAATGTAATATCTAGTAAATTACATAATATATGATGATAAAAGACTGAAGAAAACTAACCACAATTCCTAGTAGAGGTAACCAAATATGACTCTCTTCAGTAATGCAGCATCCACGATGGTTTTGAAGCCATTGTCTTGATTTTGAGCCTGCCAGACTTGCTTTACTTTGGAGTGTAGAAGTTTCAAATCATTGTGTTGAAAACAAGTTTTCACTGCAGTTATCTTTCCCCGTGGGTTTGGCCTTGTATTGGTGACAATCATTTTGTTTAGTTTCAATTCTCGTTCACCAAAATTCAATGGATTCGAAGAATAGAGCGAAAAAATTGGCATCCAATCTTTGCATTTTTGAGAATTCTTTCCAATTTCTGGTGCAAGTTTCGTAATCTCAATTTCAACTGCGCTCGAACTGCTTGGACTGAACCCAAAATTTGTTAGTGCTAATGACAGAAGAGGTTTATTGATGACCTCCGATGTAGGTATGGCAGATGACTCCAAACATATGTGCAACCAGATCGCAAGAAAAATTCTAGCTAAACCTTTGCCCCGAAACTTTTCATCGACTTTCATTCCCAGAATAGAGCTTACAAAGTTAAAATGTTGGTTAGCTTCTCCTTCATCATTTATGGACCCATTTATTGTTGAATTTTCCAGCCTATTGCGTATCAACAAAAAACCTAGCTTTTCTCCAGTTGTAGTGTAATACACCAAGGTCAAACCATGTAACACTGGATTCTTATGCTGTTGAATCCCAAAGACAATAGAGCTATCTGGAATATCACAAGAAACAGAAGGTAGATGCAATTCTCCAAGTTTATACCAAGTCTTTTTGATTTCATTCCTTTTTTCTAATTTTTCTAGATCTTCAATGTACCTAGGCGTCAACACTCGACTTCGTTTCATTTGATTTACTTGCAGATTTATTGGTGAGTTTATATCCTTCCTTTGTTTATGAATTTGTTCCAGTCTATTACGGACATCCAAGACGTGGTCCCACTCATTTTCTTTTGAAAGTATTCTAATCAAGGTATGATACGCTCCTTCCGAGCAAAGTTTCTCATCATCACTTACAGCAACATCATGATCTTCCATTTCTTGCCAAATCTTTAAAGTCAGTTCAGTTCTACCTTCAAACTTTGTATTGGCAATAGAAGAGAGTATGTGATTGTAGACAACCTTGTCTGGATCAATATTTTGCTGGCGCATTCGATCTAATATTTGCATAGCATCTTTTGGACACTTGGATTTAATACTCCCTGTTAAAGCAGTCAGATATGCCATTCGATCTGGGGAAGGTAAATTGAAGCTATATTCTTTTGTATCATCTAAATTATCACCAGTGCCAAGTCTGCACACTATGGATGCATTACTTTCCATTTGATCCAATAGTTCTACAATACAATCCATCTGTTTGCATTTTCCAAATGCTGCTAGAGCTGTATGATAAATATCCAATGAAGGACGACATCGCGTATGGAAAGGCATGTCATCATGTATGATTTGCTTAATAGATGAAACTGAACTTTCATCTTGGGTTTGATCAGAAATCATGTTGAGAATAGATTTGTACACTGCAGTGAGGTAATGAGTTGAAATTTGTTTCTTTTCATGACTTTGAATCGTCGCATTTAGCAAGGTATAAGCAGTATCATATTCTTGAGCTTTAGATAGGATGTGAATAACCATCGAGATAGGTTTCGTATCAACAGAATGTTTCGATGAATGTCTTGATATGGAGCGGTTTGCATCTTCAGTCAGTAAAAATGGCTGATAGGAGTAGAGGATATCCAGAGCTGATGAAAAATCGTCTCCACATTTTCTTATCCGTTTCAGAACCTGCTTTGGATGTGTAACACATGCCACTCTTTCTTCATGCGCTACTTTATTGAATAAAGATCTACCAGATTCGACTGCTTTCACTGCAAAAGAGTACGAAAGAAGAAAGCAATCGCTGACGACGATACAAATCAGTAGTGCAGATGACAAAGCTCTTCCAAGCCTCATAAGATGGTCTATGTTTTGGGTTTTGTGATAGCAAGAGAATTGATCAGTTCAAGCAAAGCAGCATCTTTTAGTATTCAATTACGTTTTGGTGTTGTTCAAGTGTTCAAGTAAGGTGCAAGTGTATAGGAGCCGTACGTACTAATCTGAACTTGTCACTTCATTTGTAATCCCATAAAAATAGCACTTAGATTCTACCAAATTTCTTCCATGTGTCCTAGTACGCTAATTTTATGGAAAAAGGAAAAAGATCTTCAATTTTCCTTCATACGTTAAGTACTACTATTTCAGAAGAGAAATAATAATCAAAAGCCTTTCTCATTAAATTTAACATGAACGAAACGATGCATATTTTCAATATCCATTTCTGACAAAGGATTGTGAGGTATGGAAACTGTAGTTTTATCAAAAGAGAACAGTATCTTACTATCATTTCTTAGTTTATTCAAAAGTTTGTTTTACTTTTCAGGAGGGAATAATAATTTTACATATTCGGATTTCATTTCATTTATATTCATGGTGTTGATTCTAAGATATTAGATAGCTCGTTTCTTTCATGAATACTTGTATCCAAATTTGGGCAAATGAAAAATGGATGAGTTTTGCTTGTACCAACATTGTTCATTGCCCCAAAATTATAATCTTCTCGCAATTGGGATGGCGATAACGAACGATTTGCATGAGATGGGGCATCTAATACAAAGTCAAAATCAACTCCGTCTATATCGTCTCCTAGGCTACCTACAGATCCGTCTTCTTCGAAAACATAACCATAATCATCTATTGACTCGGATGGATCTGAATGGAGCAAAGACCTCAAAGATATTTGACTCTTCGTTCTAGCTCTTGGCAGACTGAAGTCTGTATTTATTTCTAGTATACTGACAGGAGGTTCTAGCTCAATCTTGTTATTTGTACATTCTATTGACTGACTAGTACGGATACCTTCATCAGTTTGGGACGAGATCGATGGCGAGATGGAGTTTCTCCTCACCACTTCTATCTGAAAGGAGAGTTTGGAGTCCGAGCTTACCTTCCTCACTCGGTTCTGATCCTCAAGCGATATACCAATGAAATCATTAGGAAGAGATGAAGACATATTTATACATGTAGTTTGTGGCTGTGGGGGATTCTCTGCTTTTGGCTGATTGCTTCGTTCAACTTGTGCTGGCGATTCCGAATTATCATCGGAAGTGTGAAGGCCTGATCTGATATCGTACTTGCCTTCATCTTTATCCATGATTGAAAACTCAGAGGTTGTACGCACACTCCCAATCATATTCTTTGTTGAAACTTTTATTTTTACTTCTTCCATCCGAGAAGAGGTATTGCAAGAATTACTGGTGAAATTTTGTGAAGATGAAAACTTATGTGAAATTTCTCCTTGTAGTTTCCAAGTTTCACAAGGGGCTGTTGACCATGAGTTACTTGCCACTGTATCTTTACAGCACTTCGCCCGAGATGATTCACCTTCCTTTGAGGAGGACGAAGTCTGTGGTTTCATGGCGATGCAAATACGTAGTAGAACCACTACAATTGATGAACTGTCGTCTGGCTAGCACTCTGAAGAAGAGTTTCCTTATACCGACGGTTATAAAAACAGAGTCCAAAGCCAATATCAATATCAATACTAATAAATGTGTGAACAGAACTGCTATTGTAAAGCTGACGGTGACTATGTATCAAGAAAGGATATGTAAAGTTGTCCCCTCGTGCCTTTTCATTCTTCCTTTCGACAATCGGCAATAATTGTGTTGCAACTTCTCATTGGTTTATTTTTAAGCAGGAATGACTGGCGGGATACGTGAATGAAAATAAATAGCTTTTTCAATGACGTGTGAGCCCTAAAAATGACGTAGCTCTGTTTAAAATAATAATTTAGCCGAGGATAAATGACTCCAAGAAAGAAAAATAAGAAAAATTCATGAGTCCCGTTGAATCGAATCTTAATTTCGAAAATAATGGCACCATACCAAACCATACTGCTTTTATTAATTTTATTCTATATACATATATATTCATATTAAGCTACGAATTCATCCCTCTTCAAATTAAAACATCTATCTGTACAATCAACGGACACAACTATAAACATAAGGTAACAATTAAGGGTGGCTCTTGCGATCAAAACTGTCTTGATTTCAGTAAAGGTGGCTCTGTTGGACGTTGGTTATTTATCGGGGGTGTTATCATATCTTCTCGAATAGTTTGTTCCACATGCTGGTCTAGCTTTTCCGTACACATTATGTCAGGTCTAAAGTTCGGCAGGTAAGTATCAACTTCTTTACCAGTAGCAGATACGACATTATCTCCAGATGGAAATGAAAGGTGTTCACTAACTTTGCCGTCTCCCTGATTAGAGCTCGTATTTATCTGTTGAGATTTCGCTGTAGTAGTAGGAAAGGCAATGGATTTCGAAACCTCTCTGTTTGTAACACTCAGGGGGGATTCTTCATTCTTTACAAACTTCATTCTTTTGGCAAGTCCCGAATTTTGAGTGAATGTAGATGGGTCAGATAGGAAAAAGCCATCATCATGAGAGTGGTTGTCAATGGGTTCGACAGTAACATCATCGAAAACGTATTCATAGTCGTCTATGCATTCATTTGGGCCATGACAGAGCAATGATCTATACGAGTCGCTAACAGATCTGCCTGCCTCCGAAATATCTACACATGAAACAGGAGGCTTTGGGCTTCTATCTTGTTCGTCGACTGGCGGACTATCCCAATGTACAAAGCATGAGTTTTCAGAGGATGGAGGATTTTGTCTGAACCTGGGAGAGATCAACCAGCCTGGCTTAGGGGTACCGAGAGTAGAATCTTCATCGTTTCGAGGCGATAAACTTATCTTTGGCAAGCCTAAACTCTCTCTAGGAGCTAGAACCAATGGCATAAATTCCGTTCGAGACATGGAGGTAGAAGAGGAGATTACCTGCTCGTTGAAAATTCTCAATGTTGTATGCTTTCCACTGTTTGGAGTGGAACTTGAAATGAGACTAACACTGCGGACTCTCTCGGTTGCATCAGGAGTATTGCCAGTTGACGCGGAGTATGATGGTTTGCTTTTTTTTGGTGTTCTGTTTATTGGAGTAAAAGAAGAACCTGGTGAAGAAATAAGAGTAAGACCTCGCATGCTATTTTGTATTTGTGAAGATATTGGAGATTCAGGTGGTGGAGGTAGCTTAGAAGGGTTCACACTGGTAGGCTCAAATTCATGCATCTCTGCCTTGTTACAGTATACTTTTCTGCTGTTTAGTTCGTCTGGAAATTGTAGTTCTCCACTTTTCAGTGATGAAAAGATATGGATATCAGTAGGACATTGAATGGCACCATTTGCTTGTAACTCCTCAGCTGGAAAGCACTTGCGTTTTCTGCCATTGCCCTTGAGACTGCCTGAAGCCTTTAATGTAAAAGGCATAGTAAATAGAGAAATAGTAGAAGCAATAACTCCTCTCCTATCTTTTGCTGTAGGAGAAGAGAAGATTTACAGAAGAAAAAAAAAGACATACCCAATCCAAGAACTTTTCCCTTTCTGCTCATCCAAACCTGGAAAGAACAAATCTGATGAGGGAAACGTCACTTCAAAAAGAGTTCTCTTTTTCATATTTCAATATAATTTAGACCAATGACATCTATCAAACATCAAAAACGACTTGAAAATCTTTTTCGAGGAGTACGTAGTAGTAGTATTAGGATACGTACATCATTCTTACGTAAGAAGGAATTATTCTACGTATTCAATTAAACATTCAATTCTTTTATTTGAAACAAGTTTGTGTACAAACGCCACCAGGATTGCTTCAAGGTATATATTCAATAAGAGGAAATTGCCGATGGTACAAAAATCTCAATCTAATAATATGAAGTGATCTTGCAGTCATTTTCTATCAACTTTCTTCTATGAATTCTATCCCAAGTAAACTATTTGAACTTTGATGACTCAAGAGATGTGATGGATCCATTGAGCTGTCATTCTTGGCGCAATTACGAGTAGAGTTAAGATTTCCGAAGGAAGGCATTGGAAATTGTCGCGCTTTTTTATTCATCTCGAAATCACTGTTGGCCGCATCTGGCACACATAGAAAGAACTCATCATTACCATCATCACTAAGAGATTCAACTGAGATATCATCAAATACATATCCATAATCATCGACAATCTCATTTTGGTTTGTATCAAGTAGAGATTGATAAGCTTTGTTCGACTTTGTAGCAAACCCCGAACTTGAAAAGTTGAGAAATTCAATTGGAGGTCGAGGTGAAGTTTTATTCTTTCCATATCTTGCTCTTATTGAAGAATAGTTTGAGTCGAAAGGAGATAGAATTGCTTCGGATGATCGGACTGTATGTTTGGAGCGCGGTGTCAAAGTAACTTTCGGCAAGCTCAACTCTTCCAGAGGAGCTATGGATAAGAATTTCTGGCTTGGGGGAAGAGAGATACTATTTCGAGAGAGAAAGTCATGAGAAGGCTGCAATATAGCTACTGCAGTCTTCTTGTGTGAAATTTGAATCGAGGAGGATCTCGCTTCATTTTTTGTCATTGGTGAAGAAGGACTGGTTTGAGATACTCTCCTTGGAATCGGGGTGAAGGATGACCCTGGAGACTGCAGGGATAGGCCATGCAGCTTGTGAATGCCAGTACTCATGGGTGATGACGGGTAGAGCTGACTTTGTGGAGTAATTGAATTAAGGTTTGCGGAATCGTTGTTTGCACACGGAGTATTTTTATCTTCGTAGGGTTTCAAGTTGATTGATTGAACCGGCTCTTTCAAACTAGTAGTCTTCCAGGTACTACACGACGAAGTAGAAGAAGGCAAGAGACTATTACAGTGAACTTCTGAATCTACTACATTAGGAACCTCTTCGGATTTATCTGTAGTAATACTTTTACGTTTCCTATCCATTCTTTTTTGTTTATATGTAAGGACTGATGGTATTTGTGGCTTCATTACTCTGTTCTTCAAAAGAGACTTATTACAGTGAAATAGCTAGAGGAGCGATCCCTTTTGTATTGAAGGGCAAGAATACAGAGAGGCAAAAGAGTCTTAAGAGTAACTCTTGGTAGTTAAGGTTCTCTAAGGAAATAGTAACACTGAAAATAAGATTTTGTATTATGGTGTAGAACATATTAATATGCCTGAAAAGCAAGAGGCTTCTCGCCTCTCGATCTTCTCATGCTTCTCGCACCAAAGGCTTCTCACCTGTTGACATTTGACATCGAAATTATCAAATCAGGCCATACATTTATCAAATCAGGCCATACATTTGTCATTATTCAAGATAGAACACACAGAACAACAGCTTGTAATGCTTCAGGAAAACATCAATCAACATCTGCGAAAACAGAATAAGCAGACTACTAGCAGATGGTGAGATGAATAAGAATCAAGCTCTCTGAATACCAAAATCAGGCTAATCCAGCAAATGCATTCAAGGCTTCGGGTCATAAATGGAAGTACTAGTCTACTACGTTGAACGTGTCAAAGTAGAGAATGAAACAAGTAGGAACATCTACTACAAGCGATACAAGCCTGTTTTTCTACATACTCCAACAAATACAACTCACGTACGTATATTTCATGGTACTGGAAGACGGAACAACACCGAAGAAACACCGAAGGAAGGGGTGATTGTCGAAGAGGGTCGGTCTTCTCTAGGTTCTCATTTCGGCTTTATAGTGAAATGTGAATTTACATACAAGATTGTGCTGCACTTTCCATCATAATCAACCGAATTTCCTTTTATAATTTTTCAATATGCTAATCGCTTTTACTTCTAGACAATCCAGATAAAGTCTTTCTCTACTCTACGCTTGATCAACATGCACTACCCTAGAGAAGAAAAAGTGGGAATGGAAAGAAGGGCAAGAACGAGAACAAAGGAAAAAGGAAAACATTGTTTCTCTGCTGTTTTTGCGCCACAAGACTTCAAATGTCAATTTCACAATAAGCGATCTTTTTGCCAATAAAATCCATGAAGCACCTTTAAAATGAAAATCAAAGCATTGCTTGAAGTTATATTCATTACAAACTAGAATAAAATGGAGAGAGTGATTGATCAGAGGTCGCAAAGACAAAAGTAACATGATGGTGAAAAGTTAGTAGGGATGGTGAAAGATTCAATGAGTGAAGAACAATTTAAGTCGTGGATCACCATATCGATTTTTTCAAAAGATCTCATTTATTCTAAAAGCTACATAAAAAAATGGACAAGTCTACTATTTACCATCCGTCTCTATGTCCTCTTATTGAAGTAAATGATAGAATGTCTGAAGTTAATGTTATTCCGTACAGAAATCACTTTGGATCAAAATCAATGGAGAAGAAAATGCCTAGCAGTTGTTTCTTATCTAAAAGAGTGTCAAAAAGAAAGCATAATTACATTGAAAATAGGGTACGATTCGGTATTGTACAGATCCATTTTCACGAGGTGACTCTTGGCGATAGTCCAGTCGTTCGCGAAGGACCTCCTTTGCAACTCAGTGAAAGGTGTTCAGGCGTATCTTATGCATCCGTCACACAGTTTGAAAGAAAGAAAATGCAAAGTCGACCAAGACAAAAGTCAGAACTTATTATTAGTCCAAAGGATAGATTCCAAATGTTGAAAGCGGCAAAAATTCCAGTTCGAGACATTGCTAACGTTGTTGGAGAAATACGTAGAATTCAGAAAGAGAACTATGATCGCATGATCCAAGAAACTTATTCAATGAATACCAAGATGGTATGCCAACCAATTTATTGTGGAGATGGAGTCTATGAAGAAATCTAGACTAATGTATGTTTCAATATGTTAAATGTCATTATGTATTAGAAATAGTAAAGTACTATTTCTTTTTATCTATAATAAAAATTAAGAAAGCTTTCCTAACTGGCCCAAGAATTCACACGGACTAACAAGTTCCGTACTTCCATATGTTACATTTCTCCTTTCGTTTGCAATCATTTGTAAGTTCTGGTATTCAGAGTAACATCCACCTCCAATGACAAATGTTATGACTTCACGATATGGCGCTCTAGTCATGTTTCTCAAAAGCTTGACATCTACATCACCCTTAATCTTTGGATCGAGATACAAGTATTCGTCGTCTTCTGTGTTTGGTTTCATTTCACACAAGTTTTCAACTACTCTAGTGGAATGATGCTTAACGATCTTTCCAAGCATGGAGCTAACCTTTTCCGTAGCCTTTGCCAAAAGCCCTGATGCTTGGTTGGTCGCGCGAGACATGAAACTTGAAAGAAGGTCTGAAGAAGTACCACCCTTTGACACATAATCATCACCGACAGCATCAGAAAGACTTGGGATCATTTGCATCGACCTTAGATTCTTCAAATATGCAACAGCCTTCAGACCTTTATCCAATTTCCCTCTATCTTCTTTCGTCAGTGTCCCATGTCCACCACTGGATGAATTCTTTCCACCCTGCTTTTCATTCACACTAAGACCTTTGCTTTCCAAAGACTCAGCCATTTTCTCAGAGACCATAGTAATGTCACTTCCAGGAACAGTAGTTGCCAAACAGAAAACAATCAATAGACGGATTTTATCTTCAACATTACCCTTGGAAGGATCGGTCACCAAAGACAATACTTCTGCTTTCGCCTTTGCAGAATCGTTTTTGTATTGTCCCGAAGCTAATGCAGCTTCTAATTCAAAAAATTGGGGAACATCTCTTGCTGCAACTTCGTTCATTACTGCCTGCAGAATAGATGTATGCATCTCAAGTTGCTTCTTCTGCTCCAACAATTTTGGTAAGGAGTCAACTGCACTAGCAAGCTCAGATGCACCACTTACTGCATTTGGATCGCCTGAAGGAGGATCTGATTCTCCCCCTGTCTTGCTACGAATGGCCATTTCTCGTGAAGTCACGTCTTGTAATTCAGTTCCATTCGCTTCAATTGCTTCTGGAAAAGGCTGAAACTTGTGCTTACTGTAAAATGGATCCAAATCAGCATCCAAGTCAAACTTTTTCAGTTGCGCTCTTCTTCCACCCTCCGGATTCATGGTGAATTCGACTCGATTTGCATTATGGGTTAGCAAATCATCAATCAATGCTTGGTACGTCGAACTGTGCTGAATCGGAGTAATCAGATCCATGTTTCTATCCAATATCACCAAAAGTGGCTTTGACCCATGATATCCATGACTACTACTAGGGTGCTCCGCTATAAGTTGATTCAATTTTCTAGCCACCATTTCTGGAGCACCATTTCTCGCACATCGAATAATTGGTACACTGCCCATTGTCCCCATAACGGACAAAAGTCCATATGCTATGTCATTCATGTATTGTTCCATAGCATGATCAGTCACTCCACTGCCATTTATCATTGCATACGAGTCCTTTTTATTACTCAATGAAAAAAGACATTGTTCCATACAGACGAAATCAAGATACTGATCATGCAAACTAGCAATCATATCGAGACATCCATTTTGTACCATGAGCTTTCCAAATTCTTCCATTAGAGAACGATCTAACTTCGAGACGAAATTAATGTGTACCTTGGAATAAAGTCGTTTACTACAATCTGAAGCAATGATTTGTAAGTTAGCACGAGTTGGTTCGACAAAGTATACAGCTGGTACATCGGGAATCGCTTCTCTGTCGGTGGAAATGAGTAGATGAAGCGTGACTCCTCGACTACGCAATTGTGAAACTGATAGAAGAGGGGAGATGATGGAGCGACATGGTGCATCATAGATGAGAATTTTCCATTGATTGTAGGATGTTCCAGCGGGTGCATCGTTGTAGTTATAGACTCCATCGGAAGATACAGTTGGGGTCTTCGTGGTGTCATTGAGGGAGAGCATCCGATGGATGGCATTTAGCTGACTAGTCTTGAGGCTGTGCGTTTCGCTCGACATTACTGCGGTTGACTATGTTGAAATGAGTTTCAGAGATTTGTGTACCGGGTAATACAGTTTTGTGACGACGCAGGGTAAGGTAGTAATTGCCTTCTTGGAAAAGAAAGATCGTGCAGTGTGTAAGGTACTTTTTAGTGTTGTTCTGTGAACTCTCTTGTCGTTGTCGCTTCACGACGGCAGTTGAAACAAATTTGTCTAGGTACCTAGCCATTGTAAATGTAACCTTTTCACACGCCAATCTTTCTATTTTAAGCACAATACAAATTGCTTCAATGCAATATTAGAAAGAGATATATAGAGAAAGATAGGGTAGAAGTGATACAATGGCAAATGAAGGTTGAAAGAAGTAAGGTAGGTACTTGTGCGACAATAAATGCAAAAGATGAAATTATAAAAATAATTTACATGGAGCTACATGCATAAGCGAAAGTTCTCGTGGCCGAGTAATGAAGATGATGTTGATTATGGATATTGGTAAAAGGAGTCAAATTGTGTGCAATAAATGAATTTCTACCTTGTATGTAGAGGAAATGTGAAAAAGTGAGAGATTTTCACTGCTATGTCATTGTCTGCCGTAAAATAGTACTTTTCAGTCATACATAAGTATATCAAAAATGAAATCAGCGTGAAAATCTGGGTAGGAAAGAGTACCATAAAGTATGTTCGACTTGGTTTTCAACATCTGAAAAAAACGAACGAAAAAGGGTCAATGATATCACTTACAAAATGACGTGTCTAAAAAATATAAGAAATACTTAGCGAGTGATGATGTTGATATTGATACAAGAAGAGAGACATATGATACACCTCCTATCAATAATAATAAAAGCAGGGTTGAAAGTTATAACGTTAAGAATAGTATTTATAATATTTTATTGACGACAGTTTCTCAACAACAAGATGTCGTGGCCGAGTGGTCTAAGGCGCTGGATTTAGGCTCCAGTCTTCGTTGGCGTGGGTTCGAATCCCATCGACATCAAGCTTTTCTTTTTCCTTCTTTTGCTTTTTTCTACTTGAAATGATCAATGGTAGTCAATAGCAGAAACAACGGAGACCTGTGGGCTTGTACTTCATGAGTTGTGATGCTTTTCTTTTGACCTGTTGGCTTTCATCCTCACTCCTTTTTCAAGCCCACAAGATTCTATTTGCTTTCTTATATATCTATTGTCATGTTTGCAGAATTGTCTTTATTCCATTCAGCATTGGTCATAGAATTTGTAAGAGCAAACTTCCGGAGGTCATCATATGAGTCCCATCTTTATAACCTTGACATGTTTATCTCATCTTTGGAAGTGCCAGTCATTCCTTTGCCTCATGCTGCAACCCTACCTAAATGCCCCTCACTTTGGCTCTTGCTTTTTTGTTTGCTGAATACCTTGACCAAACAAAAGGACTGCAAGAAATACTGTACGTACGTATGTTCTTCATATGCGATTTTTTTGTTCTTGGATTTACGCATTTTTCCAAGCCTGCGTACAACATTATGTTATTCTTTATCTAATGTCGTCTTTTTCTGTATTGCATTATTTTCATTTCGCAAGGAAAGAGAAAAAAAAAAATTGAGTCCCGCCTGACCGACGTCTGGTGAGTAGGACGTTAGTAGGCGGACCTGACAAAACCGACAAAAGAAAAGACGCTCCATCACTTTTTCAATTTTTTTAATCATTCTATTTCAGTGACTGATAGAACCTGTTTCTTGCATCATTACTGTATCTCAATTACTGCATTGATAGATTTTAATCCAATCCGAAAAGAACGGTTGGCATTCAAAGTCTTGAAAAAAAGTTACAGTGGAAAAAGGTAATTTCGTGAAATCGTCATTTCGAATTCAATACAATCCCTAACCTACACCCAACTTTTGAAACAGGAGTTTCTTATTCGAATCTACACAAGAGCATTCGTTGCTTCACTTGTCACACTAGCACTCTTCATCCAAGTGATTTCAAGTGCATTCATTTCGTTTGACTTGATTCTTCCAAAGAGAACTACTGTACAGCATTACAATCACTCTCCCTCCATCAATCATCAATATGAGCTCCAATATTGTTTCAAAGAATGATAGAAAGCGCAATCACTCTGGAAAGACATCAACACCATTGAAACCTTTGAACACAAACTCCATGTCGAAAACTCTGTATGTCAATCTTGGAGAAGAGGAACTATCCGCTTCCCTTGAAGATCTTCAAAATGAAAGCGACGTCATGAATGTCATTTTTAGTTTCATTCCGGGCAGCTTCGTTACTATTGGTTGTGTTTCGAAACAGTTCTATAGTGATTACTCAACTCGCGGGATTAACAAAAGTACAGCTTTCAATTCTGCTGATTCACTTCTAAAGATTGGGCGAAATAGAAGGACAACAGTTGATGCTGTATCAATCGATGTCAAACTTACCGAATACTGTTTTATAAACAATGCACCGGAAGAGTTCATGCTCAAAGTATGCCAGAGTGCTGCAATGAAGGGAAGAACAGATATTCTAGAATGCGCTGTTTCATTTGGGGTTAACTTCTCTCGAGTGATTTGGGATTACACTTTGCTTTGGAAGAATGAAAGTTTGATTTTTAAGTTGGTGGAGGAAGGCAATCTTGAAATGCTACAATACTTTGACAGCAAATTTTCTGGTTTCGATGTGGACGACTGGAGAGCAGTTAATTTTAGAGCAACACTTTACGGCCAAATACACATAATGAAATGGTACTTTCTAGAAAAGGCTCATCTCATAGAAGACATTGATTACAGGACCTACATCCATTCTACAATTGAAGCGTACGAAGCGTATGAAGATGTTCTGGAAGGCGTGGAAGCTCCTAGAGTGACTGAGGAGCTATGCCGGATAGCAGCTGAAAATGGTAACATTCAAGTGTTGGCATATTGCCAAAGAAACCATCCCCAGTTTGAAACTTTGTTATGGCAGTGCCAGCGTAACTGTAGTGGAGGGTTGTGTAACTCTTCAATGACCAACAAAGATAAAGAACAGGCTCTCAATACCTTGAAATGGCTTCGTCGGTATGGCTGCCCTTGGGGTATGAATTTTTGCAGTTATGTTGCTCGTTTTGATAATCTTGAAGCATTGAAATTGGCTAGGAATGAAGCTTGTCCTTGGGACCAAGATACAATTCGATATGCTGTTGAAAGGGGAAACATTCCTATAATTGAATACTGTTTACAGAATAAATGCCCTATGACTGCGGAAGTTTGCAGTTCTGCAATGTCTATCGCAAATCATAGCGTAGCCCTCGAAGTATTGAAGTTACTGCGAAAACATTCATGCCCATGGAATGAGACTACCTGTACTAGGGCTATTTCGGGAGGTCATTTTGAAGCAATGTTGTGGGCAATGCGCAATGGTTGTCCTTGGACAATTGACACGTTTACTTTACTTGTAGAAGAAGGTAACGTATCGGTTATAGAAGAGGTGCTTCAATACGAAGTACTGCATGGATCAGTGATCATACACACTGCTGGAATAGTAGAGATGGCTCCAGCGGTTGTTGGAGCAATCGACAAAAGAATTTTTCAAGAAGAATCAAATGATCATCATATTATTGACAAGTTGAAACTCCTACATAAATATGGATACAAGTGGAATGAAAACATATGCGCAGAAGCTGCAGCACAAGGTCGACTTCGAGTCTTGCAATTTTTGCAATATTTAGGGTGTCCGATGGATACCAAAACATGTACTTGTGCAGTTCAAGCTGGAAACATTGAGATTCTAAAGTATGCACATGAGGTTGCGGGGTGCTGTCTGAGCAAGGAAGCATATGCATTTTGTTTCGGCTGGCTTGGTCTTGACACCAAATATGATAGCATTCCAACAAGAGTACGAGATTCTCATGTGAAAATTCTGAAATATCTGGAAGAAAATGAATGCCCAAGACCAGCTAAGAGTGAATGGAATATTCAGGAGACAATTTACTTCTCAGACTGATCAAGAGAGAAATGAGTGGCATTAGAACGTATTTGAAATTTGCATAATATCACCAATTGAACCTGCAAATTCAAATGGCTGTTCACTTTTTTACAGCATATTAATATACTGCACCTATGGATAGACATGTACAAATTCTACGGTAAATAAAAAGGAATTTTTATTGTGATTTTAATAGCACGCTCTTTAAAAAAGAGCTATACTGATTACGAATCTTCCAGTCACTTCTAAGTGGCTTTGGACAATCATTTTCGACAAGGTACTAAAATGTTTCACTGAATCCACATAAAGTCTCCAATGCTCGGGAAACTTACTGCTACGCCAGAGTTGCTCCATGTTTCTATTTGGCTATGAAGTCCGAGTAAAAAGAAAAATTACGTGAGTAAGGCTTTTGGAGGCTTGTGTACCAACGAGAGCATTTCCCATCATGCATTCTGCTCATATTGGTAGTTGATTTCTCATTTTCTAACCTGTTCATAGGTCATAAGACCATCCCTCAAAAATTTATGTATAGATCGCATATAATTGTGAACTATTTTCTTCGTTCATGCGAGGTGCTTTGTAGTTTTCAATGACATGTGAATGATGATTTTCCTAGATAAGTTCCCCATCATGGTAGAATAGTCCATAAACTTTTACGATTGTTAGTTTTAGCTAAGCACATCATGATTCGTAAACTGTAAATCTTGCTTACCAAAGAGTTGCCTTTCACTATTGAGAGATGTTTGGAATCTTTGCAAAGCTGAAAAGACTACATTAATATTATCTTTACTACTTATCTATTATACAAAATGAAAACCGTAGACTTGCTGACAAAATGCATGGTATATGGATGGTACAATAGGATTCAAATTCATCGAGCGATGCTCATTTTTATACGTCTTTGATACTTCTACTCTCTGTATGCCCACGCACCAAAACTGGTTTTACCTGATTGGGCTATGATTGTTTGTTGCATCTCAATCACGAAGCTCAACTGTTGTTGTATCGCTTTCTTTTCAATGTTATTGGTTCCTCCCTTTGACCTGCTCTTGACTCCTTGCAGTTGACAAGTGCAGTAGGATGCTTAAAGAGCACTTTATAAATACACCCAACAGAGCCTTGTGTGGCAACTGTCATGAAGGGGAGAAGACCTGTGACTGGATCGTTTGTTTCTAGCTCCACTAAAGAAATAAGACCTGTTCTAGGTCTTCCATACAAAGGTATTGAAGTCACTTGTTCAGGGCAATATTCAAAAAGAGCTTGATGGTAGCTTCGTCCATCCTCATCCAATAAATCGCGTAAATATAAAGGGATATATTCAAAGGTAAATAACGTGTTCCCTACATCAGAACGCTTGCATATTTGGTGCAGAAGTGGGACAGAGATTGGACAGATGACCCTTTCGAGAGTTTTTTTGGAAAGGATATCGCATGTCGATACACCTCAGCACGATCTTGTTCTGAATAATCTCCATAGAAAAGTAGTCCACTTTCATCTGGAAACAGCTGAAACGATACCCTAAGGAAAACTTCCACAGAATCAAAGTTTTCTTCATAACAATGATGGTGAAGTAGCGTCTTGTCTGCCACTCTTGAGGTCTTCAATGCTTCTTTGTGCCATCTTGCGAGACACTCAAATCTTTCTTTGCATGTTTTATTGCAGGAGAAAGCAAGCAAATTAGTATTCTTGATATCTTCTTTTGTAATGAAGCCTTGCTTACAGAAGTGATCAATGGTATTCGCAACTGATTTATCAAGGGTCACTGCTTCAGAAGAACCAGGAGCTTCAAATTCAATAGAAGTCGAAACCAAATATTGTAAAACATTTTGATTAGTATTCCTGGCCGCTGGATAATTGCACAAATATCCGGTACAGGAAACTGTAACAAATAAGTGTATGTACTTTGCATAGGACATGAAATGGTGCTTTCGTCGATTGGTCTAATGCTGTAGGAACCATATCAATCAGCTTTTTGACAACTTCGACAGGAGGTTGACTCGTATGAAGACGAGTGAGTGCATTTGCAACCTAACAGCAACTAAGTCCTCCACTACTAGTTCGCGTGAACCAAAAGTGACTGTATCCAAGGTTCAAAGGTCGAGAAGTCATGACCGGTCGTGTAAGTGCATCTCATTAATGTGAATCAAAGCTTTCAGCTTTTGCAAGAAATTCTCTGCCTTTTCGATTCGCTGAAGAAAGCTATCTGAATTTGTCTGTTCGAGTCTTGATATGAGTTAGAATACTTCGAAAGGATTGAGCCGTCGTTTGTGACTTTGTATAAACCTTCGTGCATTTCAGCCGTCACTGGAGCCGTCGTTTGTGACTTTGTAAAACCTTCGTTCGTTTGAGCCGTCTCTCGATCCATTTTTCTGTTTTTTGAAAGCTTATAATTTTTCAACACCTACAGACCACACATTCTGTATTTTTTTATCAATGTCTGTATTATTACAAACTTCCTCCTTCACGGTTTTTGAGTAAAAGTGCTATGATGTATTGAAGCGCAATGAATTGAACAGAGTTTCCTTCCGATGTCTTTCTATAGACCTTCTCAATGAAGCATCTTCAATAAAAATTCGTGCATGAATTGCTGGTCCCGCTGGAGTAGAGGAAAGTTGGTGAAAGAAGAGTAAACCAAATTATCATCTTCACGTTCTTTTGTATCAAGTGATGTGAGACGAAAACAAAATAATCTTAGTAGATCATGTGATGGTTTCTTGCTCATTTTACCCTACCACTATTATTGACCAACTCTGTATCCAACATGCAAACTTTTTGTTTTCTTGGTTTTCTGTGCCTCTGTAGAAGATTTCGTCTACGTCTCTTGAACAATATACCTCGGAATGGCCTCGAAGTTTTATTTATCTCTCCAGGATACTATGTTTTATGGTCTTGCCGAGTACCTGCATGAGACTGCGCCATTAATGTAGGATTTTGCCTCATTTCCTTGGAAACAGCTTGTCGATGAGCATGTACCTTTGAAGTGTATCCACGAATTCATTGAATACAAATTAACTGCTGTAGAGACAAAGATTGTCCTATACTATTAAGACCTTCCGTCATATTCGCAAGTATAACATCACTCCTCACTTCGAAAGAGTTCCACTATTGTTCATATACAATAGGATTTGTACAATAGACTTTCAAGGGTAAAATGAGGAGTAGCCACACAAAGCAATTTTACCTATGCTCGAGATACTGAACAATTACCATGCAAACAAATCAACATAATTATCTTTCACACATGCCAAGAGTAACGGGCATTTTTCAACAATCCCAAGTGATCTAGAAAAGGTACCCTTCTTCATTCAGCAGACGAGAATTTATCGAGCTGTACTAAGTTAGACCAAGCTCTGCATCGTCAATAGCTCAATATCACAGTACTCAGCGAAACAACCAATTCTGTATACCCCAATAGTGACAAGCCAAAAGAGACAAGTTTTGCAATATAATCACTGTATGGAAAAGAAGGGGATTTTTGCATACTGGTGAGAATGCAAACATAATAGACGGACTCACTCAATTTTACGTTAGATACAGTAAGTAGCAATACCCTTATCCGTACACAAAACATATTGCATCTAACATCTACATCCCCTTAGAATATACTAACAATTGCCAACCCAATAATGCGTAACATGTACTGTGGTGGAGCTAGAGCAGGAACTGACGAAGACTACGGTGACAATAAGCTCTAAACAATGAAATCCTAACAAATCAATAGCAATTTTCTATTTTGAATAATCTGTTTAGTGGAGACCAAACAAACGATGTAAACAAAACATAGTGCAGCTTTATGGATTATTCTAATCAACCATGCAAGTTTCTAATGGTGTATCCAGGCTTGTTGCTCTTTCGACACATGGAATGAACCGCTAACTGGTTTGAATATTCTCCTTGCGATCCAAATGCACTAAATCAAGAACTTGTCTCAAGTTCCCACTTGTGACTAACCAGTCTCTGAATCCACTATTTAACTCTTCCTCTAGCTTTGCCTGTTGCTCTTCAGTAAGATTCTGCATAGCTGCTTGTAGTATCTTGATTTGATCTGTTTTCTTCACCGCTCTCTTCTCATACTCAGTTGGTAGTCTGAATGGAGATAGTTGAAGTACATCTGCCAAGTTATGACAGTACATACTTCCAATTCCATTACCAACCTTTGAAGCCCCACTCGCAATTGATGCAGAATCTTCAAAGCTTCCACTGGTTTGTACAGTCATTTCCTCTGCTGCCATTTCTTGACGGGCTCTTCGTTCTTTCGCTGCTTCACTAATATATGGCACCAGTAAAACTTGAAATTCAGAAGCAGGTACAAGACTCGGAGTCTTCATTGCATCATCGGTGCTACTCTCTGATCCAGGAGTTGGGCTCGAGGATCGAGGAGGTACAAGTGACTGTGCTTGTAACAAATCTGACAAAGTTGATAGTTCTACAGGCTGCTTCCACTTATTACTTGCACATTGTAAGGTAGGTCCATACAATGGATCGCTCACCATTTCATTATTGTCTGGTGAGACCACACCTGCTGCTAAACCAGTCGCTAGTAAATCTTCTCTCAGACCATCATAGTAAGTATTATATGGTGCAAATTTCACATTGCGATTATCTCCAACAAGAAGTGAAGGAGAAGGTGTGAATATATTCAAAGTGACATCGTAACAATTACTGACGAGTACTCTCCTCGCAGCTGCGGTAATAGTAGTTCTTTCGCAGTCAACGACGTGTAAAAGTCCCGCCCCTGCTCCAACCACAATTGTGCAATTCGAACAGGCAGCGATAGTAGCATGCTCGAACGGCTGCAAGAGATACATGTGAGAGTCAGAACATCCCGTTACATACACATCGTGTAATCTTGAATTGGTTGCAGATCCAGAAAGGGGATTTGTATTCTTTTTATGTGTTCCGTCCGTATGATTGTTCGGTTTGAGCAGAATCGTTGATCCTCGTACTTGAATGTAACTCAATTCTTTGTTGTAGTCTTCCTCTTCACCATCAACATATGATTTAGATTCTCCTTTTTCTCCAATAGATAATTTCTTAATACCAGTCAGTGCATCTTCGACATTATCTCCATCTTCCAGACTATTATTGCCATTCAACTCGCGCTCTAAATGCCTTCGGATCTCACTTTCAGCATCTCCTACATAGACTCCACCACTGGTAGGAACCCCCTGACTCTGCAAGATATCTGCAATAAATAGTGGTGGATCATCGATGCTTCCTCCATGAGGAGCTTGAAATACCAAATTTAATCTCTCCAACTCTTCATTAGTCATTTTGACTTTGGTACCAATCTCTTGATGTTCATCCTCGTGTCTTCTAACAAGTTCATCTGGATCCATGGTAGAGTATGGATTATTTCTAGAAGCTCCGTGTCTCCTCACTTCATATTCGGCATCATGGACACATTCGGAGAGAGCAAGGTCATATACTGCATCCAATGCTTCAGCACTCGAAGGCACACAGGCAAGCAACATAAACTTTCTCAAGTGTCTCAATAAATAAGCAGAGCAATGCAAATGATCATGGTGATAATGTTGCGAACGAGAATTGATCTTGTTCAAAAACTTGCTCAAGTCTGTACCAAAAATTTCTCCAATGCCAGAGGTAGCATTCTGTTTCGCCATGAGTGCATCAAATCTCTGTTCATCTTCTCCACTGACATTTCTCCAGAATGACTCTTCTTCACAATGTAAGAGGAGAAACATACCAATCAACCATACAGGTAGTTCCTTCGCACTTGCAGCGGATGCTTTGTTATTATTTGCATTTTTATTTTGACTCTTTTTCTGAGGAGAATTTTGCGGTGAATCCCCCTTTTTCTTTTTCTCTTCTGTAGAATCTAAACTTTGACTTGACTCACAACTCAAAATTGGAGGAATAGTCTGACTCAATGTCCGCTGGATACCCCAACCGTGATCCTCCTCTTCCTCCGCCTCTTCCATTTCAATAGACCGTGCTGCTGTGTGAAGGGTATAGTACATGGTCGCCATTTCCCAAAAGAGTGCAGCAGATGGCTCAGCCCACATTAAGCATCTCCATGCTTCTGTGATCCATACTGTATATTGCACTGATAATTCTTTTGGTTCTTGAGGCTGAGATTCCTCTTCGTCGTCATTTTGTACATCGTGTCTAGCATTTTCAAGTGCATGTAGACCTAGAGTATGTGTGATTCTGAGAACAGTTTTTGGTGTAAGTTCCCGCGCATGTTTAGGGTTCAGTACAGCACCAGCAAAGGCATGAGGATTGGCAGTAAGACGTGTGGAAGAGTCTAGAGATTGGAATGAATTGCGGTTAAAGAGACTATCGTCTTGCTGTTGCTGTTGTAATGACGGTTGATGTGGTACCGATTTTCTTCCAGCCATCTTGTCGCTTCTCCTGCTCATGCTTTATTTTGGATTCAAATGACTGCTTTGCGATGATTGGGCGACGATGCAAAGGCGTTCTTGATCAAACGAGTACGATCAGTATTGCTGCAATATGCCAACTATTTGAATGCAAAATGCTAACGAGATGTTTCAGTTGTAATTACTTCTTGTCTCTTGTCGTGGTAGAGGGTACCATACTTACCAAGCTAAACGAGAGAGAGAAACGGACTGTACGTACTACGTCTATCAAGGGAAACGTGCATGGGAAAAGTGAGTCATTCCCGTTTCATTTTGAAAATTTGGTAATTAAAATTGAAAAATTGGTGGTAAAGTAAAACTTAAAAAGGTGTTGATAGTGTCAATAGTAACGCAGTTTTCTTTCCTATTTATAGATTTTCAGGAAAGTTCATTAGAAGAAGGATCAATATGGGACCTAAATGATTTTTTCTTTTTTTTACAAATGAAAATGGAGTACTCTTCATCAGTCTTCAGATGATTCGGGAAGTAAGAAATAGAGTTGACATTTCCCATAGATGAATGGAGAGCATTGAATTCGGAAAAAGCTAGTTGCAATTTTACGATCCAAAGAATAAAGTGTTGATACTGGACTCTCCTGTATATTCTTTGCGTTATTCTTTTCAGAATAAATCTCAGTTCTTGTGGATACTTCTTCTGAAAGAATATTTTTTACATCAGTTGATTAGAATAATCCACAAAGCTACAATACATCGTATGTTTGGTCTCCACTAAAAAGACTATGAAATAGAAATAGATATCTAGTTATTTGTTAGGAATTCATTGTTTAGAGCTCATCGTCTCCAAAGTCACCGTAGTCCTCATCAGCTCCTCCTCCTCCTGCTCCACCAGAGTACATGTTACGCATTATTGGGTTGGCAATTTGCTCGACTTCTTTCTGTTTTTCGTCGTAATCTTCCTTTTCTGCTTCTGGGTTGGAGTCCATCCAGTCAAGGACCTCATCAATAGTATCTTGAAGCTCCTTCTTGTCTTCTGGGCTCAACTTATCTGCAAGACCCTTCTCGTCATCCTCCAATTGGTTCTTGAGGTTGTATACGTAAGACTCAAGTCCGTTACGTGCATCGATTCTCTCCTTGACTCTCTTATCCTCCTCAGCGAATTGCTCAGCTTCTTGAACCATGCGCTCAATCTCCTCTTCAGAAAGACGTCCCTTCTCAGCGGTAATGGTGATCTTCTCAGCCTTTCCAGTTCCCTTATCCTCAGCAGATACCTGAAGGATACCGTTAGCATCAACCTCGAAAGATACTTCGATTTGTGGTACTCCACGTGGTGCTGGAGGAATTCCAGTAAGCTCGAACTTTCCAAGAAGGTGGTTATCCTTGGTCATGGAACGCTCTCCCTCGAATACCTGGATAAGTACAGCTGGCTGGTTATCTTGGTGAGTGGAGAAAGTCTGGGACTTCTTGGTTGGGATGGTGGTTCCTCTGTTGATAAGCTTGGTCATAACTCCTCCTACAGTCTCAATACCTTGGGAAAGTGGAGTAACATCCAACAACAAAATCTCGGAAGTAGCCTCTCCTCCCTCTCCAGAAAGAATTCCTCCTTGTACAGCAGCTCCGTAAGCTACAGCCTCATCTGGGTTGATTCCCTTGGATGGTTCCTTTCCTCCAAAGTATTCAGAAATAAGGGATTGTACCTTAGGAATACGGGTAGATCCTCCTACAAGAACAATCTCATCAACCTCATCCTTCTCAATATCAGCGTCGGTAAGAACGCGTCCAACTGGTCCCAAAGTCTTCTTGAACAAATCGTTGTTGAGCTCCTCAAATCTTGCTCTGGTAAGAGTCTCACTCAAGTCGAATCCCTCAGCAAGATCTTCAATTTCCAAACGAGCCTGCTGTTGGGAAGAAAGTGCACGCTTAACACGCTCAACTTCCTTTCTCAACTTTTGAAGAGCACGCTTGTCTCCAGAAATATCAGTGTTGGACTTCTTCTTCATCATCTTGATGAAGAATTGCATTACTCTCTGATCGAAATCCTCTCCTCCCAAATGGGTATCTCCGTTGGTTGCAAGTACCTCGAATACTCCGTTATCAATGGTCAAAAGAGTAACATCGAAAGTTCCTCCACCAAGATCGAATACAAGTACGTTGGACTCTCCTCCAGTCTTGTCCATACCGTATGCAATAGCAGCAGCGGTAGGCTCGTTGATGATACGCTCAACCTTCATTCCGGAAATGGTTCCTGCATCCTTGGTTGCTTGACGCTGAGCATCATTGAAGTAAGCTGGTACGGTAACAACAGCATTCTTTACATCCTTTCCAAGGAAAGTCTCAGCAGTAGCCTTCATCTTTTGAAGAATCATTGCGGATACCTCCTCTGGTGCAAACTGTTGCTTCTTTCCTCCAACAGTTACCTGAACAGCTGGCTTGTTCTGGTCGGAAACAATATCGTATGGTACTATTAGCGGAAATTTTTACATTAGAAACCATGATGAAAGAATGATGCATAAGACAATTTGAAAAAGATTCAATTAGGTCAACACTTACCAAGCTTCTTATCAGCCTGAACGGACTTATCACTGAAATTACGTCCAATCAATCTCTTTACGTCGAATACAGTGTTCTCTGGGTTGATGGTAGCCTGATTCTTTGCAGCATCTCCAACAAGACGATCTCCATTGTCCATGAATGCAACATAAGAAGGGGTGATACGGTTACCCTGGTCGTTAGCAATAATTTCTACACGTCCATTCTTGAATACTCCTACACAAGAGTAGGTAGTTCCAAGATCAATTCCAATAACGGTTCCCATCTTTTGTTCTTCCTCTGCGCGAACAGGGGAGGCCATCAGGGCCACTATTGTTGATTCAAAAAGATTAGTTGATCAAATGAAGTATGGGTCATTTTTGATTTTCATTGCAATGACAATTGATTGAGAAAGAGAGAAGAAAGGGTCAGATAAATTCATTTGAAACGAAGTTTTGATACAGCTGTGAATGATAACCTCGAGCTCTCAGAAGAAATTCTAGGAGAAAGAGAGTGAAAGAAACAAGAGATGCGCCTTCTTAAGAATCATTCGTTTCAAATCAATTTGCAAAAGATTCAAAGCTTCTTGTCCTTCAGATAGCAAGGAGCTTTCCTATCAGCAAGTGCTATACTATGCATAAGCACATCTGATTTAGCTTGGATCACGATTCAATCTATGCTCCCTTCATTCTGAAAAGATACATTGAAGAATGCAATGACCCCAAAAAGATTACTCTAGACAGTCTTTCAGTCTCTTTCAATTTCAAATCCTCCTGCTCTCTCTTCTATACTCAGGCGTCCAACAAGTAAATACAAGCTCTGACGAAACTTACATGCAGCTACAGCAATTTTCTTGAAAAGCATTTTCAATTGTATATTTATTACAACTATGAGAAGATCAGTTCAATTACGCTTCCAGCTTCCAACAGAGAGCAGCATTTGGGTTACACGATGCTGGGCTCTTGCTGCTGGAATTCTACGGAGCTCCATCGAGACAGCTTCCACGCATTGGGTTATGGGTCAAAATTTTGGCGCCAAAAAAGATTCGATTCCATTATTTTTGGCCAGCAAGGGGTTCTGAAGGGGTGACAATCAAATCCTTTGAACAAAGAGTGAATAATTGCGTCAGATATCCCCTCATTCTTTCGACATCAAAACGTCGTTCATGTTTAAATGATGTGAACTAGTTGGTTTATTGAAATACTAACTATGAAACAAAAGTAGAGTGCAATACTAACCACATTTTTCTTTTACTCTCATTACATAGTACTGGGTCATTGAGAATACAATGAAAAGAGAAGAGGTCTCGTCATTATCTTGCGCCATTCTGTCATTGTCTTTATCATTTTTCTATGCTTTTTCCCCTCGTCCAAGAATTAATATCAACATCACTACCCTATCAAAGAAGCAAATCAAAACAATTTATTTCATACTGTTTGTAAATATGATATTGTCAAAGCCTATACATGCCTTTACTCACAGGCTTCAATCACATGGAACTTCATATAGAATACAACAGAATATTTGGGGAATATCGAAACATACGAGCATTCAACATTTCTCTACAGCTTTGGATTCAGATAAAGATACAATCTTTGCTAGAATAGACACTGATGAAGAAAAGCATAATCTTATGGACGAGATTCAAGATATTGATTTGTTCAAGCCTTATTTCCCCATCTATTACAATGATGTATACAAAGTACCTCTTCCAAAGAATCATAGGTTTCCCATGAATAAATACCATCAAGTGCGTGTACGAGTTCAGGAATATATTAATCCAATCAGAAACGAAAATAATGTGCAATGTGAGTTTCGAATAAGTCCACTTGCATCTCTAAATGATTTGCAAACCACCCATTGTCCGCAATACATTGATCGGTATGTTAGAGGAGAGCAGACAGAAGCTGAATTACGAAACGTAGGTTTCCCATGGAGTCAAAAAGGAGTAGACCGATCGTTTTCATCAACAGGTGGAACAATTGCCGCCAGCACTGCTCTTTGCTTATTAAAGTCAAGACAATTACAGCATCAAGCAGCACTGTCACATGAAGAAGAAACGAAAGAATATGGTATGCTCTTTTCAGCTCATGTAGCAGGAGGGACACATCATGCTTTCAGAGATTATGGGGAAGGCTTTTGTATTTTTTCTGATATTGCTGTGGCTGCCAATGTCATCTTGAGGGATTATGACTTCATCAAGAACGTATTGATTATCGACTTGGATGTTCATCAAGGGAACGGCAATGCAGTACTGTTTCAAGATGTCGAAGAGGTAAAAACTTTTAGTATGCATTGTAGTGCAAATTATTTTTCTCCCAAGGAAAAATCTGATTTGGATATTGAATTACCAGCTGGTGTGACAGATGAAACTTATCTTGCTACTTTACATCATTGGTTGAAACAAATAGAAGCACAGAATGGCAAGATTGACTTTGTTTTCTTTCAGGCCGGTGTAGATATTCTCGAACAAGATCGTTTGGGAAGAATGAATATTAGTTATGAAGGTATAGAAAGAAGGAATCTCATGATTTTCGATTTTGCAAAGAGATTGAAAGTGCCGCTTATGATTAGTATGGGGGGAGGATATCCTCGAAATGACTGGGAACCGATTTTGAAAGCACATACTAGAGTTTATACACAGGCATATGATTACTTAGTCCAGAATGACAAATGCTAAGAAAGATTTTATTATATTTAAAGCAGCTATGATTAGTCGAGTTAACCAAACAGTAGAAACTACATCCTATACGTTTACAACTATCTATCTGACCCAAACGACCGAAGTTTCTCGTCATCGCCATCTGAAATGTTTGACAAGTAACTCATATCATATGCTGAGAAAGACTCTTCTATATTTTGTGACATAGATTCTACAAAAACAACCTTGTCTTGCGCTGCCTTTTCGTAGACCCAATCGTTTTTTCTTTCAGTGCATAGGTTCATACTAGAGGTTTGTATCAAATCATGAAGGTTATCATCATTCGTATGGGAAGGAACAAACTCAGAGGTCGATCCTTGGTCTTCTTTAAATTGATGATTCAAGTCTGGCTTCCGAACAATATCCTCAAGTGGAAAAGATTTACAAGTGAGACCTTTAGAGTCATAACACTCAACAAGCGGTGTGGAAGTTACATCTGGTATTGACATTCTTTCTTCATCATCCATTTGAGGTACGTTTGTAGTGCTTTGGATATCTTCTTTCCCTTCACATCAATTCTTACTTGGTAAAACCATTTGAATCTCCCCCAATTTGTTTTTGTGGTCAATCTGGTAAAACTGAGCACATGAAGATTCATGTTTGTCAAAGGAAAGATTTCCTCCAGCACTACTGACAAGATTATTGTTATTAGCAACTCCAAATTGGACGCTCGACATTGCTTGTGAAGAACTATCACCTATTACAGGACTAATCTCTTGCTTTGGTGCTTCACCACCGTTACGGAATACTATCCAAAATGCTCGAGGCCAAGACATACCAGGGAAACGCGCTCTCATCACACATACAGATGGGCGCGAAAAAATGAAAATATTGAGTACACCTGACAGGGGTTGAAGCGTTTGACTGGCAAAGAGGAAAGCAAAGTGTGGTGGTTTCCCTAGAACAAGTAAAAGATTCATGACCGAAAACAAAATGTTTGTGAAGATGAACTGACAACTATACAATATTACCTGCACAAACATTTCCTTTCGATACATTCGTGCCATTATTTGACTCTGTTCGGTCGAAGATGCAACTCTGTTTTGACTACTTGTTGAACTTGAAGGTCTCTTTGTCCTGAGAGCTCTGATTTCAGATACTTCCTTGACATTGGTATTTACAAGCAGAGCTTCATCCAAAGCCGAATTTTGCTGAATATTGTTTTTCTTACTTGCTCCTTGAGGTTGAACAGATTCTGCTCCTTCTAATGCTGCTTGTGGTTGACTACACACACTGTCACCTGCAATGTTTGGTTCATCTTTGAGACAAGGTTCACTTGGTTTTGTCTTGTATTCTTTGCCATTTTTATCGCTCGAGCCACCTGAAGAGCTAACCTTCAACCATGAGATTCTATCACTCTTTCTAATATGCGTGGCTTGTCCCTTTTTATTACTTTGTACATGTGTCAATGGCAAAGAACTAAATATCTTTTCTCTCGCCGCAATCTTGTAGAGCAAAAATGAAAGAATCGAGACGATGCATGTCAAACATACAAAAGGTACTGATATGACAACCGCGAGATTCAAATTGGTGATCAAATCTTTGTTATCATCGCACTCACCAAAAACATGCGGTGCTTGTCTACATCCAACAGGCGTTGCACTATATAAGCAAAATGTTCCAATCACATTGCTGTTGATTGCATTGTTCGCCAAGGCGATGGTTTGACAAATAAACATGAAAGCAATAAAGAGAAGGTGCAAATATTTCTCGATGAAATTGGCAAACCCAAAATCTGTCATATTTTTGTGCAGTTTGAAGAAGTAGTATATTACAAGGGCCATTGTATACATTGGCGACCAGGCAAATCCGAACGTAAATAATGAGCCTGAAAAGCTACACGATGCTTTGTTTCCGAAAGCCCAAAAGCCTTGAGGTGTAGAAACAGGAATAGTGAATGGACCCAAGATCAGGCCTATACATTGTAAAATATCTGAAACACTTATCGCAAAGATTAGCCTTCTGTAGGGTGTGTGGAACCCTTTCTTGAAGATAATGAGTGCTAAAATCGATGATTGAAGGAGAGACGCGGAAGCCGTTGCGAATGTTGCGCATGCAAGCTTCTTCTGATTTTCTTGATTCATACTACAGTCGAGTTTATCGTTCTAATGAGTAAGGTGAACTTCTATGGTTACTTTCACAATCTCACTATTATATGAATTTCACAAAAGAGAGAAACGAAACGAACAGTTCCACAGTTCCCTTCTTTTGAGCTTCTCCGCTTGAGAACGCTTCTCTTGATTGGCCTGATGATGGTTGATGGTAGAATTAGTCGTAGACACCAGTTGACGAGTGTCTATGATTATCTTGCAAGACCTAAAAAATTCTTAAATTTCAGAAATCCAAAATAATAAAAGCAAAAACAAAGCATTGCCCAGAAATATTACAATATATAACTTTTCGAGATTAAATGGGAAAGAGAAATTACCACAAGTCCCTGGATGTCATATTTCAAATGTTTCAGCAGGAATCAAAAGAAAGGGTCTAGTAAGTTTGCACTTCTTCACTCTATAACCATATTCATCTCTATTTTACTTCTTTAGAAACCAACATAGTCACCATTGTCAGTATCAATTGGATCTGATCCTCCTCCTCCACTAGGCGATCCGAGAGCTCCCGATTCCATAACATCCTTTTGATACCTGTACCATTCCATAGGAATATCTCTGTCCAGAGCAATGGTTGATCTAAAATTGAAGTTTTTGCTCTTTGTAGATTTCAAATCTCCAATGGCAGCACCCCAAAAGCCTCCGACAAAATCAAGATCAGGATTCATTCTAAATCCAGGCAAACAGTCACATCTCAATACACAGCCCTTGAAACCCGCATCTTTATGTGAATTTACCGAAGACCCCATTCTACCTCCTCCAGCTACTGCTCTTACTGACCCAAGAATTGGAATGCGCTTTGATAGGTCTTTTGCGACTGAAGGTAGAGAGATAGATGTAGCTGCATCCTCGTCATCATCATCGGATTCGTCAACCTCTTCAGATTCTTCATCATCAGCAATAGCTCCAAGTGTCAATAAAATTGCAGCAGGGTCATTTCCTCCACACTCTTCAACAACCTTATCAACAATTGCCTTTACATCATCTTCACTCCACTCATTTTCTTTACTCAAAACAAGTTCAGGAATCAAAGCCATACCACATTCTTTGACCTGTTCAAAGGTATCCTTTAACCCAGTCAAATCCATGCTATCGGCATCAGAAATTTCCCCATTAAGCGAAAATAACACTCCAGCAGTACCTTTCTCTGCCAGCTCTTTATAATCTCCTTCGCCACAATAAATTATTGGAAGAGGGCCTGGGAAATTTCCTCTTGCAGTTTCCTGCTCAGCGCAAAATGTTGCGATGTTACCAACACTTCCAGACAAGAATGCTGCGTTTGCCTTTGCCTTTACTCGTAACGAATTTGACATTTTTTCAATTTCTGTTTTTTGTAGCAATAGAGCTGTCGGATCTGATGGTTCAGGGATGATGATTTCTGGGGAAAGAGTAAGTTTGTTGGCAATGGAAGAAAGAGATTGTTGGAGAATAGAATGGTTGCGCTCATATGATGGAGCCAGAGCACTGGCTTGCGCCAAAATTAGAATAAAAAGTGCAGATATCTTCATCTTGTTAAGTTTTAATATGCTTGTAGTACTAGTATATCTGTAAGGTCAGATTACTTCAAAGTGTAATGGAGATGATGATGATAAAAAGAGAAATGTGTAGAATGTAGCAGCCGTCGTAGGAGTGTCAAAAGTGCGTACCAAATCCCTACCCAAGATGGTTTGTGCGATTAAGAAGTGTGAGCCTCCTCTCTTCTTTGGACGAAGAAATAGATCGATCACATCTTCAATCTGAAAGTTACTGAAAACAATATTGTTTCATCACCATAGTGTCCTTCGTATTTTAGGCAAACAGAAAATTACACTCAGTTCCAAAAAATATTGAAAAAATGAGAATCCCGCTCCTTGTTTTGTCATCCCTTTCATTTGTTCATGCATTTGCACCAATTTCAATCCAAAAGAATGCAATCCAATCATCTTCAACATCACAGAATATGTTCACCGGAATCGTTGAGGAAATGGGTGAAGTAGTAAACCTTGAGCAAAGAGATGATATGACTTTATGGGATGGATCTATTGGAAGTGGTACTGAACTCACAGTCAAGGGTGATGTTGTTATGGGCGGGGCATATTTAGGGTAAGTAAAAAGCAAATATGTCATCACACTAAATATATTGATATCTGATCACTTCATTCGCGAGCAGATGTAGTATATGCGTAAATGGAGTTTGCCTAACAGCTACAGAATTGAATGAGGATGAATCTACTTTCAAAGTCGGTCTTGCGCCTGAAACACTTCGTAGAACTTATCTAGGATCATTGGAAAAAGGAGACAAGTTGAATTTAGAAAGAGCGAGTGAAATTGGAGGAAGAAATTCAGGGCATTTCGTGCAGGGTCATGTTGATGGTACTGGTGAAATTATTGATAGATGGGAGGATGAAGATTCGTTATTCCATAAAGTCAAAGTTGATCGCGATTTGTTGAGATATATTGTTCCAAAAGGGTGAGTTGTGTCTTGTTATCGGTGCGAAGAACAGAGATGTTAATTATAGACCTAGGATATTGACTCACCTTCTTTCTCGCGATAATTCAGATTCATTGCTATCGATGGAACATCACTTACAGTATGCGAAGTAGACACCAAAGAATCATGGTTTACATTTATGTTGGTTGAATATACTCAAAAGAAAATCATTATCCCATCAAAGAAAGTTGGATCATTATTGAATATTGAAGTGGATGTATTGGGAAAATATTCAGAATCTGCATACGCAGCGATTATGCCAAGAATTGAAGAGTTGGAACAGAAAGTCCAGGAGTTGGAAGCGAAGGTGAAGGACCTAGAGGGGAATTAAGTAGTAGAGATTTTCAACAAAATAAAGAATCTAGCTAATCTCTTGACATTTTTTCCTCAATATCTAGAGAGCTATGAGTAATTGGGTATATCGAAATAAATCAGTTCTTCTACAATCAAGCAGAGCGTTTGTTTTCATTTACATTATTTTAATAAAGCTTTGTTTTTTCATGTGGAAGATGAAACGATGTCATACCTCGCTTAAATACTTCAGATAGTAGCTCAAGGACACCATCCATTCAATGCCAATCCATTGTATTTCAAATTTTTGTTCTGATGAAGTCCATCGCATACAACCAATATCCGACACAGCTACAGTCAGTTTCTAGTCATTTCGTGTTCAATCTACTAAATCCATTACTCTTTTTTTGGAGCAGAATCCAAATAAGCTCTCTCAAGAGTAGATCCAATAGCAGCACCAACACCCAAAGCCATTGAAGCTGATCTCATTCCTGATCCAGATTTGAACATGATTGCACCTACAACTCCTCCAACTACAGCTCCAGCTGTTGCTTTAATGATTCCGGATTCAATATGATTTTCTATTCCTTCTGGAAGCTTCCATGTAATTTCTGGTGAATCTGACGACATATTTTCGCTGAATAGAAATGGTAGATGTATTTCTATTTTCTGTCTACAATGTACCTTACGATATGGGTTGTATCTTTTCAATTGAAGAATGAATTGGAATAGAGAGGTGACCAGTGACTTTTTCACTTTTTGCTTTCAGCTTTGTGCTCGCTGCTGCTCGCTGTTACATTGTTCTTGTTAGGCTATCGCCATAGCTACGAAGTAGCTTTTTCCTGGTCAAAAAGCATTTTCAAAAATCTGGATTTCATCCGCCGTATTGCATCGTTCCATTGTTTTTGATGAGAACATCATGACTATCCTGAATTCAAAGAAGACAGAAGCATGATTTTGAATTAGAGCGTGGTCTCCAAGTTATAATAAAGGAAGAGTGTATGTCTAAAGGTGTTATAAGATTGTGACCTTGAAAAGAAACGTTAAGTTGGCACGTTAGACATTAAATAGGCCTTTTTCTTCTTTCTGGTTGCTATCTGTACGTACTGAATATAGTACTAACATCTTTTTTGAATTTTCGGGTTTTTTGTTTTTTGGCTTTTTTCAGCGAAGGAAAACTATCTTCTGATACCGTACTTAGTGTCAGTTGGTTTAAAAAATAGAATCAATCTTGTTCGGTCTGTTCCATCCCATTGATTCGAGCATTCAGGCGAAGCATATCTGCTCCACACGGACTACAGAATTAAGCACAATGGAAACTAATCAAGTAGTAGTCAAGGAAGAAAATGAGTTATTCAATTCGCCTTCTCAAAAGATCTCTAGTATTGACGGAATTGGGCTTTGGAACTCATTCACCAGGTCCTTTCAATCGCCGCTCATGGCTTGCTTTGACCTAATAGACAATGTCTTTGATGCATCATCTCAATTTCACGGATATTTAGAAATTGATGTTGACGTCGAAGAGGAAAAAGATGAAGAAGATGAAAATCGAATTCCAGAACTTGAATTGGACAGTACGAACGGGTTTTACATGTTGAACAATTGTCATCATGCAGTGAAACCTATGAAAGAAGTCTTGACTGTTTTCAATAGTGAAAAGGGCAGTGCCAGAAGTCAGATTGGAGAAAATGGAGTGGGAGTGAAGCAGGGCTGTGCTACTCTATCTGATATCTCTTTTGTCATGAGCAGAAATGAACAGGTTTATTCCCTTGGAATACTGGCGAAAGAATTGCAGAAAAAGCAGGGGATTTATTTGCCTAGCTTTGAGTTTGCATTTGATAAAGAATTTGCGGATGTTGATGACTCTTATACACTTTACTCATTCCTCAAGGCTGAACTTACATCGATTGCAAATTTGAACAAGGATATTGCAAAAGTCTACACGGAATACGGCTATGGTGATGAGAAAAAAGGAATACATCGGCTAATCACGAATATGATGAGATTGTCCGATGGCATTTGGGCGGATGAAAAATATGCCTTTTGCTTATGCATACATGATTTGAAACACGGCGACAATACAGATTTTCTCTTGAACATCAGCAGTGAGTTGTCCAGACATTATCTTCATGTTCCAAAAAGTTTTCAAGTTTGGGTTGGATCAATTCGAGTAAAGTTTAATCATTGGCCAAATAGATTAGTTAACTTGACTAGATTCATGGTGAGAATTCCTAAAGATGAGCACGCGAACGGTAACAACATAAATGGGACGATTGATGATCATAGTTTAAATGTCTATGTTGGATTTGACGCGATAAGATGCACCAACAATGATGAGAGCAAATCAGCAAGCCTTTACTATTACAGTCGCAAGTTTGGTAGACTCATCAAGTCTCACCGTGATGCCAGAGGTACGCTGTTGCTTTCAGCAGGCGGTACACAATTTTGTCAAGCTCTTACCATTATTATTGATGATAAGGCTGGTGCGTTGCCACTGAACCCGACGAAACAGGATTTTGCATTTGGTGAGCATCAAAATGGAAGTGTATGGGAGCAAAATTTGCATAAATGGGTCTCAGCAGTGACGAAGGTGTATTATAACTACTACCTTGAAAATCTATGTGATGGACAAAAGAGAACTCTGACAGACCTTGTCAAAAATCGCAACGGACAAGCAAAGAAGAAAGATGTACAACAAGGGAATCAAAACATGTACAAATCTATTGACGAATTAGAAGTGTCAACGTTTGAGGGAATCAAGTGGAAATACATGGGTGATTCTCATAGTGGCTCCTTTCATTTGACAAAAAAGCAAAGTCTGAAGGAGTCTCTTGGCGAAGATATTGACTTACTTTTCAAAAAACCGAAAAGCAAGGGCGCGGCATCTTCAAGCAAGAAGCAGGTCAACAACAAGAAGAAGTCCAAAGCCAAAACTTCTACAGCACGAGTCACTCATGCCGTCAGCCACGATATGGTAGGTAGTGAAAGTGATGAAGATATGATGGCTTCCAGCAATAGATCCTTTCAGAGAAGTGCAAAGGCTGGTTCCAAGCGCTACCGGGAGGATACAGAAGAAGACATCACCGAAGAAGAAGATATATCAAAATTTTCTTCTCCTGTTCCTCGCAAGAAGACCAGCAATCTTGAGTTAGAAAATGCTCAACTGAAACAAGAACTAGAAAATTCTCAAAGGAAGTTTGAGCAGCTCGAGAGACGATTCACTGAGGCTAAATTGTTCATCAAATCTTTGGAGAAAGAACGTGATGATGCACAATTAGATATTGAAACTTTGGAAGGAAGTGAAAGGGAATTGAAAGATACACTTAGTCGTCGAGAAAGAGAAATCAATCGTTTGAAGAGGGATCTTGCACATGAAAAGGCGACAGAAACTTCAATGGACTTCTGAAAATTGTACAATCCGATGAGCAACATGACGATGATGAGCCAAGCTTCGTGTATTAATAAATAACTTTAAAAAAGTAACTTGTAGCACATTCTCATCAGTAATAGTTTCTCACTCATCCAAGTCGGCAACTCTACCAGCACTTGTTATGATTCCCATTTCTCGAAGTGATGCAGTATTGAGATATGGAACTTGCTGTATTTCGTCTTCATTTGCTTCGTCTCCTATCAACATCGAGTTGACTGTGCATAATGCAACATCATGAGATCCACAATCTATCAATCACCAATCAGAGTCAGCTCTAGATAGTAGACACAATCAGGAAGTACAAGTGGCATTTCTTCTTCTCCTTCAACTTCTTCTCCATCAAGTATAATCCACGGAAATCCAAGTTTTTTACATTCTTCACACTTATCTACATCTTTACCAGACGACCCTCCAAGAAGTCTGACAACTTTGGACTGCCTTGGTGCAAGCAGCTGTAAAATTCCTCTTTTTGATTTACTAAAATTTTCATGTGTTTGTGTTCCTTTGAAAATCCCTATTGACCAAACTCTATCAGGACGAACACTGACAGGTGTAGCATAGGTCAAGATATTCATACATGTTTTCCCTTGACCATCGAGAGTGGCAAGACTATATGTTGGGACATCGATCAAAGGTGGAACAGAAGTAATTTGTAAACTTTGACTTATTTTGAAGTATAGAGAAAGAAGTAGCGAGACGATAGAATATATTTTTGAAGAGTTCATTATCAAGCTTGCGTAGATTTGCTCACCATTTGTAAGATTTAAATTTAAGCAAACTCATTAGAATTTCCGTTGACATCCTCCGTTGAGCATGGAAAATTTCATTTTCTTCCAACGGACTAAGGCTGAGCACGATAACAAAGGCAAGCAGTATTCAACGCCCATAGAGCAAGAACAATTTTGTGAGTATTTTCTTTAGAACACAAAATGTCACATATAAGTTTATTTAGCTAAAGAATGATTTAAACACTGTCAACAAAGTTCATCTTTCTTGTTATTTAGCTATCATGATTGCCGTTGAGTAGAAAAAAAAAATGAAGGAACATTTTCTTCATTTCTTTTGCATTCAATCTTTACATTATCTACCTACACTCTCACAAAATACACATTGTGTCAGAATTTTGAACAGTCTCTTTTACTTACAAACACTTATTCAAGATGGTAGTCTGTATTTCTCAGCCATGTGGAGACCTTGAGCTCGAAAGCACTATTGCAGGAGAGTTTTCAAACTCTCAGAATAGTTCAAATGCACAGAAAATTGTTCGCACTATGTTGAGACCTCATTTCCATTGTTCCCGTCGTGCCGCAAACTTGAGAAATGTAAAGGAACATATCCACCCAGCTCTAGCAGCACTATGGAATGAGGCTGAAGAATGGCATTTACTCGCTAGTGATCATTGCGATGGTAAGTTTTATGACTTCTGAATTGGCAATACACAGTCCTCTGTCAAGATAAATTCTAACTTTTTTTGATTACTTCAGTGTACGGATTCAATGTATGGAGTCCTGCTTGGCTACAAGAATCAACTGAGATGGTGTTTGACGGAGAAGACGGACGCAAGACATGGTTGAAGAAACACAAAAACCAAGTGATCAACAAGAGAGGACATGCATCTTCAATTGAATCATGTGCTTCTGAGGGATGGGTATGTTGTATGGCTTTCTCAGAATTTGATTATCTTTGCATTTGCCTTGATCCAAGAAAGAATGAATATGGGAATGTCCACCATATCAACACTAGAAGTCAAAAAGAAAGTTACTGTTCAACTATGGATGAACTCCTCATGCATCTTGTGTACTTTATCAAGGAAGGAAAAGAAAGAAAGCTAGCAGAAAAGAACCCTCGTTTCCAAATGACTGTCAGACCTCGCAGTGGGCTTCCAAGACCACTAAAAATGATTCGCAAAGCAGTTATTGATGTTTTGATGAGATAAATGATTCCAGAAATCATTCTTCAACAGCAACTTCAAAATAGTATGTTGAACAACTTCCAGTACATGCGGGAGTTATTCCTTTGTTCCAATAATAAGTTCATCACTGAACCCAACATATTTGTGTCAGTTATTTTATGTGAAGTGAAAGTAGGTATTCGTTTTAGGAAAAGAACCATCACCAGACTAAATGCTCGTAGGAGATACCCTTTGTTGTCATCAATGCACCTCGACAACAAAATGTTTTTAAAATAGTAGAATGTTTATATTAACAAAGTATTTTTTCCCAAAACAAATTTTCCTAGAAAAGCAAAGTATCATCTATAACTGCTCCAGCTTTTGAAAGTGAGATATAACTTGAAGTGCTCGGTGAACTCTGATATTATAGACGGGATGTGTAGGGTGAAGAATATTTTCAGGTTCATTTTCATACATGGTGGCTTCATCATTTTCAAGTTTGCCATCTCCGACACTCTTTCCTAAATTTTTTGGCTTTGAACTAAGGACATGTTGAGAAGCAGAGAGACCACTCAGATTGTAACAAGTATGATAAAAATCCCTTGGTTTTGACGGCTTATCTCTCAATCCACCATTTACATCTTGCGCACACAGCAAGACATATCTTTGCAATAGCTTTTGGTCACACAAAAGTCCTCCTTCTTCACAATCTATAAGGGAGGAAGTTGCATCATCGTACAATCGTTGCATACCTATGTCGTCAGGAATTTCTGAATATATTCCCGAGTCATGGTTGCGAAAAGTGCTTGATTGGTGCATGTCAACACCTAACATTGCAACGGCTCCACCAACCCAAAAAGAATAACATCCATCTACTAGTTTATTTGCTCTCCCTTGAAATCCACCTTTTTGACAAATAGAGAAAAATTTAATCATTTGAGCAACTTGGCTGGTACTAGAAATTCGACTAGAATAGAATCTCTACGAAATCGATTTACTCACCTTCGTAACCCATCTGTCGATATACAATCCAGTCTCTTAGTGCATCTACATCAACACCACAATCAGACAATGCATTCAAGTCTTTTCGATAGCCTACAATAATCATCAGTGCAGCCATAGCACAGAATGTGTATCCTCCATGAGCTTCTGTGGTGAAAGGCTCACCTCCAAACCCACCTTCATATGTTTGGCAATCGACAACGTGTTCCATGGCGCCTTTGATTAAATCAGCATTCAAAATGTTTAATAATCGACAAACGCTGAAAACGCAGTATGTTGCTCTGACGTCTACCTCTCCATTATGATGCATTCTATACCCACATTTCAAAGCACCATCTTCTATTCTCTCTTCTCTCAACGATAGATACCAATTATAAAGCAATTCACGCTTACTTTCCAACAACTCTATCGCCATGGAAGAAACCTTGGAATGCGAACATCCAGCAATGATCGATAACGCATTAACAGCGGCATATGTTGTTGCACAGTGAGGAATTTGTCCATTTGATCCACCGAAACCACCGCCTTCTTTTTCATTACATTGTATAGTTGCGAAGCATGCCTCCAACGAAGAAACAATTTTACACAAGTCTTCTTCCTCTGGAAGAGCATCCAATAAATCTAATGAATGAAGAGTCCAGTAAATGATCCACGGCTTACTCGAATCGAGAGAAATGTAAGATCCTGGAAGGGGTGATGTGTACGGCCTATTTGCGTACTTGACATGTTTTTCTCGAAGTAACTGGATGATTGGTGAAATTTCTCCGTTTTTTTCTTTTAACATTCCAAGTCTGACCAGGTCAGCTTTACTCGATGGATCCAATGAGGGTATATGTATGAAGAAGGGTTGACATTCATTCTCAGTGGAAGTTTGGATACGTGTACTTTCAGTAGATATCAAGTGTTTGGATTTGTAGCGAGTTGTTCCTGCTGAGTAGCGGGACTGGATATCATCTTCTGCTGATGCCATTGTCGAAATGAGCTAGAGGCAACCTAATATTGATAAACACGTCGTTGGAGGTATTGAATAGAGATTCCGATGAAGTGCAATTACTTTGAATCTATTCTAATGAATTACTGTCTACTGTCTACCTTACTGTGATAGATGAATGAGGCGATTAAAGAAGTATCCCCTTCCAACAACCCCCCCATAAGTGGGACTCAAAGGTCAAACGAATCTTTGAATTAAATTTTACCGAACAATGCTCTCGTACTTTGTATGGAAAACAAAGCAAATTTGCATTGTATATATAAGCATGTCATAGGAAAACCATATTTCGAAGAACGGGTCATTGCAGAATAATCTAATGTGGAATGTGGAGTGGAATTTCATAAACGCTCTTTTTGATCCTCAAGAAACAAGGTTATTCGTATTTTCGAATGTCCCTCCTCCTATATGCACCTGTCAATCCTATGCTGACTCCAAGATGATGGAGAACGTAAAAAGAAAGTGTCCAAAATCCTCTGTACTCTTTAGTTGCCTTCAGTAACGCAATATCGTGAAGAACATGGAGAATGACCCGTTACATCGTGAAAATTACACGTTGTCATCTTGCAAAAAGCAAGGTGACCATTTGTTCCACCACAATGCATCCTAAAGATAAGAAATGTGATTCATTGAACTTATGTCATAAATTTATTCTTTCTATCCAACAATATTACAAACATAATCATCTCTTACATAAAACACATCATGCGCATTCTTCTATCAACTATTGTTCTGCTCTCATCAATGAACTCTGTACGAGCTCATGGTTACCTTGAAACTCCTCGTTCTAGAAACTGGGTCGCTCACGTAGAAGGAGGCTCGGGGTCTGGGGTGCCACCAAGTGAAACATGTGAGCATTGCCTCAATACCAAAGCTCAAGACGATCTATGCAGCGTAGGTAACGCACAAAATTATGATGTATGGAATGATTCTTTCGGGGCACCAATGCCATGGACACCACAGGCAGAGTTGGTGCTTGGACGTGAATTCGAAGTCAAGGCTTTCCTTAGCACAAATCACGCAGGTGAGTCATAATTTAGATGGTACATTACAACACGCTTATCCCATATAACTTATTTTCTACTTGTAATCTTCATAGGCCACATGGAACTCAAGTTGTGTAGATATGATGGAAATACCGATCAAGCTTGTCTTGATGCACATAAAGCTGAATTTGTGAGAAACAATGATGGCTACGAGTTACCTAAAGATCCTAACTATCCAGAACGAGCATACTTTGCAGAGTAAGTCTCATAATTACATTTATCTATCCAATCTGCAAACAAAAATAACTCAGATTTTTGTCCCATTTCACGTTTTTATTTTAAAATAGTGTTGGGAGTGGCGTTATGTTCAGTTTCACCTTCGTTATTCCAGAAGAGTACGAAGATATCGTTGGGGACAAAGTTCTAATGCAATGGCATTACATCACAGCAAATAATTGTCGCCCAGAGGGCTATGATGAATATGGATATTTGGCAAAACACGGATGGCTGAGAAGTAATAGTGGACAATGCTCATTGCCCCTCAGTCCAACAGGACAAACGGGACACTTGCGTCCAGAACAATTTTGGGTGAGTCAACCTGGGCATTCACATTTTGATACTCTGCTGTATACTAATGCAATGCTTACCTTACCTGAAATCATAGAATTGTGCAGAAGTGAGTGTCAGAAGTCCAGAACCAAGTGTGTCTCCATCTCCAACGGTTATTTCTGCATCACCTTCTCGAGCTCCCGTTCTTGCTGGACCATCAGCAATCCTTACTGGTTATTGCACCTATGGAGCTTGCAATGGTATGTCACAGGGTGGATCTTGGTGTAATGAAGGAGGAAAGTCACGATGTGAATGCAATGGGGAATCACATTGTGAAGGGACCTGTAATGGTAAATGGTGTGGTCCATCATCTACCCCAGTTCAAAGTCCTACTTCAGCTCCTGTGACCCCAGTTAAAAGCCCTACATCATCTCCAGTTTCAAATCGAGTTGGAAGTCCTACTTCAGCTCCTGTTTCCACTCCTGTGAATGGCAGCGAGTGTTGCTTTGACATTCAGCAGCTGACATGCAGTAATTGTGCTACTTCAGAGTCTGTATGCAATGCTTATTGCGGTAGCAATGTTGTATGGATGGTTCCAGATACATCCTGTCTTCCTCTATATTCCAACTGTTCTAATGGTGGCTGCTGTACTAAGTCGAGTTGTGTACAGAATGGTAGTAACCCTTGTCCATTTGATGGATCTTATTGTCAGTGCCTCAAATAATTACATTGATCACAATGACAAGTGAGCGATTTTGAGCTCCATCTACATGAATTTACATATTGAACCACATCCATTCTACGAAATCATTTATATGAATAGTCATTGCGAAGCGTATTTCAAGAGTATTGCAAATGCCATTTAACAAAGACTATGAAGAACGTAAAGTCATCGACTCAAATCATCTGAATTTCATTTGCATAAATACTCGTACATATTTTGACTGTCCGGAAAGAAATGACTAGGACCTACATTTGAAACATAACTATTATAAAACATTAAAAATGCATTAAGCTTTGCCCTCATTTTTCCACTATCACGATAACAGAATCATCCATATTACTTTGTATTCTACTCGAAATTTATTACTTGTTATAATTCTTATTTATTTATATGGTACATAATTTCTTCATTTTTCTTTATTTCACAACTTTGCTTTTTTAAAAGATTGGCTGGAAGAAGAATGGAGTTTCAGCTACAACAGGAGTGCGGTAAAGAGCCTCTTGTGCTGCAAATCCAAGAATTGCCATCATTGCAATACGTCCATGCTTAATCTCCTTAGTTTGCATCTCAAATTGTGCAGCCTTGTCTTCTGGCCAGAAGTTAAGTGGGTCAAAACCACAATCTCCAGCAACATATTTCTTTCCCATCTCCTCCTTTTGGCATTTTGACTCATTCTCGAAGAGTGCAGCAAGAGCTACAACAATTACCCAGTATTCTGGTTCAATCTTATCCAATCCTCCGTTAAGAAGGGATGGGGATGCTCCAGTGCTAGTGAGAGAATCTGAAATTCCAAAGAACGAAGCAATCTTCTTATCCCACAACTCTGCAAGCGGCCACCCAACTACAGCAAGCATAGCAAGACGTGCGTGTTTGATCTCTGCCTCACGCATATTCATTAAGGCTGCTTTGTCTGACCCTCCAAATCCAAAAGGACTATTTTGATTGAAAAAAGTTAGTACTAGAAACTTTCACAAGTTCTTCAAAGATGAAACACAGTCAAACTTACTCGAAACCAACATCTCCTGGCATAGATCCATCAAGGATCTTTGGAGCAGGAGCAAATGGAAGAGCCTTGCTCATTTTACTTTCCTTCTCTGCGTTCAAAGCAGTAGAAACCTTGGATGGTCCGCTCACAGGTGCAAAAGCAGCTGCAGATCCGAAAAGAGAAGCACAGATAAGAGAGGTCTTCATAGTTATTAGATATTCGATGAATTAGATTATTTATGAGTGCTTCATGTATGCATTGGAAGTGTTCTTTTTCGCAGTAACATTGATGGTTGTTTTTGTGTTTGCGTGTTTCCAAAATGATGTGTTTTTTCAAAAGAAAGAAAGGGAAAGTAAAGAGAATGTAGAGTATTGTGCAGAAATTGGGGTGAGAATCAGTCGTACGGACCCCAACCCCCTCCCAACATTTCTACGGCTGCGCAACACTTGTATCTATCTACTGTATCTTTCGCTCGTCGCTCGATTGTGCAACACTTCTTCATTTTTGTATCTATTCCACCACTCCAGCTGTAAAGAGAGACGACAAGACACCAAATCACTAATTGATTCAACAAATGAGAGTCCAGACAGAAGAATGGCGTCGTTTCATTCCAGGAGTACGGATGTATAAAGGGAAGTTGACTTATTTCTACAACGGAGAGAAGTTATGGGACGAAGAGAATCTAAAGTATCTTGTATACACAAAAGAAGAGAGACAGAAATGGGAAGTCATCATGGTTCTTCCCGGAGTTGATGTAATCCTTTTTGGTACTTTTAAGGAATGTGTGAAGGTCGAGACAGTCATCATGAATGATACTGTGAGATTGATTGAACAGTATGCTTTCTTTGCTTGCATACGTCTGGTATATGTGAAACTCTCAAAAACACTGAGAAAAATTGGAAAGTGGGCATTCATTCACTGTTTATCGATGGCTACAATATTCATTCCTACATCATGCGGAGAAATCGACGAATATGCTTTTCAATTTTGCAAGAATTTGAAAATAATTGTGGTTCCTGCAAACACACAATGTTTCAAGGGCGCTTTTCGTTTGTTTGAGGATATTCCTGAGAATAGAGAGTTCACACATGTGAACAGACGAGAAGAATATGCTCTTCATCGGGTTTGCTCTTCGATGGATCCATCGCTAGATGACATCTATAGAATAGTCAGGGAGCAAGGGATCATCGGGTTGAGGAGACCAAATGCTTTAAACATCACACCTTTGCAGTATCTGAAAGCGAATCCCTATGCTAATGTATCAGAAAATGAAATTATCACCAGATACATTTCAGAAATGATGGGAGAAATATTTTAACATAAATAATATCATTTTTATCATCTAACATTAAACGTAACATCACTATAATCAAATTTCGTACTTGGAAATAATTTGTTTCTTCGTGCTCGTCGAGAAAGGTCAGACGAATTTCATGGAATCCCAAGTTTGACAGTGTTATGATGAAGCAATAATAGCCACGGAAAATGTCAACTCATTTTTCCAAAAAATGCACATCTTCGGATGCGAGTAGCATTGGTCCTTGCTTTGTTCTACATCAAGTGATTGCATTCAATCATATGAAAAATGAAGAAAATTAAATTTACATATAAAAACCCTGCTCACGCCTTCAAGAGCAATAGTAACAACTCCAAAAGATCCAGGAAAAATGCCGAAAAAATCAATAATACCAAATATGAAAAAATCAATAAAAGAAGCAAATTCAGAAGAAATAGAAAGAAAACAAAAAAACTGGCAGAACTGACGACTTACCCACCTGAAGATGTGAAACCTGAGATAAAACTCGCGCTTGAGAATAATAAGCATGTCGTTTTTGCAGGCGGGGAGCTGGATGATATTCCAGATCATGTGCAAAAAGTTAAAGTGACAAAATTCCATGCAACAGATCTGAAGATTATTGATTCAAATGAGGGGTTCCGTGTTGTAGATAAAGAAGGTAATGTTGTTGCAACAAAAGTTGCAAGAGAGGAGGCATTAAAGGACGCCCCTAGCGGTATGTTTGCAGCATTATATAAATGTCTTCAAAATGCATGTGAGAATTTTACAAGAGGAATTACAAGGATTGTCGGTCTGCACAGTGCAGATGGGGATAAGGAAGCTTATTTTTGCCGTGGATTCTCAACTTATCGTAACAAAAAGGGGGTCTATGATAAATGGAATGAAAAGGATACCAAATCAAAGGATATGGTTAAAAAAATCAAATCTCTGATCACTTTTTGTGATAGAAAAATGAGGGGACATACTCATCCAGTTCATCTTGAAGGGTATGAAGAGATTGAAGGTATTATGGACTCTCAAAGAATGGGGAAGAATATTCTAGCCTCTATTGCAGTTGGATGTGGTGCTTATTTAAATGCGCATAAGGATGACGACGCATTCTTGTCTGTAATCACTTCTCATGCTGAAAAAGAATGTCATTATCTTCCAGAATCAAAAATCGTAACTTATTTCTGCTTTCCAGAACAGGGATATGCAATTGCTTTGCGAGCTGGAGATATTTTGATTTTTAATTCTGCGAATGAATTGCATTGCAGCAGTTCGCTGACATCTGATTTCATTGAAGAAACCGTGTTTAATTGCAGCATGTACTTGAAGACTAATGTCCTCGCAGGTAACAATAATGATTAAAATAAAATAAATTATTTTGGGGATATATTTTTAAATATTCTAGTTTAATTGAATTCATATTTACTTCATTCATAGATATTTGAAAAAATTTCGATGAAAAATATAAAAATATTAACTTTATATATTAAAATTTTGCAGACAGTTCTGATTAGAAGCTATGGACGTACAATCTTCGGACTCTACGGACTCAACTATGACAGGCGGAGCAGCCTCATAATGTTCATAGTTGAGTCAGAATTTTAAGCTACTTTTTGCATTTTTTTTAGATATCAAAATTTATGCTTCCAAATAATATTTAATTGTATATAGTTATATTCCTAGTTATTCAAATTTTTTTTACATTGTGAACAACTATCTCATAAATGAATATTTGCATCAAAAAATCATTTGAAAAATCATAAAGGCTAGTAACCTATTTTGTATATGCAAAATGGCAATATTTGATATCCACCACCGCGATGGAAGAATCACAAGTGACAAGATTGCAGAAAAATCTTCAATCTATCAAGATGCAATTCACTTCATTGTTCTTCCAATTTCCTCTTTGAAACAATCATGGGAAACTCCAAAAAAGTTACTGACAAGAATGAAACTTCATCTCAAAGATTAACTAGGAAGAAGGAAGGAAAACAGAAACAAGAAGGTAAGAAACGCAAGGAGAAAAGTAGCGATGAAAAACTCATTGCAAAAGTTGACGTGATGTTTGATGAGATTTCTGCAGAAGTGGAAGATGGTATTACAAATGCAGCTCAGCAAGCAAAAGATTGCTTTGTCATGTATCATCAAAATGAAGAATACAAAGGATTGGGCTTGGTGTCACTATTTGTCAATAAGAAGAGAGAAACACTTGAGATGGATTTGTGTTCATGGATTTATTCAAAGGAATCACTTTTGGTTCTTGGAGAAAGAGGTTTGTTTGCGGGTAGAAATTTCAAGAAGGGTGAGACAATTAGTGTTTACTGCGGGAGACGAGTAAAGAGCAATACATACCCAAATGGATATAGACTAAAAGATATCCAAGCCTCCAAGAACAATTACGAATTGCTATGTCATTTTACAAATGACATTTCATTGTCGTTCGATTTCCAATTGAGAAAATATGCAAAAAGGATTGGAAGTTGTTTCAACAGAGAAAACTGCAAGTATAGATTTGTCAATAATGCAATGTTTTTTGGGACTGTGTTGAAAGCTTCTCGGAATATCAGCAAAGACAAAGAAATTTTCGTCAACTACAATTTTGACAAGCATATCATTAAAGATTTACGAATGGACATGATAAGAGATTCGATGAATGAAATAGAGGGGTTTGCTAAGATGACTGATGATAAAGATGCAACTCGAAACTTGAAGAATATCTGTGAGGCTTTGGGAATCACGATTAAATGCAAATATCCAAAGAAAAAAGATTTGATGGAGAAGATTCATAAAGAGATTGAAAAGAATCCAAGAAAGAGGAGATCTGTAAGAAATAAACTAGCATGAATTTTTACAATTGAATATACTATACAATTACTATTATTTATACTACTATATCTACCTACGATAGCTTAATAATATACATTCCCCGATATTCGAAACTTTTTCTCCAAGAAAAAGTCCGAAATTGAATACAATTAGAATAGGTTACAAAGAGTGCAAGCCTATTAGAGTCATGCAAGTTGAATGTTGCATGCATGACCATCAACCATTATTAGCCAAATTTCGGTAGCTTGATCGAACAAACCGTTTGGTCCTAACTTTATCTCCAAGATAAAGTCTGGTTTTACTGGTTGGTCTGTTACACGAAATCTTTGCAATACAGGCAAAGCATGGGGTGGAAGATTCCAATTTGGACCACCATTTACATTTCCCTTCACGAGATGAAGGTAAATAGAAGTGCTTTCGGTTTGTGGAACGTAGTGTGCATTAGTCATATATTGTCTTTGCATTGCAGTATCAATTCCATGATGAAGACTGTCAGGGAGTATGGTATGACACCAAAGTAGATCAACAGAAGAACCATAAGGGCGTGGAGCTTGTGCCTGCAGTACATGAATTGGATCTAAATGAACTTGATGCCATTGTTGTGCATTCATATCCGAATACCGTATGAGACAAATATCTCCATTCGTTCGTTGCATTAGAAATGGATCCTGTGGGGAACAATGATAATAATGATCATTGGAAGAAGATGGACAGAAAATCAGTGGCAAAAGGTACTTCTCTATTTTCTCAACAACTTGATCGAGGAGTTGACTATCCTCATTTTCTTTTGCTTTTGCTTCAACATATTCCTTCTCCAGATCATCAAGAGAAGGTATACTCTCATCCCTAAGTAGTGGGTGCTTTTGCTGGATTTCATCCACGTATTTCTCCCAGCCCTCTTGGAATGTAAGTCTACTTATGACTGTTTCGACTCTACCTATAATCAGTTGTACTGCTCGTTCACGATTAATTGGATAGAATCTATCCGATTCACGATCAGGATGCTTGACTAGAAATCTCCCCTCATTTTCTTCGACTTTAGATACTGCTTTCCGTGCGACCTCTTCGGTTGATAGTTCATCTGGGGATAAAAAAAGACGTACGATTATGTTGCGTAGGTTGATCATTCCAGAATGAACATCCTCCATGATATTCCTTCCTCTTCCTAGGGGTACATCATGCTCTCCAAAGTCTTTTATCGCGATTCCTTCTTCTCCATCTATGTATGAATTTTCTCTCTTTCTTTTATTATATTTTTTTTGATTCTTGTTATGCTGACTTTTCACCTCTTTATCTTTCTCCAGAGTTGCAATGTCTTCAGAAGTGCGTTCATCTATTGGTGTGTTGGTTATTCTTTCATTTTCATTTCTTCGAGTTTTGCATCGTTTTGCATCATAAAGTCTCTTTCTTTCCTTTTTTGCTGCTGCAGATGCTGCAGAAGCCGCTGACTCTCTTTCTTTTCTCGCTGCGGCAAATGATGCAGCGGCAAATGATGCAGATGCTGCAGATGCTGACTCTCTTTCTTTTCTCGCTGCGGCAAATGATGCAGATGCTGCAGATGCTGACTCTCTTTCTTTTCTCGCTACGGCAAATGATGCAGATGCTGCAGATGCTGACTCTCTTTCTTTTCTCGCTACGGCAAATGATGCAGATGCTGCAGATGCTGACTCTCTTTCTTTTCTCGCTACGGCAAATGATGCAGATGCTGCAGATGCTGACTCTCTTTCTTTTCTCGCTACGGCAAATGATGCAGATGCTGCAGATGCTGACTCTCTTTCTTTTCTCGCTGCGGCAAATGATGCAGCGGCAAATGATGCAGATGCTGACTCTCTTTCTTTTCTCGCTGCGGCAAATGCTGCAGATGTTACATTTCTTCTCTTATTGGCATCATTTTGTGCCTTTGTAAAAGCAAATAGCAAAGCATGACACTGAATTTTGGTTTGATATTTAATCTGTCCAGATGTTGGCTGAACAGGTTTACCGTCTTTATCAACATTTGAAGACCCGCTAGCAAGTAAAGCCATCCATTGATTTGCATTAACAATGGAAAGTGCTTCATGTTGTGATCGGGATTTGATTTGCTCTCGAGTCATGGATATAATTTCATAGTCTATAAGCAGGTTCGTATCATTCACAAAGTTTGCTGTATCATTCACAAATTTTGCTGCCATTAATGCAGCTTGTACCATGGCTCGTGTCTGATTTCGAATTTGTTCAGGTGTAATGTTTGCCTCTTCTCCAAGGGATTCTGCTGACAATATCATCGCATTGCACCAATTATTCAACTGAAGACGAATATCTTGTATAAGAGGTTCATCTTGTAGAGGAACCTTGATACGGTATGTAGTAGAAGAAGCAGTAATAGTAATAGTTGTAGTAGCAGAAGAAATAGTAGTTGCTCCACTTGCTTTGTTTGAAGAAGGATTACTGCCACTTGGCAGTGAGTTTGAGTCGTGATGATTGGTCAAATCATTCAATGCAGCTCTATCCTGTTTGGGTGATTGAACTGGGCCTGTTGGAATGGGTAAAGTTCGTGAAGATTCACTCTCTTCGATTGTAGATGAAGATGCCATGCTTGCTCTAGAGATCCAATGTATTGAAGTTCATTAGCAATGATGGCAGCAATGATTTTCGAATTCAAAATGAAGAGAAAGAAAAAGATCACGTTCATCTGAAAAGCAGCTGTACTGTCATCTCAGAAGTCTTTCTCTTTTCTCTCCTTTCCTCTCATTGCTATCACTGTTGGGTGAGGGTGAAACCATTTCCATTACAAGTAGGTATATAAACACGACCAGCTTTACACTAATTTAAAAAGTGTCATGTCTAAATGTCTTCAGATTATTGCACGATGCGCACCCTCAAATGGCGGCTGGTGAATCAAGTAGAACGACATGATGGAGGATAAAACAAATGGAGATAAAAAGCTCTCAAGCTCTCTATTCTCTACTTTGACTCTAGAAATCGTCTTAATTCATACAGAAGCTTCACATAGGTCTAACTAGAGAGCTGCGTACGACTTCAGTTTTATGCTTCCTTAGAACTTTTACTTTCACTAATCGAAGACATTTTTGTGAGGCTGATTCTACATAAGAGTAGTTTTCATAATAAGCATTCCTTCAATTGCAAAAGATGGTCGATCGTGCATCAAAACGACAAGCGAACTCACAAATGATTTTCGGAATAGTTATCTTCCTTTCACACCATACAAACCAAGCTACTTCAGAATCATCTATCCGAACAGACGTGAATCCCAGCACTGTAAAAAATTCCAAGAAATCACGGGAACTTTCTTTAATAGCAACTCCTTCCGACAAAGCATGGGATGACCATTACTATCATGAACTTATTCATCATGAGGCGGGCTTAGCTGGAGCAGAACCCGATGATTATTTTGGATCTGCAGTTGCACTCAGTGGTGATGGTTCAATACTAGCAATTGGATCAAGAGGAATGACAAATGGTTCTGTATTTGTTTTCAAAGAAGATAATGCTGTTCCTGGGGGGTGGAAAGATATAGGTATGCTCATAGACACTAGGATTGGTGATTATGGAGCGCTTGACATGAATGATGAAGGTGACATGCTTGTGATAGGTAACCCCAACTCTCATAATGGAAAAGGCAGCGCTACTGTATACAGACAAGTAGGTGATGAATGGATCAAGTTTGGGAGTGAAATAGTAGGAACTTTGGATAATGGCGGCAATGGCCATAGTGTCGCAATTTCAGGCAGCGGATTTGCGGTAGCATGTGGTGCTCCAAATGCTGTAGGTGGGCTTGGACGTGTAACGATTCACGAATGGAATTCACAGGGCTGGATGCCATCCGGTGACAATGGTCATACCATTGATGGTACTGCAGGATCTTTTTTGGGTGGATCTATTGCTCTTAATTACGCTGGCGACAGAATAGTTATTGGAGAGAAACAGATGTCACCAATCATTGATGGCAAAGCTCTTGATTTGGCTGGTGGAGTCTCAGTTTATGACTTAGTCGGTAGATCTTGGAAACAGGTAGGAGATACACTTACTGGAAGTAAAGAATTTGCTCAATTTGGAAATGATGTAGATATTAGTTGGTCAGGTAATCGCATTATTATTGGAGCTTACAAAGTCGAAGATGAATCATCAACAGTAACCATTTACGAAGAAAACAAGTCGATGTGGAGTCTAGTCGGAGATGTACTCTATGGTGAAAAATCAGAGAAATTAGGACCCTCTGTCAGAATTAGTGGTGACGGTAATGTTGTAGCATCATCAGCAGCAAAAAATGATAATGGAGATCATATTAGTAAAGTGAAATTGTTTCGTTATGTGGCATCCCAAAAAGAATGGGAGGAAATAAAAAACAATGACAGTGTAGCTCCCAAAAATTTATTTGGAGATGCTATTGCTTTGGATACCGATGGTGGGCGATTTGCTATTGGGGTCGAAAGTCAAAATAGTCACAGAGGTGCTATACATGTATTCAAACCTGTCCAGACAGGTGTACGCGTAGTGAATCCAGCTCCTACCCCATCACCTCAATTAATTAGTCCAAATGACAGCGCTGGTAATGCTCTGGGAAGCATCGGCATCTTGAGTGTGGTTATTGGTGTCTTGTTTGCAATAGCAGCAGCAGCGTGGTTAGCATTGATTATACTACAAAGACGTCGAAGAGCTGCTATCCATAAAAGGCAACCAGCAAATATAATGAGTTATCTTGATGACTTTGATGACAATGCGAAAGTTACGCCACGCGGAGGAGTTGAAATTGAGACTGTTGAAGATCTTTTTGGCCCAACCTTTGGTCGTGGTCCATCCAATGAATACCAAAAAGCAGCTGAACTAGTTCAAAACTGGAGACGCAGACCATCATCTGCCAGACCAGCTTCAGCTGTTTCTGCTGCTTCTAATGTACCTCGAAATAAGCCTCCACGACGACCTCCAACATCTCCAAATCGCAATGTGAGTCTAGATGATGAGCTTGCTGAAGTTATGGATGAGTATAAAAAATATGGTAAAGATGCTTTGGATGACGACGGACTAAGTTTTGCTGATAGCAATGCTCTACCTGAAGACGATGATAGTCACCTTAGTTTTGGAGATGAATCCAACGCTTACACATACGGCACAAAGTGGTATGGAGGAGACGATGATGAAAGAAAAATTGTTTAAATTAATCTGTTTTTATTGTTTGATCTTAGATTATCTTCTTGTTGTCCATCACTCTCCAAGTTGTTGTGATTGATTTATTTCAACTGTTCCTAAATATTGCCATTTGTGCTTTTCCTCATTAGTTCAATCTTTGAGTTTAGAAAATGTCCTTCTACTAGCATTTTTCTTCAGTGTTGCACAAATCTTGATTCAATTGGTCATGCTTTCCGACAGAAATCAACTGAATGTACTAGCTCATCTTTGTTCTTCATTCATGTGCATACATTGAGTTTCAAAGTCAGAAATATGACGCACTAGAACTTCAACGATCAATTCAAACTCAGACTAGCGTCTCTAGGAATGAAGTGGAAAACCATATTGCAATAACAGCCAAAGTCTTTGACGTATTTCCATATTTTCGTCGCAATTCTTATACGAAAGCCAAAGCTCATCACCATCTTTTAGATTCTTACTGGCAACAAGTAGAATATCTCTTTCGTCAATTTCCAAAACTAAGGGCGCTTGATTGTCTTTTTTGCGTTCCGTCCTCGCCAGAACTTGTATCATATTTTGGGTGTGAACAAAGCCAATCATTCGTCTAACATCGCCAAAACTAAACAATTCTATATTCGGATCTTGACAAGTAGGTTGCATATTACACATGTCATGCAATGGAATTACTCCCCTAGTATTATTCCACATTGGACCTAAAGCTGCTGTTCTCGACAAAATTATACTATACATGTCTGCAAACTTTTGTTCGTTTTCCTTCGAATAATATTCCTGAACACGTTTCCAGTCCTTCTGATAAGTTTCATATCTCGCATCTATGGTTTCTTCAACGATATCTTCGCTAGCATTTGTCAACTCCATCAATTCCTGTATCTCCTCATGAGTATATTTATGAAAAGGCTTCGGACCACAAGGGCCTCCGCCATACCAAGACTTGATCCAAGGTTGAAAATTAGTCTTTTCATTATCTTCTTCCATCGAACGCAGTGCATAGATGGTCAATTTTGCCTGCCAGGATAAGTCTCCTTGATGAATTTCTTTCAAGTCTGGAAATTGTTTCTCCAAATTAAAGATATTTATTACTTTCGAATAAGGAATGTAAGCAATCACATCTCCCTGTTGAGCACTTTCTTTGCTATTATAAAAGAGTCCTCTCCCTCCCACAGATTTGTCAGTTGTACAAAGTTTGATTTGTGATGTACCTAATATTCCTTGTTTTCTATACCATTCCTCTATGTGACGATCTTGTTCTGTTCTTGATTGTAGTATGGAGTCTTTGTATTTCTCTGTGGAATAGATGTTTCCCTGTTGTCGAATTGACTTTGATGGAGCAATGAACGCAAAGGTAAACACATTAGTTTTCAATATGAAATACAATGAGAGCCAAAAGATCTTTGAGAGACCCCTTCGATCCATAGCTGATGTTGTTCCGATGATGAAATACCAGTAAGTCTTTTGTCTCAGTGTAATAGGATGTATGCGATTCTTTATCAATAGAGTTCTATAAAGATAGAGGGTAGAGAGGGCAGAGGGATTTGATATGGTAAAGAAGAAAACCGTCAATAAGAAAATACTACTTGAAAATGAAAATAAAAAAGAAGCAACAAGCAACCTCTGTGGGCGTCATAGGAAACTGATGATGGCTTGATGACGTCTGCTTGAAGCAAAATTACGTACGTATGTGTAGCTAATCATAAAATGGGACTAACTTGACTGCTCCTCCCTCATTGTCAGAAAGAAAAACATCTCGAATACTGTTTCTAGAATGACAGGCGAAGAAGATCTATTGTAGCTGGCGCTATTATAATGCATAGCATTTTAATTTAATTGCAAAAACGTGAGCCAAGGTCTATTGTACTTGTATGTATTCAAAAACTCTTGTAAAAGTTGCATGGAAAGGAAAAATATCTCATTCTTGTTACATTTTGTTTTCTATGTTTTCTACAAAGGCTTAATTTTCCATATTCATTTTATCTTCTGCAACTGCATACAAAACTCTAGTACCTCCTAAAATGACCAAAGTTGCAATCATGGTGACAATGACAAAAGGAGCTGGAGGAACGTATCCCTTGATAATTCCTCTTAAAACACAACCAAGAGGAACAGCAATAATCCATCCTTTAGCTACAACTTTCAATGCGTCCAGTGCGACATTATCTCCATCAGTATCTTTGTAAACTCCAGTTAATGGACTTGTCGTATACCATGCCAATAAAAAAGGAAATGCAGTAACAAATACAGCCGCGATATCCAGTGATCCATCAGCTGAATGAGAAGCTTTCCCTACTCCTGCAAATGTGACCAACGAGGCGAAGTCGATAGAGGCAAGTACAGGTTTATCAAGTGGTGTCGAAATTTCTTTGCTTTCGCTCTCGATGGACATCAAAAGACGGGATTTGTTACTGCTTTTGAGATGTACATTACTTGTGACTGTCACTGCAGCTAAGGGGCTTTTTGTAATTGAATAAACTGAAGTTTGAAACCCATTTGTTGCAGGAAGAATCACAGAGAGCACGAGACTAATGAATAATTGTATTCTCTTCATCTTCTTTGTCTAAGATACCAGGAGGATTACAAATGCGTGTCACTAATGTTTTTATCTGTTCGTATACTTTTTGCGAGCCAACACTTATGAAAATACTTGAAGAGCGATGAAACGATCCGATATTGCCAGCCACTATGTTAATAAATGTTGATACCTAAATAGAATCGAAGTGATATCTAGAAGTTTTATCAATATCTTTAATTTTTTGATGGATGATGGATGATGGATTGGAGATGGATGATGCTTTTTATTGTGTGATGTGTGTGTGAGTCGGCGATCTCTCCCCCCCTTCTCCTTTTCTTTCTCTTTTTCGGGGAACGATTCTGAATTTCAATTTCAAAGCACCAACTTTGGAGAGAAAATGCTTCTAACAGAAAAGTTAATAAGAGAAAACATTGAAAACGACGATGATATTACTCATGAGCTATTGTTACTGCAAAAAGGAGAAGACTTGATTCAAAAAATTGAAGCAAACTCGCTCAAGATTAAGTTACCATATCAATCCATAACAAAAATGGATGCGACTTTGTCTGGGATGGGAAATATAACTAGTCTTATTCTCGACAATAACTGCATCAAAAAGATTGAAGCTTTGGAAACTTTGTATTCTTTACGCCATCTAGATCTATCATTCAATTACATTGAAGTTATTGAAGGGCTAGAAAGTCTATCCGATTTGAACTTTCTGTCTTTGCTTGTAAGTGAAAAAATCTATCGTGGTTTGAACTTTGACCTGCACTCATCTGTTTACTAATTCTGAAGTCTTTGTTAAAAGCACAACAAAATTTCAAAAGTGGAAGGAATCAAGAAATGTACGAATCTATTGTCGTTGTCATTGGGAGATAATCACATTAAATCTTTGAAAAATGACAACTCTGAGATTGGTGAACTGCATCATCTAATTAAACTACGAGACCTGAATATGAGTGGGAATCATCTAGTTGAAGATGCGCGTTCAACATTGATACAATCGTTACCATCTTTAAAATACTTCAACAATGTTAAGATCTCGAATGAGGAGAGACTTACAAATACTCTTCTCCCCAGACACGCAAGCAGATCTAAAACATATCTCTTACAAGCCCAAGAAGTAATGGAAAAGGAAGGAATTGAATCAGAAGATTTACTTGCGCAGTATAAAAAGTGGGATGAGCAATTGACTTTGTTGGAAAGTAAAATGGAACAAGCATTGAAAGAAATGACCGAAAAAATAAATAATCGAATTCACAGAGTGATGGAAAATATGACAGAAGGCATTCCATCTGTAACTGCGATAAATGATGAAGTTATTCTAGCAAGGAATATAAGTGATATGATTAGTACCACCAATTCTACGTTCGATGAAACAATAGGCAAAATTACAGCGTTGAATGCTCAAACCTTCCAAACATTTGATGAACATATTCAGCAGAATGATGGGTATGATGAACAAGTTAAGCTCATCATGACACAAAGAACAACTCTATTCAAAGATCAGATCGCTTCTTATTTGAATGCATACGAAAGTATATCTATGAAGCATCATCGAGAAAGAATGCTATCGTTCAAACCAAAGTAATATAAGAATGTCATTTTGACACAGTCTTTCTGTATTCAAATTTCTAGTATTTATCTTTGCTTACTTCTCCTATGGTATGTTTGGAAATATTTTTTCTTCGTCGGCCTTGAAATGAATTCGAATATCTAAATCAACGAAAAATATACTTTTCAAATCTATTTTCGTGAAAAATAGTGTCTTGATAAGAAAGTGTTCTTATTATGTTGCAGTATAGTCTTACGTATATTCGTATACCTATAATAATGTATGTGGCTGCAACACAACATTCAAAGGCACATTCACATGGAACGAATTAGGTAGAATGGTTTCTTGTCAATTATGAAGATACGGAAGTCATTTGGAACCATCGTCTTCTATCATTGTTTGACATGGCAAGAAGCTTCTTGCTTTGGCTCTACTACTTTACAACCCTCTTTTCGCAATCCGTCGTTTCAATCAGCACCCGCTATTGACACTGTATCTACATCCCTACGAAGGAAACCATTCCCTCAATCGCATAAAGATGGACGTAGGTCTAAAACAGCTACTAGCCTTGACTTATCAGTAAAAGATGCCGTAGCCGTAACAGAAGCTTCCATGGGAATCAATAGTTATTTCCTTACCAGAATAATATTTTTACGCGGACTTGCCTTTGTACATTTTGTAGCCTTCACTGTTGCGTTGCGACAAAATAGAGGTTTAATTGGTGACAATGGTGTTACGCCAACAAGGGATATACTGAACACAGTCGAGGAGCGAGCAAGAGATAGAAGGAAACGTAGGGATAATTGGTGGAAAAATCAAAAAGCACAAGGGACTACATTGGTTCCCCAACATCGATCTATTCACGCAAACGATGATTTCATATCTATTCTAAAGAACACAAAAGTAGGTAAAATGATAGGAGATAGATTGAACAGCTCTGAAAATTTTCAAGACTTACGTGAAGTTGTATGGGATAGATCTGATCGTCTAGGAAGATTATATCCTACTGTTCTTTGGCTGCTATCCAAAGATGAGAGGGACAAGAATATGAATATATATCTTGATAAGATTGCATGGACAGGCATTACTCTGTCTTCGTTGATGTTTGCATTAGGTGCTGCGAACGTACCTCTTATGCTTGGGCTTTGGATTTGCCAAAGGTCTATCATGAGTGTAGGTAACATCTGGTATGGATTTGGTTGGGAACCGCAGCTTGCAGAGACGACATTTCATGCACTATTTCTTGTGCCATTTCTCTCACTCAACCAGATCCCAGTCCACACACCTGTTCCAACAGTTGTACTCTGGTCAATGCGCTGGCTATTATTTAGAATCATGATTGGCGCTGGTTTGATTAAACTCCGAAGTCGTGATCCTAAGTGGAGGCTGTCTGGTCCTGAAAAGTTGAGCACAATGGACTACTTTTATGAAACTCAACCTGTACCAAACCCACTGTCGAAATACTTTCATCGTATGCCGAAGTTTTGGCACACTTTTGAAATAATCACAAATCATTTCGTTGAGCTGATTGCTCCGCTTCTGCTAATCTTACCGGTCGGAAGAAGGTTGAGAATAGCGGGAGGGACGATTCAACTTTTATTTCAGAGTGTGTTAATTACCAGCGGGAATCTTAGCTTCTTAAATTGGTTGACAATGGTAAGTGATCTCGTATGTATTAGCAAAGAATTTCGAGGATCCTTCACGAATCGCTTATTTTCATTACCTTCAGTTACCGGCAATCTTCTGCTTCGACGACGCAGTTGTCTCAAAGCTGTTTTCCAAAGGCTTTACCACTGCAGCCTCAATTGCTTCGTATACAAATTTCTACAGTCCTATAGTATGTGCACGGCAGATTATCAATATCTTATTCATATCACTTATTGCAAAGTTATCAATACCAGTTGTAAAAAATCTATTGTCAAAGAAACAAATAATGAATGGATCCTTTGACCCATTACGACTAGTCAACACGTACGGTGCGTTCGGAACAGTTCAAACTGAACGTATAGAATTAATAATAGAAGCGTCGCATAATTCCGATGGTCCTTGGAAAGAATATATATTCAAAGTAAAACCAGGACCATTGAGTCGACCACCTCGCTTCATTTCTCCCTACCATTATCGACTAGATTGGCTGATGTGGATAGCAGCGGCAGGAGGAGATGTTTCTCGTAATCCATGGATATTCCGCATGTTGAAAAAGCTTCTAGAGCAAGAACCTGATGTCATTAAATTGTTACAAAGCGATCCATTTGCAGACTCTCAAAAGCCTAGATACATTAGATTGAGTAGATATAGGTATAGATTTGGAGGCAAAGGAGATACTCTGGGCTAGAGAAAAACTTGAAGATTGTTTTACTTATTCTATGGACGATTTGAATGAAAGAATTAGATAAAACTACACTTTCCTCTTGCACAAAGAATAGATTACAGTTTATATATCTATTATCACGGTTTGGAAACTCATAGAGACTTCAGTTTGGACAAGACCTTGTGAAAACTAGCATTTTATTGTCTGATGGAAGTTCTCATGTTAGTGTACAATTCCAGTTACAATGCTCAGTTCATAACATTTCAATCATTAAATCTAGCCCCAACAAAAATTAATCCATTGCTTGATGCTGCCTTCGCACTTTGAATTCTATCATGACTATTTATGATGGATATCAGTCTTTCTTTGGCATGGTGTAGACAAATATCGATGTCTTCTTCGTCTCTCATTATAGATATAGTTTCTCGCAAAACTGTGGCGACTAAGATTCTGACCATTCGTCGAAGAAATCTGTCACCAACGAGATGGATTGCGATTGCTGCTTCACAATCATTAGTCTCTACTAACACTGCTCGCGCTATTGGCAGTTCACATAATGTGGTTTCAGTCTTTACTTTCCCAAATGACAATGAAAAGAAATCCAGTTCTTTCCCCTCTATACTTTGTAACATGACGTCCATAATTAGAGAGATTTCTTTGATTGTTGCATTACACCCGAAGCTCTTTGCCAGAGAAACAAGTGGGCTGGAATCAAGGCAAAAAACATATGCACGATGGGTAGCTCCAAAAGTAGGATGGAATTTATCTGATACTCGAACCACTTCTGTACACGTTATCGACCCACTCCTTCCTTTGTTCGAACTATTTATGGCTTGCTGTATATCTGATGGGCAGACATCTTCCACCGATTTTGTTGTTCTTGCTCGACAAACTTGCGAAATAGCACTGACACCTGCATCCGTCCTACCACAAACTCTTACATCAATTGGTTTGTCCATCTTCTTCTTCCTCCGAGAGTGTACATCTTCATAATTTTTTAGAATTGGATCTAAACAATCAATAATCGTCTGCTGAACAGACGGCACATCATTTTGTAATTGAATTTGCCAACCACAAAACATTTCTCCTTTGTATGCCAACGAAATCTTGAATGACTGTCCTCTACGGCTGCTATTCACTTCTTCTTTGTCAGACAACTCAATAGGCACCTTTCGTCTCTCTCCATAAAGAGGCTCAAAGAGATCATAATAAGATTCTTCTTCTCTAGTAAACAAGTTTTCAACGTCACCATCTTTGTATCTCAAAATTGGTGTGAATGATTGTTCGTTTTGCATGAATGTATCCATGATTGAACGTGTAGTATGGAACAGTTCAGAATCGCTTTCTGCAAAAAGCTCACGAAGACGTCGATCAAGTAAGGATTCTTCTGGATTTGTATCTGAATTATTTGGCGACATTTCAAGGACAGTGTATTTCTCTCGTAGATTATAAAAATCAGGCTCATAGAAGGTGCTTGAAAATTTTCTTTCAAGGCAAATGATCCTAGAGCTCCCCAATACATTATGAAATAGATATATTTATCACATGCAATGCACTGTGTATATGTTTTGACGTCTTGTGGCGAACTGTTTGATCCATCTATTTATTTATCTCTCCCATCTCGCATGTCGTATGTCCTCTCTCCAACCTCATCAAAACAATGACGAGCTCTTTGTGTGGCAGGCATCCGTTTTTAGTCCCATCTTTGACATCTTTCATATCCGGGTGCTTACTGAGTCTGTACCGTCCAATCATTTTCTTCAGCGAAAATGTTGTTAGTTTTTGTTCTTTAATGAAAGGCAAAATCAAATCTTGTGATTGTACAAACCTATCTAACTCGAAGAAAGAATGACAATACGCTGCCATTACGACGTTCTCGGTGTTGAGAGAGACGCTGATGAAAAGACAATCAAGAAAGCACATAGAAAGCTTGCACTCCGATATCACCCAGATAAAAATTATGGAGATGAAGAAGCAGCAAAAGAATTCCGACTTGTTCAACAAGCATATGAATGCCTTTCTGACCCTGCTGAACGAAAATATTACAACGAGCATCGAGAATGTATATTACGTGGTGTGAAACCTGGAGAAGCCGATGGAGATGGCCAGTCAGAATTCATGTTTGATGTTACCCCATATCACTTTTCAGGATGTTATGACGGTTATGGAGATGGGAAAGATGGATTCTTTGCTGTTTATAAGATGGTCTTTGATGAAATTATTCAAGGAGAAAAGAGAGGCTGGATTAGCGAAGGCAATATTGATGAAACCAAAATGCCTAATTATCATTTGTTAGACTTAGATTTTGGCAACGGTTCCACAGAATGGAGCAAAGTTAGTCATTTTTACAATTCCTGGGGAAGCTTCTCTTCTTGTCTTAGTTTTGCTTTTGCTGACAAATATGATCCTAGAGAAGCGGAAAGTCGATGGGTAAGGAGAAGAATTGACGATGAAAATAAAAAAGCACGAAAGATTGCAAAGAGAGAGAGAAACGATGACATAATCTCTTTTGTGGAATTTGTCAAGAAGAGAGATCCTCGAGTAAAGGATGCTCTAGCAAAGGCGGAAAGGGAAAAAGCAGACAGAGAAAAGGCACGCAAAGAAGAAGCTGCAAGGAAGAAGGTAGAAGCAGCTGCAGCTAGAGAAGCATGGCTGGAAGAACGCGAAGCAGAATTACGAGAAGCTGAACTTGAAGATATCAATGCTGGAAGAATTAGATTGGCTGATTTATCTGATTCCGATGATGACTATTATGGAGGTGGTAAGAAAAAGAAGGGACAGAAACGTGGTAAAAAGAAGAAGAAACAAAGATGGTCTAGTAGTGAGGAAGAAGAAGAAGAAGTGGAGGAAGAAGTTGAGGAACAGCAGGAAGTACCTATTGACGGAAATAATCAAACAGAAGGTGAAGGTGATGAAGCTAATGATGTTCTAGATGCATTGAATGATCTGGATATTGCTGATGATGCTGAAATTTCAGATTCAAGTTATGAATCTTCAGAGGAGGAGCCCCAGGTGTGGAAATGTGAGTTTTGCAAGAAAACGTTCAAGAGTGAGGCACAATTCAACAATCACCTGAATAGTAAGAAACACAAGGAGACATATAAAAAGTGGCAAAAGAAAAACAAGTCATAAATATTAAAATTATATATATATATATATATATATATATGTATATATATCCAAAAATCCTAATGACTCGAATCAGTTTCGTATTTGATAAAATTTACTCAACATAATATTATGATACAGTCAAAATATTTTCTCTCGCGTTCATATAGTGATATCTTTTCTAGCTTGCAAAGTTTTTGAAATAAATCTTTGTCTTCTATCAACACCATCAAATGCCCAACTAATTGTCGTCCCAGCGCTCATGGCATGCCAAATACTATGAATGACGGGATAAGAATCACCAGGAAATGCAAGCAATAAAAGAGATGGGACACCTATGGATAATGTCTTGATGCTAGGCATGCCGCATTTCCTCAAAAAGTAACATGCCGAAGAAAATGCTACACCATGATCGATGAAACATAATGATTCGGCAACATTTAGACCTCCAAATGATTGAAAAGCATGGTATAGGAGACTAACCATACCACTGGCAAAAACCATTACGCCCAATAATGGCGTTCTCGCTGTATGAGATGACTTTTTACTCCTATTGGGAATACAATCCATGAGGTATAGTCCACTCAAAATGTAAAATATATTGCTAGCTAAGAATCCTGAGACTAAAACAGGCATGTCTTTGAGGTAAGACACGTCTCGAAACTGCCAGAAAGAAGGCATCCTTGCAAATTCTTGTAGAAAAAGAAGGGAATAAATAGGCAACGCACTAACAACAATCATAGGAAAGCACCACCATGATTGTCTAATAGCCACTGCTGCTCCTTTAGAGGAGGATCTCATGATTGACTGTAATCTTAAAAATAGACATTGTAGATTTGGCATTATCTGATTTGATGAAACCAAGCTGACAATAAAACTTGCTCTAGACTTTGACACCGTAGGCTGCGTCCTATCAGGTAAATCTAAATTCATTGAACTATGTGAAGGAAGACCTTCATTGCTTCCAAACATTGGTATTTCAGTAGCAGTCATTGAGATTCTGCTATGAATCTTTATTTTTGGGGGTATGTTGGAAAATGCCGCTGCTTTCTGACACATAGCCAAAGCTATACACAAAGCGACAAAAGATCTACTGCTGTATCTTTTCATCTTTACTATTGGGAACTGTTTTATAAAATGTTACACTTCTGGCTTATACTTATAGCTCGGAAGTGCAATAAGTGAGAAATGGAGGTGGTTTTGAAGAATATGATGGAAATGGAAAAATGGTTGGAGTCGCGGAGCCGTTTGGAACATCTTTTTTAGCGCGGGAGGGGGGCTTATTTCTCATGTCCCAAGTGGAAGGGGATACTACAAATTCCTATTTTCTATTTTCATTATTATTTGATAATTGTATAAATACCTTGAGTAATACCATCTTCTCTTAGTCGAAACATATATACAGTATAGTTCACAATAAAATATAATAATTTGAGCTGTAGATGGACCGTGTTATAAAACATAGCACCTGAAGTCCATTTTGCCTCGTTGCCATCTTGCAATGTTATTCCTTCTTTCCACAATTATTCAAGAAAAGCTTTTATGAACTAAGTTTACTTAGTTTCTTTATAATAAATTATCTGTCGTCGTATGTGCATACGCTCATACTATTGAGAAATAAGCTTCAAGCTATCTACCATCGAGCATTGCTTCTGCGCGGACCTCCTTCAAGTACTATCCGATAGATATACAAATGACAAAAAAAGAACGGCAATAATCCAAAATATTAAATATCCAACCATGTCTATAAAAATTTTATTCCAATATTATAGAATATCAGCCGCTACAAAATATCCCATCAATAGCGCAGCATCTAAACCGCTATCCATCCACTAATTTACTTGTTGTGAGCATTCAAAAGAGCATATTCCTGATCCCTAGCCTTGATCTTCATTACATCGTCATAAAACTCCAATTTAAAAGTCTCTTGGTCAACATCTGGTGCATAATCCAACATGTTCTTTCTCTTGAAATTAAGATCGATAGCTCTCTTGAGACGACGAGTGCGACCGGTTACAACATCTGGATCAGCAAGAGCGAGTGCTTCTTCTACTTCACGCTCGTTCTCATTTACAATATCTTCATATCTAAGTCCTAATTGGTATTTTTAGTAATATAGTTAGTTAGTGTGCAAAATTGAATAATGGCATTGAAAGAAAGCTGTTCATTTCAGATGACTAGCTAAGTAATACATGTGTGTAGTTCAAGCTCTAGAACTTACCAGTTTGAGTCAACTGGGAAGCAACGCCTCTCTGATAAAATTTAGCAGCGAAGCCAGTAGCCTTATCAATTACCATACGAAGTGCCATGTTGATATTAATTGATTGAATGTATACAGTTATTACAATAGAGACAGGATTTTTACACATCGACAGCAGTTGAAAAAGAAGAAGAAGATGTGCGGAGGGTTGGCGTTAGCGAACCATCCACTTCATGTTAGGATTAGGCGTGAGAACCAGCAAAATGCAAAAAAAGAAAGATGAAGAAAATGCACATTAATGTAATGATTGAATGTAAATAGAATCGTTACACAAAGAGTAATTATCGCATATTTTTATATTTAAAAGAAAAATAAAGATGGTGAATCCACCTCCACCTTCCGGGGATATCTTGGCATTGATAACTTCACTCTCGAACCATCAAAACCACGCCCAACATACAGCTGCACTTCAACATCAAACGAAAATCTTGTCTCAATCGCCAATCACATATTCACAGACATTAGCAGAATATGCTCGAGTACTATCATGTCCATCTATACAAAATGTTCCAGAGCATGAACTGAAAAAGTGGTCTGAATCTGATCCAAGTTCTGTCGCACAGTTGAGACATGATCCTATCGGAGGTTGGAGTCAATTGCGTGAAATGACTGGACTCTTGTTGAAAAATGCTTTACTCAATCCACCCAGAAATTCTCAAAACGTAAAAATGACCCTATTACCTGATACTATGAAAGAAACTAAAGAGATTCTGTGTAGATGCATTGTAGATCCAAGTGCTGGTGTACGAAGAGTTGGAAGTTCTCTCATTAGCAGTTGTTCTGTAGGAAATCATGCTGGTGGTTCAGATGATCATGTGGTTGCTGATGGCATGGAGATTATGCCATTAATGAATGATGGCTGGGGTCCAAAGATATTGGCTCCATTTTTATCGAATTGTATAGATAGCGCCACTGGAATCATGGAAAAGAATCAATACATGGATGATAAAATTCAATTTGCTCTTTTCGGTGCACTGCAAACATTAGTTAAATTACTCGAAGACGATGCAGAGAAATTTGAACGAGGAACTGGTGCAGCTTTTAACAAATTTGTTCCTGCGCTATTGAAGCTTCTTCAGCTTTGTGGGGAAGAAAGAGTAAAGGTTGATTGTGTAAAGTGCTGTGTCTTCATGATTACTCTAATGCCAGGGAGTCTAGTTGCCCAAATGAATGATTTGCTTGGGGTGTTATCTAATTTGGCTGGAGATTCAAGTACAGAAGTGAGAAAATATGTTTGTAGAGCGATTGTGACTCTACTTAGTAATAGACCCGAATATCTTCACGAGCATATGTTGCCAGTATCTCAGTTTATGTTGACGGCTACTTCTGATACATCACACGACGTTGCATTAGAAGCCTGTGAATTTTGGCTTGTGTTTGCATCTTTTGATGAAACAATGTGTACTGTCGAAATGATGGCCGCAGTTGAATCTCTGCTAGGACAATTGTTACCAACTCTGGTGAAATCCATGGTGTACACAGAAGAGAAGCGTGAAGAATTGCTAGAAGAAAATGAAATTGACGAAGAAGAAGCTGATGATAGGGATCAAGATGTTGCACCAGTATTTCACAAAGCAAAGGCTAAGGGAGGTGGCCATGAAGACGATGACGATGACGATGATGATGTTAAAGAATGGTCATTACGAACATGTGCTGCTGCTTCTTTGGACTCTTTGTCTGCTGTTTTTGCCCCATCTACAACATTGCCAATTCTTTTACCAGTTTTACAAGAATGTTTATCGCATCAAGACCCATGGGTACGAGAAGCAGGTATTTTGGCATTAGGTGCTATGGGAGAGGGATGTGCCGAAGAAATGTATGAGCACATGGGAGATTTGCATCCATATTTGATGAATCAGGTAAAAAGCAGGGAAACTCTTCCACAAGTTGTCTGTATTAGTGCGTGGACATTAGCACGATATGCTGCGTGGGCAGCAAATCAGACTGTATCAGGTCAACAGCCTGAGTTGATTCGTGACATGACGGAAGCGATTGTGTCACGTATTTTAGACAAGAATAGAAAGGTTCAGATAGGTTGCACTTCAGCACTGGGCACAATTGTTGAGACTGTAGAAGATTTGATAGTGCCCTATCTGGGACCTATTTTCCAGACGCTTGTGGCAGCATTGCCAAGGCATCGCACGAGAGCACTGTTGGTTACTTTAGAAACGTTTGGTTCAATAGCAGAAGTAGTAGGTCCTGCAGCTGGGGAAGGAAATCTACCAACCTTGTACATCCCTGCACTAATTCAAATGTGGAATGATAGAGGAAAGATAAATCCTATGGATAGAGTTTTGTTGCCTTTAATGGAGAGTTTAGCTTCGATATCGATGAGTATAGGAATGAGCTATCAACCATGGGCATTACAAACATTCGAAGGAGCGATGACAACCATCAATACAGCTATAATGATTTTAACTGCGCATGACTATACAGATGAGGAAGCTGATCCTATTGTGTGTGCTACTGATGTATTGGATGGGCTTGTCGAGGGACTTGGTTCGAATTTTGCAGAATTGGTTCAAAGTAGTACTCAATTCAAGGATCATTTCTTGACAGTTTTAAACACTTTAGTCGGTCATGATACTGAAGGAGTACGCATGAGCGCATTTGCATTAATGGGAGATATAGCCATGGAGTGTCCAGTTCTTTTACAAGATGGCATTGCAGATCTCATTAGTGAAGCCATTGCATGTATTGATCCAGACTTTCCATCTGTTTGTAACAATGCAATGTGGGCTTTGGGTGAATTATTCGTCAAATGCATTGGACATCCTTCAGTACTAGAGCCTTACGCAACTGAAGTTGTACAGAGTTTAATATCAATCATGATGGGAAGTTCATATGGAGGAGAAGAGAACCCATTTGCAGGTTTGATTGAGAATGCATCCACAGCCATGGGACGATTGGCAAAAGTAAACCCAGCCTTTGTTGCTTCTGACTTACCACGATGCTTAATTTCTTGGCTCAATGGTTGTGCCAAAATCAGTGATGAGACCGAAAGGGTTCACGCCTTTGAAGGTTTGTTAATGACGATTGAAGCCAATCCCAATGCTATTCAGCAAGCATCACCTCAAATAGAAGACACTATCCATGCTTTACTATTTGCGATATTGTCTTGGCACTTACCAAGTGGACGTTTATCTCCGAGTCTATTAACTGGTGACTATACATTAACCCCTTTTCCTCAAGATTGTTCTGAGCTCCATCACAAACTTGGCACCTTTTTACATCATTTGAAGAATGGTTTTGGTGCTTATCAGTGGGATGGTATAATAAAGCATTTGCCAGTCAATGTGAGGAGACTGTTTAGGGAACAATACAATCTTTGCTAATTATATAAGATAGCAGTTTCAGTTATTATAAAAATGTTTATACCATTGAAGCGCCTTTATTATTTGTCGTTACAACCTATACAACGAAGATAAACTTATTTTGTTTTGCGATAGTATATAGAAATGAAATAGAGGTGAAGATATTGGATATCGAAGAAGAAAATCTTCATATCTCTTTCCAATGACGGAATCATCAATGAAACTAAAATAGTTTGAGGAACTTTGTTTTCAAACGTCATTGTAAACTTTACTCATCATACGAAGAAGAAAGGAGGCAACAAGCAACAAGCAACAAGCGAAGACCACAAGAGCATATTCATATGTAAAGGGAAACGTTGAAACATAGCTATATGTCACCGTCTAACTGAGTTCATTAATGCACTACCTTAGCTAGCTACTAGATCTGTCGGTGTTTGTGTCAAGTGATGAGTGAAGATAGGGTGTCACTCGATGAATACGGAGGAACTGGTATTGATGATTGCTTGGAAGCTGAGAATGAAGAAGATCAAAGGTCAACGAATCCCATAAACAATGGGGAAGAGCAGCAGTCAGAGTCCCAGCTAGAAGAAGAAATAGCACTACAAGAAACGATACTTGAATCGTTACAAATTAGACTTCATTCATTGGACAAGGACATTGATAGATACATGCAAGGGATAGACTTGTCAACGCAAGTGATTGAAGATGCTCAATCCAAAGAATCTCAATTGATCAAAAAGAAGAATGAGCATATGGCAATATTGAAGAAGGTGAAGCAGAACTATGAAAAATGCATTTTGGCACTAAAGAAGAAACTTGATATGAAGCCAGATTGTATTGTAGAGGATGTACCTCTTCAGGAGCAAGTAATTACAGCGGAGGAAGCTATCGTAGAAGATATACAAACACTGCATGAGAATGAAGAAAATGAAGAGCAAATAATAGAGAATCCCTTCTTGCAGTTTTCCGTTGAGATTGTGGACCCTTTTGACGATGAGTACATAAAGAAGCGCTGGAATCAATCCGCTCCGTCAAAAATGCCTGTATTTCAGTTGCAGAATACGAAACTGCCTCCTCTAATGATGACGTCAATTCCACTACATGCACCTATACGTTCCAAGGAAAAACTCTCCGACATAATCCGGATAATGCACTCTGAGATTAGAGCTAGGAGGAAAAAAATTTCCTCTCAGATAGAGTTGGAAGCAGATTATGATTTCTTTATCAAAGGAACTGTGCTAGACTTTTATGCCATGAGTCTTTACAACCCCTTTGTATTTGAAAAACTTCAGTCTGATTGTCCTATGGCGAAAAAAATTTGGGACTCGATTTCTGTTGTAGAAGAACAAGATGAGGATGAGAAGGAAACACGTGACGAGGAAAGAGAAATTGATCCACATGTCATTATTTGTCGTGATGATTTATTTGGAAATTGCGATGACGTTGATTGTCTATTTCAACATATAGGTAACCAAATGAAGAAGAAATCGGATTGGCGTAAATTGGAAAAGATGGAAAAGAGGAAGCTGAACTATATAAATTTACCAGTACAGGCTTTTCCCATCCCATCGCTAGGGAGTAACTTTGAAGACTGTTCTGTTGATGTTATTGGTTCTTCGGATGAAAAGCAAGGATTCAAGCGCAAGTTTTTACTTGATCAGAAACTTGAGGATGTAGACTCTATTGAATGTAAAAGACCCAAATGCAATATGGATTCTTCTTCTCTTACTGATAAAGATTTTGACTACGAACAAAATCATGAAACAGATACTGATGGTATTCTTGAAACAAAAAAGGCAACATTCCCCCTAGATTTGGAATCAGGGGATGAATCACCCGCAAAAGAAAGTAATACATCGAAAGAAGAGGTGTTAGCAGAGGAAACATCACCAGAGGAGGAGTCAGATGATATCATTGGGAACGAGGATTTCATTTTGCTGCCTACAATTGATATTCATGAGGATACACATGATATTGCAAGTCGCATTGAAAATGCATTGGAACAATGTGATAACGATGAAATCGAAAGCAATCTATATTCCAAGGCACAACAAAGTCCATCTGCATTTATGACCACTTTGACTGACGCATTGAAGAACATTGGCTTTCAGCTCTCAGAAGACAATTGTTTGTCGTATACAAACGAAATTGAATCTATCACCAACATTGATCAGTTGGATACTCATATTTATTTTTTAAAGCTCACGAGTAATGTTATCTATGCATCTAAGATTTGCGTCCATGCATGTCGAGTAGACATTGCAGATGCAATCCTCAAGCTCTACAAAATATTCATTGAAAGTCGTAAAGACACCAACAGTCTAGAGAATCAGATCCTCTTTGGAAAAATACATCTTTCTCTCTCTTCTTTCGTCGAAGGAAGCACATGCGGGAGAGCATCGTCTAGCCCAAGTAGTATCTTTCACATCCAATTATACTTCTCAGCCATCTTGCGTGCCATGAACTGTCTCATCGAAGAAGAAATTGATCTTGCGTTATCTGCAGAATATGAATATGATGCAGTTTCATCTTCCAACTCTGTTGCAATCACGCAGAACATCGACTTATACACAGAACTCTTCACAGGAGAATACAGAATGGAAGATAGGAGCTTGAAGTCAATTCTACTTGAAGTCAAGTCTATACAGCCACTTTCGTCAAACCTTGATTCTAAGGACGTTTCTTTGCGTCAACAAAATTCCATTCTGCTAGGAAACTTGCTATCAAAAGCTGTCTGCGATGAGTCCTTTCATATGGAAGACCCTCAACTTCTTGTTGAAAACGTTTTGTCTAAACTTTGCTCGATTTTGAAAACATTTTCATTTAAAAGTCACCAGATAGCAACAAGTATTGATGAAGAAGCTAAACAATATCTGCAATTTGAGGTCTTTGCGTTGTTTGGACCTGCAATCATTACAACATTTTCATGTATTGCTTCAGCACTTCTTTCAGAGAATATGGGATTCAGAGTCTCGAGAAGAAATCCTAGCCCAAGAACAGAAAGCATATTGACCCAACTGAAGAATTATGGAATGGAAACAATACATTACCTAGACTTTTCGGGGGTTACACGAGGTAATCTTTGTGGACAGTCACTGCTTGCGCCGTTTTTTGCTATATTGAATACTGTTCTTGTGGCTACAAGATCTTATTCAAAAGCGCATGTGCTACTCACTACTGCTCTTCTCCCAAAACATGAAGAGTGTAATTGGATGATATTCTCTGATCTTTTATGGAGTTCTCTACTTCAACTTCACATAAGTTTCCCACATAAAAATGCACACGATTGGCGATATAGAAATAGCCTTTTGGGCCCATTGACAACTTATGATATTCATCTCTCCATGATAACAGTTGTCGGCGATGGATACTTGTCAAACTGCATTCGACTGAAAGGTCAACTAGGGAAAACTAATAAGATGAGAGGAAACAAAAAACAAAAGAAGAAAGATCACGATGCAATTGAAAAGAATTGTATACTTGTAGCAAGTGATGATTATATGAATGTTGAAAATATTGATTGCAGACTTAGTATGAAGTTCATCAATCACCCTCCACGACCATATCCTAGTGAACAGATACCATTGAGTATATTCCTATTCAGTCAACGTCTCTCGGTTCTTGAATTTAGCGGTGCAAGTATGAAATATCTTCCTGAAACATTTGGATTGTACTTTCCAAACCTTATGGTAAGTTTGAAGGTCCTCCCAGTAAAACACCTACTTTCTTGAATGACTCACATTATTGAAGAGATTGGTTCTATCGAATAATCAATTGTCTTCTCTCCCTTCTAGTCTTGGTAAACTCCAAATTATCGAACTCTGCCTCGACAATAATGTTTTTGAAGCCATACCAGCTGTTGTAAGCAATCTGCAAAAGTTGCAACGATTCAGTGCATCAGGAAACAAAGATTTGGCTGAAATATCTGCTCTAATACATTGTAAATCTATTCAAACAATCGATGTGAATGAAACGCAAATCAGCGATATGCCAATGGAATTTCCTCTGGCCCTTCCAAAGCTTGCAAAATTCACACCTTTGAAGCGCTAATGGATACACGGTAAGTAAAATTACTCGAAGTGCAAGAATTTTGTGGAAAGAAGGAAAAAAAAGAATAAAAAACAATAAGTAATTTAAACAATATCAGTTTAAGCAAATTAGGCCTTCTACAATTTAATGTCCTAGTCTCGGTCGAAAAAAACTGATTTTGGATACATTGTAGAGAAAATGAAAGTAGGATCTTCTAGACTTCATCAATTAAAGAATTTGCCTATTTAAGGTCTCTGTTCTAGAAACTTAATTCTTCACCAAGGTCGACCCTCTTCTCAAAATCTTCAGGAATGAATCCTTTTCATGTCTAGATATCTAAAAATCTGGAGCTGGACATCTACTTCAACTTTTCAGCCTCAAGTTGGATCAATTCTAATTGGAGACGAAGACGTTCTTTCTTTTCCTTTTCAACTCTTGACATGAACTCCTCAGCTTCCTTTAGCTTTGCAGCAGCCTCTTCAGCTTGAGCAGCAAAACTTGCTTGTAGCGAAGCAACCTCTTCTATTTCTGAATCAATATCCTCGTCCTCAATTCTACTTCCATTTCTTCTGAGATTGTGCGACGCCTCATTTTCTACCTTTACAGCAGCTGCAAATCGAGGTGTCATCAAACTTCGTTCATCATTCTTGTAGTAGTACACTGGCATACCATTGCTTCCTGGCTCAAATGATGCTATCTCTGTCACCCAATTATAAATCTTGTCACAAAACCCTTGCATTGGCAATATAGTAAACGGCTCCTCCAACTGCGTAGCTAGCTCCTCAATACCAAGCAAAAAGGTACTTAGTATCGCCACAGCAGGTATCAATGCTACATGATTCCATGATTGTAGCGGACCCCAAAGTGCTAGTGGCAAAAACAACAACCATACAGATAAAATACGAGCTGTATGAGTAGAATAAAAGAGTGGAATAGGAGAAGTCAATATACGCTCAGACGACCCAAGGTTATCCTCAAAGATAGTAGCTGCTGCATGTATCTCATTTCGTCGCATGAAATGCATTGGTAAGTTCTCAATGCTTGTTGATAGATCTTGTAGGGCACGGTTAGGTCTATGTGCAGCATCGAAGATAGTCTGAGCTTGTTGTTTTGGAAGTTTCTCGAGTAGTTCTCTACGAAAGTCACCTTCATCTTCCCACTCTGGAGATAGATGACGCTTCATACATCTCACAAAGCACCATGTATTGAGTGCAAGTGTTTCAAGATCAGCTTTCGCTTGCTCAGGAGATACAGCTTGACGATCATAGTAGGCATTTCCCATACGAACCAAATCACGAGTATGGTTGATATTCATACCCCAGTTTTTACGTGCTTCGTCCCATCGCTTGTATGCTGAGTTGGTACGAAACACCAACAACAAACCAAGCGATGGACTTGATAAAGTAAAAGCAGCCAGAGGAAGCTGCAACAATGGCAACACACCATGGAAGATGCCTTCATGTGTGATACTCTTGAGATCTTGATATTCACCAAAGAGACAATTCCATGCTACCACAAAGGTCGCAATAGATGTCACAGATGCGACCTCCTTGAAGAGACTTCTATAGATTCCGGAAGTGAGGAATGTGTTCAAGTTACGAAAGAAACGATCTGATTCTCTATGGCGAACCCATTCTTCATGTGTGTAGACAGTTCTTCTGTATTTTCTGGATTCTTCCGAGTATTTCTGGAAGCCATCGTATGGTTCAGGTCCGATGCCACCAATAGGTAGCTCAGGTGGTATTCTGTTGTTAGATACATAGAGAGGTGTGAAAGAAGAATGCTTGTAGGGCGGCGATGATGATGATGATGTAGGTAATGATGAAGATGTAGGTAATGATGAAGATGATGTTCTACCAACAATAGATGTATTAGGAGTCGAGAATGCTATTGTTGGGGCAACTTGATGAGATGCAAGGAGCAAGATGCATGTAGCAGCTGATGATGTGCCTTTTTTCATGATTTTGGGTTATATCTATCTTATTTATTGTTCTCTCTTACGTACAATAGCATTTGCTTTGAACTGCATTTATTTGATTATGAACAAAGACACGTAACACAGGAGAACTGAAAAATGAGAAAATGCCGGACCAAGTCGTACGTCATCATGACGATCTCATCCATTTCCATTTGCTTCCCTTTTGTAACTTTTCCTTTTAGGCCTTTTAAAAATGAAGCCTGATCCATGTGCGTCACATAACCACTGACTCGAACACTAAACAAAATCCACTGAAAGATCTTCCACATCATATCTGAGCTCTCTGAACATCATCAACTTCTCACTTTAATCACAATAGGCATAGTTTTTACTTGCGAAACAAAAACTTGATTGTTCAAGGCACTCCAAACAAATATCTGAAGCAAAAATGAAACTCTCTTCTCTTGTTCTATTCGCAATGTCTGCGACATCGTCTGCGTTTGTGACTCAATCAACAGGTCAAGTCTCTCAAACTCGAACCACTCTTTTCATGTCTACACCTATGCCAGATCCAGAAAGAATGAAGCAGATTATGGAAGAGGAAGCACGTAATCCAGAGAATATGAAGGCATCAGCAAATATGCTTAAGAATCTCAAACCAGAAGACATCGACGGAATGCTTCGCGAGATGGACAATATGCCTGAAGCGCAGAAGAAACAATTGGAGGCAATGGGAATGAATCCTGCAATGATGCGTCAGAGTATGGAAATGATGAAGGATAATCCAGCAATGGCAAAGCAAATGGCAAACATGATGGATTCAATGACACCAGAAGAAATGATGGAAAAAAGTCGTCAAGCACAGGCAAACTTTGCAAACATGGGTATGGGGTCACCAGCTGCTCCTTCTGCCCAACCGGCAGTCGTAGATGCTGAAGTTGTAAAGAGTGAAGACGAGGATGTGGACGAAGATGATGAAGAAGAGACTGAATCGGTTCCACTTCCAGATGCAGATGTTTTAGATACTTTGTACAAAACAGCAGAAATCATGTCTGATGGATTAGGAGGAAAGGTGACATTTGCTGGATTTTCTTCCATTCCACCGATTGCTCTTCTGATCGGAAATGATTCTGAGCGCGATCTTTCGAAGAAAGAGTTGAAAGAATGTTGGGCTGATGGTTCCTTAGGATCGACTCGTGTAGATCGTGTTGGATTTGAAAGAGTGTTGACAGAAGTCCAAGAATATTTTACACTTCCAATTCTAGAAAAGGCAAAGGAGCGCACACTCCCCCAAAAGCGTGGTGCAACTAAATCAAAACCAACTTCGTCATCCACATCATCACAGCCTTCAGCAGTGGCACAGCCATATGGAAGTGGTCCACAAGTTGGTCAAGATATTCCGGCAGAAATCCTAGAGCAGCAAGTAAAGAACATGTCAGACACCGATATGGATACTATGTTGCAACAAATGCAGAATTTAACTCCAGAACAAGAGGCGCGTATGAAAGCTATGGGTGTTGACCCCAAAATGATGCAGAAAACTGCATCGCTGATGAATAGCAATTCTCTTATGAAAGGAGCAGCAAAGATGATGATGAAGAACATGAGTGCAGAACAAATGAAAGAGGCCAGTCAGCAAGCACAAGAGCAGATGAGTAAAATGTCTCCTGAAGAGATTGAAAAAGCTTACGAAGAGTTAGAGAAGAGAACTAATGGAAAATAAAAACGCTGTTTAATTACCATTAAAAAAGATTTTTCGTATGTTTTTCTTGGATTCGTAGATTCAATTCAAAGTGAGAAAAGAAAGAGAAGTAAAGAGATAAGTTGGTTGCATTCGCAAAGTGGGGCCGCGCCTTTCACCCCTTTGATTGGCAAGCCAAAAACCTGTTTGATTTGTAGAACGAGCTTCCAAGAAGCCGGTCGTGTCCCCCGCGCTGAAGCGCTCACACCGTCGCAATAATTAAGGGCAACTACGTAACGTAAGATAGTATGTATTTTCAATCCCATTGATTCAAACCTTAAATGTGACAGAAAGCGTGGAATTGACCTGTCAATATGCATAATTTCGCTTGAATATGTTTTGAATTAATTTCTGCGACAGTCTGCAAAAAACGATAAATGTGTTTGTGGTCTTATATCTCCATACACAAGAGCACAATTCCAAAACCCTATATTGTCCCTAGTTAATATAGATATGAAGATTCTTATTTTATACTATCAATACAGCATATTCTGAAATGGAGTTGATATTAGGTTTGGAAATTTCGTTTCTGCGACAAAATTCAAAAAAAAAAGGTAGGTCTCCAATAGGGCGATACTGGCTCTTTAACGTATATGACGCGGGCTGAGGAATATCGGGGCGCAGCCCCAAAAAGAAAAGGACCAACCCATCCGTTTTTGCGCGAAAATGAGGTCACGATGACGTAAGTACAAGAAGGGTGCGACTTCTTGGTGATGTAGCATTTTGGAAAAGATTTCCTCAGGAAGAAATCTTTCTTCTTTCAAGTTGTAAAGAACAAATCTCACTTGTAATGAAGAAAAACTGACATTCTATATACACAAGTAAAGAAATTAATAAAAAACAAAGATGACAATAGATCTGAAAAGAGATATGGCATGCATCTTGCTCCTTGCATCTCATCAAGTTGCCCCAACAATAGCATTCTCGACTCCTAATACATCTATTGTTGGTAGAACATCATCTTCATCATTACCTACATCATCAACAACCTACAAGTCTTCTTCTTTCAAACCTCTCTATGTATCTAACAACAGAATACCTCCTGAGCTACCTATTGGTGGCATCGGACCTGAACCATACGATGGCTTCCAGAAATACTCGGAAGAATCCAGAAAATACAGAAGAACTATCTACACACATGAAGAATGGGTTCGCCATAGAGAATCAGATCGTTTCTTTCGTAACTTGAACACATTCCTCACTTCTGGAATCTATAGAAGTCTCTTTAAGGAGGTCGCATCTGTGACATCCATTGCGACCTTTGTGGTAGCATGGAATTGTCTCTTTGGTGAATATCAAGATCTCAAGAGTATCACACATGAAGGCATCTTCCATGGTGTGTTGCCATTGTTGCAGCTTCCTCTGGCTGCTTTTACTTTATCAAGTCCATCGCTTGGTTTGTTGTTGGTGTTTCGTACCAACTCAGCATACAAGCGATGGGACGAAGCACGTAAAAACTGGGGTATGAATATCAACCATACTCGTGATTTGGTTCGTATGGGAAATGCCTACTATGATCGTCAAGCTGTATCTCCTGAGCAAGCGAAAGCTGATCTTGAAACACTTGCACTCAATACATGGTGTTTTGTGAGATGTATGAAGCGTCATCTATCTCCAGAGTGGGAAGATGAAGGCGACTTTCGTAGAGAACTACTCGAGAAACTTCCAAAACAACAAGCTCAGACTATCTTCGATGCTGCACATAGACCTAACCGTGCCCTCCAAGATCTATCAACAAGCATTGAGAACTTACCAATGCATTTCATGCGACGAAATGAGATACATGCAGCAGCTACTATCTTTGAGGATAACCTTGGGTCGTCTGAGCGTATATTGACTTCTCCTATTCCACTCTTTTATTCTACTCATACAGCTCGTATTTTATCTGTATGGTTGTTGTTTTTGCCACTAGCACTTTGGGGTCCGCTACAATCATGGAATCATGTAGCATTGATACCTGCTGTGGCGATACTAAGTACCTTTTTGCTTGGCATTGAGGAGCTAGCTACGCAGTTGGAGGAGCCGTTTACTATATTGCCAATGCAAGGGTTTTGTGACAAGATTTATAATTGGGTGACCGAGATAGCATCATTTGAGCCAGGAAGCAATGGTATGCCAGTGTACTACTACAAGAATGATGAACGAAGTTTGTCTGCACAAGGCTCTTTTTCATCTTCATCAGATGATTTTGTCGAACCTTCGAGGGATGTTTCTCTTGCTGATACTGTAGTTTCTCTTGCTGATACTGTAGATTCTTCACAGATTTCCATCCCTACAAATGGTTGTGAATATGATTCGGATGTTACTTATGAAGAATTGGAAGAAACTTCGGAGTATATTAACGAATCAAAGCTTCCTGACGATAGTGAAGAGATAATAGAGGTAACAATTTGTGATTACGATGCAGTTTTAGTCAAAGAAAGCTCTTCTGAAAGTTTTGAAGATTCGAGTATTGAGCAGTCACCTTCTTCGCAAAAGCTGAATGGAAACAATGCTATACTAGACCAGAGTGTATTCAACTCTGAGATTACAGACCTACAAAGTCGCATATCTCTGCAAGCTGTCGAAGCAGCTGCAAAATTGAAAGAAGCAGAGGAATATATTTCGCGAATGGAAGAGAAGGAAAACAAGTTCCTTCTTCAGTTAAAATTGACACAAGAGGAGCTTGCGAAGCTGAAGTCGAAGCAAGTTTCAACATTGAAAATGAAAAACGAAGTTGCAGAGTTGAAAGCGGAAAAAGAGACATTTGAACATGAGAGAATTGTACTTGAAGAAAAGGTAAAACAAGAAACCAGTGAGAAGCAATTTTTATCTCTTGAATTAGATGCATTACGAAACGAATTATCCAAACTCAGAATTGATCAACAAGAAGTAGAAAAGATGAGATTAGCAGAATTAGATGCTGGAAAATTATCAATTGCCGAAGCAAAGAGGGAATCAGAGCGTTTAAAGACTCTACTTCAATCTACAAAAGATACGTTGGCTGAAAAAGACGAGTTGCTTGCGAAAGCAGAATCGAAATTAGTCCTGTCTAAATCTCAAGAAAAACAAAGATTGCAATCAATAATGGACACTGAGATTGCAATCCTAAAAGCAGATGAAGAAGAGAGGGCCCATATGAAGGAGGAGGTAGAGATAGCTAAACTCAAAGCAAAAGAGGAAGAATCCAGGCGTATAGAGATAGAGCAGGAACTAGATAGGATCAAAGCTGAATTAAAGAAAGTTAGCCAGAGTATGAAAAAATCTCAAGATTTGGGTGATGAGGATAAAAAAGTACATCTGAACAAAGAGAGCAATACACCTTCGGAAGAGGACAAAGAAATGGAGCGTTCTCGCTTAGAGAAATTGGAAGAAGAAATGACGAAAGAAAGAAAACTTGTCACCGAGGAACGGCAAAAGGCGGCAATAATTACAGAGAAGAAACAGCGTTCTCTACTTGCTGCGAGACTAGAGATGGAGAAATATTTGAAGGAAGTTGCTATGGCAGTAGAATTACAAAACTCTAACAGAAAAGCAGAGATTCTAAAGGAAATGAACAAGAGATCGCTTCTCCGATCAAGGCTTCGTTTAGACGCACAAGAAAAGGAAGCTACAAGACTGAAAAACGAAGTAGAAGCAGCACAGCGACAGGCCGAGGAAAAAGAACGCGAACAAAGAGAGCCCCAGGTTGTAGACAATGAAACTATTCCAAATGAGACTGCAAATGAAAGTAACGAAGAAGACCAAGTTGGAGTTTCAGTTGCAGAAGATAGCTGGGAAAGATTTTATGTGAAGGAACTTGAATAATCATGTTTCAATTCGACAATGACAAATAATTAAATTAGGTACATTTTATGATTGCAACTGATGAACGGGGTTGGATTCCTTTTTAAAGCTATTTTGGTCAATTGTGAATAACAACTTTTTGTGGGATCAAAACGGTTTGTATTGTGTATTGTGTCTAGCCAATTTTCGCCGAAAAGCTATTTTGGTCATAGAAAACGCTATTTTGTTCAATTTATACGAGTCATTTAAGTTCAACGGTCAGAGAACGTCTTCGCGAGATTTGCTTTTTATTAGACATCAGTATCTAGACAATACGTAGACAAACTCATCCCTCCTCCTCACAAGATGAACAATACTCTTATTGGCATGTCTCTATCTAATTCATAGGTACTGTTTACATACAAGCAATCCTTGAAAACATTAAAAAGACAGCAATAATTTTATGTGCATTCGATACAATGACTGAGAAGAAGCAAAATAGATTTTTCATATTCCTATGCAACATTATCTTGGTTGGCTTTCATTTGGAACTCATCAAGAAATACTATGCAACACACCATTCTTCAAAAGGCACGTCGAGGAAAGGTTCTAATGGTAGAAATCAAACAGAATACCTTCCATTCATGGCTACGAAGCATCCAAAAGGGTTCATCGCATTCAATAAAACGCAGGCTTTAAGTTATCCTCCTGAAAAAGGTGATTACACTGAGTTTTTGGCATTTTTGAGGATTAGCAAAACAGCAAGCACATCCGTCATGAATTTCTTGTCTTATGACAAGGAAGGATTAGAAAGTTTGAATTCTTTCATTCAACAGGATCTGTATGAAACTAAAAAAAAGACTATCTATGAATGCTTCTTTGCGACCTCTGGTGAAAGCAAAGCATGGAGAAAAAAGAAAAGAAAGTTTGGTGACTGTCCGCATCCAAGATATGATGGGTTGAAAGAGATTTGGCAAGGTTCGATCTCTTCCTTACCATCTCATGAAGTGAAACACAAGTACTATCTTCATTCATTTTCAATGGTTAGAGATCCCTTCGAAAGAATGGTTAGTTTCTTCTACTTCATGCAAATATCGATACCATGGTGGAGTGCTTCAGATAAACAAGATGAGCGGATTCTCGCCGATGATTTCTTTGGATGGTTAGATGTCATACAACAAGAAGGTCGAAGTTCGAACATTATTTCTCACCCCTTCATGCATGAGGCATTTCATCCAAATCTTGATAAAGCTATTGAACTAATTACAGGTGATAACCCTGAGATAATGATAACGTCGAGTGATTGTGTGGACATGTCTCTTCGGTTGTTAGCGAATAAAAAGCCCCAATTTTTTGATGAAAAGAGATTGGATGCATTTTTACATTCTGATTCTGTGAATTCACGAAAACGTGATAAATCGACAACGAAAAACTTTTTCAACCAGACACTAGCTAGGGAAATGCATAAGAAGATTTTCCCTGAGGATTGGAAGTTTTATAACGCCGCAGTGAAGCAGATGAGAAAAATACTTTTGGAAACAGATGACCTTAACTATCAATTTGGAGAAGAATATGCTACATGTATTGAGAAATTGAATATGAAAATTTCTGAGAGCGATGATGTCCTATCCTCCATGATTATATGAAAATAAATTGATGTACTAATAAATCCTGATTTTCACTCTCTGTTTTATACTCGTACTCGTAAAAGCATATCCAATTCAAAGTTGCGTTATTGGTGTAGCACAGCTAAGTTAGCCATATTTATCAAAGCTTAAGTCGTTATATGTCATTTTTACATGTTTGCATCACAACATAGATCTCTCGCTCTAATGATGTGTTGCGTGTTGTTGCTGTAACACCTGATACCTCACTCTTTTCGTAATCGACCTCTTCACTCTTCACATATATTCCGGTCATAATCCTTTTGGAGTCACTTACTAGCATTTGCTATGCTTTTCACTTTATTCATTCAATGCTTTGTGGTGGCAACAATCCAGGCCTTTGTCAGTCATACCACGCCAGTTGCTTTCTCAACAACAAAAACTTTCTCGATACATGATAGAGTTCCAACATTGAATAATATTCAAAACATCGGACCATCGATATCATCCCTTCAAGCTGCGAATACCGAAACAGAATCTACTTCTACAAGCATTTCCTTATCAAATCTTGCAGATAAAAGAATCCTTGTTGTTGGAGGCAGTGGAAGAGTGGGAGGAAGTGTTGTTTGTCAATTAACTAAACAAGGTGCTTTAGTAACAGTAGGAGGCACCAACGAAGACTCTTTTCTATCTTCGCAAGGTCGATGGAAGCGACTCTTTCCTTCCATTGAACAGAATCTGGACAAAATTACCTTTTCAAAAGTAGATAGGGAAAATGCATCTTCTTTAGAATCTATTTTAGAAACGAATAATTTCGACTTGGTCATCCACACTGCTGGTCCATTTCAGGGCAAAGTAAAGACTCCTAATGGAATCATTGAAGCATGTGTCAAGTCTGCAACTCCATATATAGATGTTTGTGATGATTACTGTACAGCACGTGCAGCAAAATCCAAATATGCGTCTATAGCAGTTGAGAATGATACGCCTTGTATTGTTAGCACAGGATGTTGGTAGGTTTCTGCATCACAACATTCAGTATATCTTTATCTTATCGCCATTTTTCTAATCAGATGTTTTTGAATTATAGGCCAGGAGTATCTTCTTTAATGTGTAAACAGTTGACCAAGAATGCACTGGAGAAGAATCCTTCTTTAACCCCTCGAGATTTGACTGTCGACTTCTCATTTTTTACCGCTGGAAGTGGTGGTGCTGGAGCAACCTTGTTGGTTGCGACCTTCCTTATCCTAGCAGAAAAGTCATTACTGATCCAAGATGGACGTCGGAAAGAAGTGGATGCAATGAAAGATTATGACGTGGTAGATTTTGGAAAGATAGTTGGTAAGAAAGACGTTGCGCATTTGAATCTCCTTGAAGCAGCATCTGCCCATGATGTGCTCGGGATTGGTAATGTGAAAACTCTTTTTGGAACTGCACCAGGCTTTTGGAATCAGTTACTTGGTCTTATGGCTCAACTCCCATCGTCGCTGTTGTCCAACGAACCACTTATGGAAAAGCTTGCCATATTTAGTTTGCCAATTGTGAGAATTGTTGACTATTTTGCTGGAGCAACCAATGCAATGAGGGTAGATGTTACATCTGCGAAAGATCCAAGTATTCAAGAGATGGCGCTATATGGTAGGTTTTTGTGTCACCCCATTTAGAATGTCTCTTTACCTTGTTGACGTTGTTCTAATTAAATACATTTGAAATAAAAGCACATGAGAACCTAGAGCCTTGTGTTGGAGAATGTGTCATGGCATTTAGTTGTGCACTGTTAAGTGGGAACGTGAAGGGAGGAATTTGGTTTCCAGAAGAAGCTATAGAGACGAAAGAGGATATTGCTGCTGTGCTTGGTCTTGCCGGTATTGGTGCACATACCCTTGAAGTTGGAGGTGGAATGAAAAAAAGTGACGTCTGGGGTTAGAGTGACATTAGATGAAAGTAGATACTTCCAATTCCAAAAGCTTAATATTCTATCAAATTCCCACTTCATTGTTTTACTTTCTTATTTGCGTAGAAAGGCGATGTGTTTTCGTCTTCTAAATCCTGTTTGCCAAATATGACTTGAAGACCGATGTCGCTTTGAAGCATTAATGCATGATCATGGCCAACTTTGTCAACAATGAAATGAGAATGATTCGAAGAAAAACCCTGTAGTCTGAGAGATTTAATATAATTCGCACTTCGATGAAAACGATTACTACCTTGTAACTCGTCCATACATGTTGTTTCAAGTCCGTGAGAATGGCACCATCCAGTACTCACATCGCATCTATCCTGTCCACCAACGAGATAATATACATGCTTCGAACGATATCGATGAATTAAGTTTTCTACATTATCACTCAACCGATCATGTATGTAATGGTTTGTATTCATTTTCAATTCAAGTCCCCATTCCCATGTATTGTACTTGTAGCATTCGCTTGGTACTTGCCATTTTCCATTCAAAAATCTAAGGGGCCAAGTATACGCGTAGGAGCTGGGATTCATGATAATAGCTCTCATGTTGTCACTCCAACAATATGTCAACATTGCCCATCTTTGAACAAATTGCGCTCCACTTGAATGTCCAATAATTGAAATGTCACCAATGTCAAATGCTGATAATAATTGAATCATATGGTCAAAAGCTTCAAATGAGCTCATTTGAATGGGGCCCAGCGAGTCATCACCATATCGCCAAGGGCCATCTGTGGTTTCTTTCCAATATAAATATAATGGATCGTCCCGATCATCAACTTCGGAATAAAATTGGATGGATACAACCAAAACATGACGTGAATAATTCTGTAATTTAGCTGCGGCATTCATGGAGCAAAAGTAATCATCGCCATTGCGATTTGCTCCATGAACAACTATGGCAACATAATCTATCTTTTCAGTGATATTTTCTAATGGACCTATGGAGGAGAAGTAGGCTAGTTTACCTCCCCCAACATCAAGACCGTACAGATCAATATCATCCATTGAACATAAATGATATCTTGGCATTCTATATACGAGTGGATCACTCATTGGTGCTTCTCTAGTTGCTTTACAAAAGGGTTCCAAGTCTGCTGTTACTTCGCATGTATATCCAACAGCGCATCCTGTTTCTAGATCTGTACAACACGTTGCATTGTGCTGTCCCATATCACTAGGAATACATCCGCTTGACCCATCTCTCATGAGACAACACGTATTACCTGATGGGCAAATCCCCGAACCTTTTTCAACCGCACATTTGTCTAATGCCACTATTGAGAATGGTACTAGGTTCAGGCAGTAGAAGAACCATACTCGTCTCTTCATACTTCTTTTGTGTCAGCCTGATCAACTTCAAAAATATGTGTGCGTGTAAGATACGAAACAAAGGGTCTGTCTGTCAAACTTTAAATTTGTCTTATCAAATGTCAAAAAGGCCTCATGCTCGTCATAGTTAGAAACAGACGCAGCAGATAAAAGGGTATCTATTAGTAAAAGTATTGAACTAAATGCGATACGCAAAGTAGAAAGTTCAACCAAAACTCATCATATATATCTGTGATATAGTCCTCCATAGTGATTGTGGAAAACTTTGAGAAATAGAAGAAATACGTAGAAGTATCTCCTTTTCAAACAAGCACTATGCATGATGAGCAGAGAGTCCACTTGGACGATAGAATATGGTACAACATCTTCTCTTACTTTGGAAATGAATATGGCAAATCTCGCCATGTCAATTTAAAACAATATAGACCCGCGCATCTCTTTCGGGCTTTTTCATTAGTTTCCAAAGAGGATAGAGATAGATTGATTGACTACACACGTCGTGTTCCTCAGAAACTATTCTTTCGTAGAACAAATTCTAAACTTCTGTACTGGTTCTGCAATTCTCGGGTCAAGTTAGAATTCATTGACTTTTACGGCCAGATCAAGAATCACAATGATTTTGCTCTCCTATTAATGATTCTAGAAACTTGCAATACAACTTCTTTGAAAACACTCAAATTGAATCTGAACTGGTCATCATCGTCTAGCAAAGAAATATCAAATCAAACCTTGGAAAAGATAAAAGACTCCACAAGAGAATTGGTAAATATTGATATGTTTTCCTCTTCGTGGAATGATTTGGTGAGAAATTTCCTACTTGAACATGCGTCGACCATTACATCATTAGATATTAGTGTAAGCTCTGATCAATTGAAGATACCATTTTTTACGGAGAGAGATGGAAATAAATCACTCATCCATAATTTAACCATTAACGTGCAAAAAGGATCAATACTAGACATAACCCCAATGCTGAATGATATAACGAAAATGAGCAATCTGAAAAAGCTGTGCTTGATAGCTGGTTTCACTGACAATATTGAACGGATTCACCTTGAATCTCGAACAGTAGAAGAGATTGATATTCGTGAGTGTAGATCAGATTTTATTATAGAGAGTTGCAATTGTCCATCTTTAAAAGTGTTACATGGGAAAATGATTCCAAGGCGTAGGTGGAAAGTAGGCTATAATGGACCTTTGGCATCTCCACCTCTTACAAGGAATGAAGTTCGAGATCTGATAAAAAATGGCGAATACATTGACTTTGACGACAGCTTTTACGGCCATCACACTATCCAGTACAATGTTCACGACCGTGGATTTCTTGGAATGAATGTGCCAAAAAGTTGCACTGTGAAAATTGACATGCTCAATTACGATTAGAACCGTCTACGCATTGATAATTTGACTTTTAATTTGCTTCGATAGTGACAAAAGATTTCTATATGTAATTCTCAAGGAATTGAAGAATCAGTGTTTCCAATATCGTACCAATTGGTATTCCGAACAAGAAAGGAATATATGGTAGTTCCTCAATGATTCCGCCCATTGGTTGTCTACCATCAAAAACTGCTTGAAATGGAACAAATGAAGTCAATTGGTAAAATTCTAACAAAGAATTCCTTTCTTCACCACCCTCTAAACTCATCACTGTTCCCACAGATCCTTCTTCTCGTATAATCCTCAAATCTTGACATGCACAACCTGCAACAGCATAGATTGCCAAACCACCAAATAAAATGAAATCACATGTTCTCCCACCTGCAAGGAATGAAGTAGCTATTCCCCATGGAACCACAGGCAAAATTAATGGATGTCTTGTTATTCTAGTCAAACCTCTTGGTTTCAGTTTGAGTGAATCATTTCTTTGTATACCACCAATGTTTTCATCGTCGATATAGTCACCGGCTTGTTGAAATCCTGGCATCAGACTTAAAGGTGATGCATTGGATAAAGATGCAATTGCTGCTGCAAATGATAGAGATGCAGTGAAGAATAAGAACTCATGAGGTATAGTATCCAAAACTGTGGATTTCATTGCATCATTTTGCAAATATGACAAAAAGGCATTCCCCAATGTCGTAAAAGAAATCACCGTGTATCCAAATCTATAAATCTGCCGCCCAGCTGTCTCTTCATCTGGCAAGATATCTCTTCTACCGTAGTCATCTCCAGGCCAGTACTTTGGTAATTTGATTCCTCTATTGATTAGTCCTGCTCGTGACGCTATTTCTCCACATTTCTCGATAATACGCTGTCTAATTGCAGACATCCCAATATGTGTGGAAGAAAAAGCCGTGATCCATATGGCTACTTCTTGATCTTGCGGGGAAAAATGAAGCCCAGTAGCTAGATTTTGATGTCTACGCAATTTTGGACTGTTTGCTGAATTTTCAGTATGAAATTTTGGTCTGCTGTGCTTCCCTGGTGCTGGAACAAAACATGTGGCATGTCGGCAAATTAAAAGGATGAAAGCGAAGTATTTCACCGCACATTTCATCTTTGTTGAATGTATTTCGGGACAAACCTAAGAATCTAGTGAATGCAGTTTCATACTTTTCATTTGTACGAGGGTACATTATCAATTTCGTTTTCAGTAAGTGCATAGAATCAGGCTCATCGATCATCGATGAGTTGGTGGTGCAATAGCTGTTGGAAGAGTTTATTTGTTTGAGTGGTTCAAACGTGTTGGCAGCAAATTTTGGCAATTCTAATAAATAGCTAGCACAATAGCTAATCATGACGCCACATCATCTTCATCTTCGCACTTTGCAAACACGACAAACGACAATCCATCACATCAATCATCATAATTCATAATCATGTTTCATTTTCTCATTGAAACAGAATAAATAACACGGAATACAATGAAGACCTTGACTGCATTAGCAGTAATCTCACCCCTGATTTCTACTGCCTATGCTTTCTCTACTGCCTATGCTTTCCAAGGCGCAGGATGTATTCGAGCAGAAACAGCACTCTTCAGTAGCAATGAACTTGACGCAACATCGCGATTCCCCACGTCTGCAGAAGATCAAGTGCGTCAGGCTGCCATCAGTATCAAGGCTGCGTCGGAGCAGAATATTCACCGACATTCTATCCGCCTACTTCTTCCAATCATTGGAGCTACGGAATTGGATGACTGGCCAGGTGGCGCTCGTCAAATGATGGAGGCGGCAGCTCCTTTGGTAAATGATATAATGAATTCTAAAACGGATATGCAGATTCAAGAAAGTGTTATAGATCAAGCTGACGGCGTTAGAGCTTTATTTGGTCAAGCGGTCGAAGCAAAAGACGATATGTGCAGTATTCTTTTACCTAGTGCAGACACTGTATCTAAACTGCAAGATTTAGATGCACAAGTCGGAAACGAAAGAGATATGATTCTAGTCAATGCTCAGTGGAAAAGACGATCTGATTTCGGTACATTTGGGCTACCATTCATGAGCAATGGTAAAGATGAAAAGATCGCATTTGTTGAGGGTTTTGAACCTACATATCATTGCTCAAACATCATGGTGGAAGGAGATATTGTTAGGATTTTACGTATCTACCCTGGACCATGGAAAGTCTATTTGCGAGTTGTAGATCCTGAAGATGCGAATAATATTGATTGGATTGAAATTGGTAGTAAAGATTTAATTTATACCAAGACAAAAGAATGGGAGGAAGCTGCGAAAAGAGATGAAGTTGATGGTGGCAAATTATTTAATTATGGCATTCCTTCGTATGATGAAATTGCTGAAATGATAGTGAATAGAGAGGGTTATGTTCCAAAGTCTCTTTCTGAGAGAGCTGCTAGTGCCTTCACATTTATCAAAGATACCCTTTAGATAAAATCGTTTCGTTACAAAAACTCTAAATAGCTGTACTTATATATTTTTATACTTATCTTTTTTCGAGCACTCGGAAGTTGGCATCGTATGCCATTCATCTTTCCATTCATGTGGCGAACCGTATTTTGCAAATGTATCTGTGCTGAGAAAGCCTGTAACATGTCCAAAACCAAAATAAACATCTGGAGGAACTTTACCTTTCCGATCAAACACTTTGATCGAATCTGGAACTCGGCGTGTCCAGAACAATTCTTGTGAGAAATAATGATGAAAGTCGATACCGTGAATACCTGTCACATCCTCGCGAAAGAGCTTTTGCTTATTTTGCTCCATACGTTGTAGATTTGTTCGGAATTTTGTCTGAGCACCCACTCCTTTTAGATTGAATATACGGGGGAAACTTGCATATGGGATAGAGTACATCCAATGAAAGATTGCATTCCCGACATCGTGATTGACATCAAATTCAAGGCATTGCTTAACTAGCCCACCAAGTCTCAACCCTGTGATTATACTTTCCATAGCTTTACGGTTATAGACGACTGGCTGGCCCCAAGGATACTTGTATGATTCATCCTTTTTCTCGCATGAATATGGGATTTTTGCTACTTCTCCATGACCTAATTTCTGAGGAGAATTTGAATTGCTCAACAAAACTAATGGGCCATTTAAATATTTTGCATGCTCAGTAGTAAGACCATAAGGCATTACATCAAGATACTCATAAAGAATTCTTGTATTGATAAACATATCGTCATCTGCGAAATAAACCCATGAATATTCCCGTTCATGGTAATATGTATCATAAAACTCAATCAACCCTTTCTCTTGCTTGCAACAGGGCGATTCCACACGGGCTGATTCTGGACAATCAACAAATATTGGTTGAATTAATTCCACTTGGGTTTGGTTGTCGCGAATCAAGTCATGCTTCCAATTGATAAAGGTCTCTCTCCATTGTTGATTTAATACAATATAGTACACTTCATCTTTTGGAAACCAAGTTTTTACAGCGCCTAATATGATTTTGTTAAACTTTGCAATGTCAGCCATATGCGAGAAAGTAACAAATGCGATTTTGTTATCATCAGGGGACTTGTTCAAGGTGTAATTTGCTGTGACTTCCTTCATATCTTTTTGTACGTCTTGATTTTTATCATTTCTGATTTTTATCGCATTGCTATTCGTCGAAAGATCGCTATTATTTTTCAGAGGGTTCGATACAAAGTCAATATCGAGGGGCTTGTTTATGAAAAAGTTTGTATTTTGTATCAAAAGAAAAAGAATTGGTACGAGTACAAATGACAGTGTTATACTACACCACCTCCTATTCCCTATTCCCCTGTACTTTATCCTATTTGAAAAAAGAAGTACGCCTCTACCTCTCGTATTCCTTCTACTAAGCATACCGAAGCAATGATTCGTTATTTGTACTCCAGTGTCACCTCGTCCTCGTGCAGTTCTTGGATATGTTCATATGCTTTTCACTTTTCTTTTTAAGATAGTGGCAGATTCAAATAACAGAATTAATGGGCTTCAGATGTGACTTCTATGAATAGAAGATAAGGCTGAGAATAACTACATAATGAAGCAATGCGAGTAAGAGTTACTCGTAGATGGATGAACTGCTGTGTCGAAGAAGAAGGGGGGTAAAGAAAGCAAGAAAAGGGACAAAGGGGGAGAAGAATGAAGAGCTGCATGGATGGAAGTCATTTTTGGTAAACTCCAACTTTTCGGTGCACCATAAATCTGTAAAAAACACTAAACTAGACTAAAACAAGTACACCAACGTCTTCAATACACCAATTTTCATAGTATACCATCTTGAAACGAGTTCAATAGTACCTATACTTCTTGAGATACAGCCTCGAGCAATCTGAACCACAAAAATCCGTTGAGCAGTCGGGTTAACGAACTTTTTTCAAATGCTACACTGTTCGTTATATATCTTCTTCAATTTACATCCAAATTACATCAAATTTAAAATACAAGAAGAAAACATACAACAACAACTTATGGAAATACCGTGGAGTTCAAAGGTGGTTTGGAATATCTAAAATACATGATGACACAACAATCAACTTTTGTACAGTCCCGTACCCATCGCTTGACCATGCCAAAATGAGAGGTGCAATATCTTATTCAAAACCAACCTGATTTTCAAATCAATTGACACCCACAAAAAGTATACACTTGAGATGTATGTTAAGGCTTTAGATCTAGCAATACTGGTCGTTTTGATTGTTTTATGGCAGAAAAGGGGTAGGGGGATCTGTTTTGGATCATTCAGCATGTTCATGAATGTAGGAATGAAGAATAATGGTTGAAAACGAACAACAAACACAATGCACATCTACTTTAATATTTAAATGATGATATCCTCAAATATTTTTTTGTAGTTATTCATATTCATCAAGAAATACGAAGTACAAGTAATTCACTTGAAATGTGACTTTTGAGGATATTTTTGAAAATAGGGTCATTGTAACGGTTTCATATTTCATGAAGAAAATGAAATTGGAACATCATATTCAAAGGTTAGAATCTTTACATATCATATAATAATGTTCTAATGAGAAATATAGAAAGTATATGATTTTTACTATGGAGACGGCAACCTAAAAAATTTTGGGCTTAACCCGACTATAGCCGTGTGCCCCCATGCCAACTAAGGGATAAAAAGAAGCACTTTGTAAATGTTTGGTCATTTCCATGAATATGAGAAAGGAAAAAATGAATTTCATATTACGTACGTAGTTACAATTGTCCTTGCTGCTAATAACTTCCAACAAGCCCGAGGAAGTTAGTAAACCTTCCCAACAATGCTGAATTTTCATTGGCGGAAAGAATATCCTCTATTCTTTACTTAAGCCTCTGCTTGAAGTTTACTTCATTCAGACTTCAGACCTGGTTTCAAACTATGTAGTTGTTTCCATTATTTTCGTTTGTTCCACATAACACATTCTTCGATTACACAGAAGTAGAGAGTATCTATAGAACAAAGCTAACAGGTATATATAATCAAACTAAAGGAAAGATATTAGAATGGGAGCTAAAGTAAGCATTTGCAGAAGAGGCGAGGGTGCCATCGTTGATCAATCATTGGATGTTAGTGTAGGAGGGACTAGAACCTATTCTGAATGGAAGAAAGACAGCAAAAGGACTGTACCTGATCCTAATTCAGGTGACGAAGTTGATCTTGATCGTTCTGGGCGACATGGGAAATATGATTTGCTCTCAAAATATAAGATTGATTTGACCTTGGATCCTGATGAAAGTCTTGAAGGTGGTGAGACTCAAAATGAAACTAAGGATGACGAGGATTTGAGCTTGGAAACGGAACAAGAGGCTACTAACTAAACATGGCCTCTTGAACTATATGTTTCATATGAGTAGTGCTTAGTACTTTAATGGGAAAAAATGAAATTTCAAAAGGATCTGCTGCCTGATTAGCTAGTAGCTAGCTAGTAGTAACTACTATGTATTTTCTACCCGAAGTAGTAGTCTACATTAAGTCTTTAGATTGAACTTTTTATAAATTTTAAAAGTTAAATTAGAGGTATATTGATCAGTTGCAACGCTTTAGTAGACTACCTACTAGAAAGAAAATGACAAGAGCGAGCGAACGAAAAAATGATGTTGCCTGCTGTTAGCAGCTACGTACCTGTGCGTGCGTAAAGCATTTTATTTCGCTCACCATGAAATTCCCCACGAGTAGAAAAAGGATCCAAACAGCAATTTGCTTACTATATTGAGTTAGACAATTCACCTCACTTTCTTCACCTTCACCCTGGACCTCACCCTCCTCATCATTCTAATTTGTAAAAATATGAAAGAATGAAGGTGAGACGTACTGTATGTACGTACGTACTCGTTAGTAGGAGTTCAACCCCTAGCCTACATGGTTTAGAAGGATAGCGAAACCATGACGAGCTCCTTTTCTTGGTTTCGTCGGTATGATGACATGTTGATGTTGCTGGCTTTTTGCTCTTTTGAAACTACGGAAACAGAATTTTTCTTGTTGTCAAACCAACCTCACTATAGTTACTACAACTTCTTCCAACAACTGCATTTAGAACTAGTACATCAGTTGAGAGCAATTATTTCGATTGAAAGGAGGGTAAATCGAAAGTTCAATAGCGTCCTCAAACTGAAAACTCGATATTTGAATTCTTTTTCCAAGCCAACAAAGCCAATGCCATTTTCTTTCAGCCTTCAAAGTAAAGTGGTGATCTCGCTCTTGTTTCTTTCTATTGTATCGCAGAATGTGATAGAATCATTTCAATTATATCCCATTCGTATGGAGACAAAAAAAGTATGTCTCCGAGCCACTATTGAAGATTCTTCTTCAGGATCGGATGACTCAGATTTATTTCAAGCTCTCAACGATGATATCAACTCTGATACCGCAGCTATTCTTGATGAAATCAAATGGAGAAGTAAAAAAGTTGAATTGGAGGAAGAAAATACTCGTAGATTTCAAAAGACTCTGAAACGAAAGCCATGGAAGTTGCCTTTGGAAGAAGCGAGTGTTTGGGTTCAAAAGAATTTAGGCGTGGATACCAAAGAAGAATATTTGGATTTAGTTGCGAATGGTAACTTGAGGACTCCATATATACCTAAAGATCCTGAGAGGTATTATACTGAAAATGGAACTTGGATTTCTTGGGATCATTTTCTACATGGAAAGTGAGAAATATTGTTTAGTTAGTAGAATTTTGGTGTGTACCTTATTTTCATTTGTTGGACAAGGTACACTGTGGCCCAGATAGACATGGCTTTTTAGATGTAAAATAGAACTATGTTTCCTTTTTATACCACTATTTAGACGTAATTGATTATATAGGTACAAGATTGAGATCAGAAAATGTATGAGGTATATTCCTCACGTTTCTTGGTACTATGATGTAGAGTGTAGCCATGAATCGAATCATGCTTCACTTTCAATGTAAAAGCATTTTAAACGTGCAAACTTCTATTTTCAAGAACTGAAGAAAAGGATACCTTCTCTATGAGCACTCCGACCTTCTTGTATGGTGAAGTGCACTGCATAGATAGTGTTCACATATTTTTGTAATAGCAAATTATATTTTCGTACTAATAGAATAATGTTTGTCTCAATAGACTGTATAAGATTTCTCCACAAATGGGAACATCAAAAGATTTCAAAGGAATGGACGGGCTTCGACTTTGGAAATGAAAAGATCTTTATTCACTACGTAACAGCAAAGTCGCATTACGCGTTACTTGATAGAAGGAACTTTCTTTTCAGAATTTTGAAAAATCATGTCTTCACTGCTTTTTCTTTACAACACAAACTGACTTGACTCACTCATTATTGCGCCCATCTATCATTGTTCATATATTGAACTTTATTGTATCTCAGTTGAAATATATCCAACAACAAAACAAAGTTTGAGAGTATTGTCTTGATGAGATAAGCCTTGAATATTTTATTCCATTTGGAGAAGATTCGTGCCACCAAACGGCTGCCTGTCTTCGTATGATAAAACACTATTCAACGGATCACACAAAAAATATTAGATGGGACTGTTATATATGTGACGTTACACATGCAAATTTTCAATAATTTTCTTCTCACGACGCTGCCATAAGTACATTTTAGCCTTAAAATATCGCTTGGTGGGAAGTTGTATCACGAATGGGAAAAAGCTTTCATATCAGGTTTGTAAGAGTATGGGGGCTGCAAATGTTTCCACCCCACTATGTGGAATACGTTCACAACATATTTCATCATGCATTTCTATTCATGGAATATGACATTTTTCATTCCCTAATGCTTTTTTGTGGGAGGCCGGTTGCCTCCTCCAGTTCATTTCAACAACACACATAATCCATTCAAGAACACTTTACTTACCTTGTGGGAGGCATCTCTATCCATATTCATACAATTCATAAACAAACACTTACAGTCATAATTTCATATTTCATAACCAAATTCATAATTTCATAATGTCGAAGGAAGAGTTAATGCCGAACAAGAACGACGTTGTATCGGGAAGAGGGAGTGGAGCAAACAAGCATCCCGGAAACCACAACTTTCGTGAATTGATCAAAGACAACAAAGCATACTACCTAAGCCTCAGTAAGAACCTTAAGATGGGTGTAGCTCGTGATATATATGATAAGATTGCAGCTATGACGCCTAGTGGAAGATTTCTGCAAAAGAACCCAGAGACAGATACTTGGTTCGAACTGAAGAAAGATCGTGCACTTGAGAAGATTAGTCAGGCTTTGAGAGAGAAACCACATGCAAAGAAACTAGACCATCAGCATCAGATTCAAAATCAGCAACAGTTTCCTGGTGCCATGAATAATATGATGAATGGCCCTGGTATGAATCCCAACATGGGATACCCTAACCCAAACCAGTACAACCAGACAGGAATGAATCATCCTTACCCGCCTCAAATGAATCACATGCCTCCATATCAGCAGCAACAAGGAATGCAAAATATGCAACAGAATGGCATGCCTATGCAGGGCATGAATCCTAACATGGGTACGCAAAATCAGGGACATCCTTCTCAGTACGGTGGCTTTCCTAATCAAATGAACGGTAGCAACAGTATGATGCCTCAGATGAACAGCATGAACAACCAGAATGAAGTGTACAGTCATATGCAGCATCAACAATATGCATCTTCTCAAGGACCAAACCACCATCACCAAGGAAACTTTTATCCACAATCGCAGCAATCAATGCAGTCTCAGGGATACGGGATGCCGCAAAATAGCCCAATGCAACATCAGCAAGGTGGACCTAACCCAATGTTCAATAATCACAATATGAACAACAACTATGGTTTTGGCAATGGCCAGTTTCCTATGAATAACCAAACTCAGTATGGACCAACTGGTCCTATGCCACCGCAGCCGCCGCAAATGCAATCTCCATCTTCAAGTTCCAAGATGCCGTCGATCCCCGAAGTTCCACGTGAATATCTAGGCAATATGAACTCGAGTTCACAGCAAGGCTTTAGAGGACATATGAATCAGCAGTCAAATATGTACCAGAATCAGCACTATAATCATCAAAACTATCAAAATAATATGATGCAGCAGAATAGTGGTATGATGAATCACCAAGGTTACTATCCTTCTCATCCTCAGCAGTTTCCAAATCCAAACATGATGCAGAATCAGAATATGCCAAACGTTTCTCAGCCAAACTCTACAAGTCCACGTCATTCAAATGCCAAGCAACCTGGTCCTCAACAAGTATCTCCAGATAGCAAACATGATGCTGTCAGTAAGGATGCAGATTCTCATGATGAATCTTCTTCATCTTCAGGAAAGAAGCGCTCAAGGTCGGATGCCTCAGATGATGATTCCGACAGAAACATCAGTAACAAGCGTCGTGAGGTTCTTAGAGATGATACTTCGAAGCCTGTGATGACTATTAATACCAGCAGTGAAGGAAAGACCTCTACCCTTGTGTCGCCTCAAAATGCTGATAATGAGAAGGGATTGGATACATTGTCAACTGCTGCATCGTTGGTGTCAAAGTCTTAATTTGTTGGTAGAATGTCATTAGTTGACTGGTTATCAAAAAGGGACAACAATGCCTAGTCAACAGAATACAGATTCATTTCAATTCATAAAGAAAATCCTAACAGTCTTTGGGGGCAAAGTTAGGTAACAATCATAATTTAGAATAGAACTATTTCGTAATTTTGACTTTTCTTCTCGCTTTGTGTAATAGAAAACTAGCCGAAATACTAAGGTTTGAAAAATGCCTTTCCATTGTGAATATATATTTATGAAGTCATTATTACCCAAGTGTCAGAATGGAATGAAGAAATGATCAGTGCAAAGTATTTGAAGTCGCAACTATATGTAAGGGAAAGCCATTCCTCGAAAACCAAAATCGTCGGCGTCGCTATTGAAAAGAATACGTCCGGACAAGGTTCTGGAGACATGAATCGAATAAGTATATTCATATGATTTGAGACTAAATCATTCAAAATTCAAAAGCCTCAGAAAAGTATTGCAATTAAACACATCTTTAGTATTATTCTTTACGGATGGAAAATACGATCCACTACACAACGAATTGTTCTACTCAAAAGAGAGGTCGATTGCCCGACAAACAGGTGACAGACTTAGAGAGCAACTTGAGTGAGTTTGTAGAAAACTCCAGTACGCTCAATGAAAACTCCTACACTTCCATCAGGGTAATGGAAGAGACGAGCATCTCCACGGTAGTATCCAACATCCCCGAGCTCTTTCTGGACAAGGTCGTTGAAAGCAGAAAGTTCAGTAGTTCCATCAGAATCAAAAAGCTTGTACTTGTATGCAGTTGCTGGTCTGGGTCTTGAGCCTTTGCTGCAGTTCCCATCAAAATACCAGTATTGAACTCAGTCCAGAGCAACTCAACATCGTCAGAAGTACTTGGGATAGCCATACTGGAAATTGCATAGAAGAAATCTTCAGTGGTACGTCCGAATTGAATCCATGGCTGAACATAGCCTTCCTCTCCAATTTCAGTGTTCATCATACATGGTGGCTGAGTTCCAAGAATGCCTCCAATTCCGTTCTCAACATAGAAAACTCCCTCACGAGCCTTACCATCTTCAATATTTCTACCCCATCCAAAGTTGGTAAGACCGTCCTTAGTCTGGAGAAGCTTACCAAGGTTGAATGAATTCACTTCCTCAGCAGTAACTCCTCCAATATCCATGAAAGCGACACGCAACTTTCCAGCCTTGGTCTTCTTACCACCCTTATCTCCCTTTGGACTCTTTCCATTCTTTTCCTTGTAGAGACGCATCTGTTGTGGGTTACGAACTCCCTTGGCAACAGTCTTGTACTTTCCTGTCTTGTTTGGGTAAAGAACGTGGATCTTTCCACACCACTCGTCATCGAGCTGTGGAGCATAACGTCCATCAACTCCGAAGAAAGTACAATCTCCTGGACTGTAGAGAAGATTTCCATTTGGCATAGTAGCAATACCTCCTCCCAGATGCCCAGGACTTACGGAAATCTCAGCAACGAAAAAAGGCTTAGGATCAGTAAGAGCTCCATTTTTGAAGGTGTACTTGTAGAACACATCGTAGTTTGTAAGAGATGTGAGTCCACCTCCATTCTGAAAACAATCTGGAACGGTTCCAAGCCTGATGTTTACAATAGTCAAGAAGTGTAAGATGACGTTTGAGCATATCTAAATTGACTACAGACAAAGCAGACAAAGCATCTATCAATAGGTCTCTGTGACTCACCTGTAGATATCTTCAACGTAGGCCTCGAAGTTTTCACATACAGCCATTCCAAATGCACCAGCAGCTGGAAGTTTGCCATCTGCCTCGTCCCATCCCTCTGGTAGAGTGGAAGACTGCAAGACAACGATAACCTCGTCTTCATCAGGTCCCTGACTCATAGCGTGTACCTTGAATGTCTGACCAGCACCAGCATAATTCCAGTCAAGAGATAGTCCAGCTGGAATGTCACTAGTAGAAATATCAAAAATCTTCTCTGTCACATCGTTCACAGTGTCGTAGGAAAAGATTTTTCCATTAACCTGATCAAGGAAAAAGATGGTATCTCCATCAAAGTTATCAGCAGCATACATATTGTATGTCCACGCTGCAGTGGTGGAGGTCTCAACAGATCCAACCTTGTCCACTTTGAATCCATGAAAAGTTTCAACTTCTGCATGCGTTATGCGTTGTACGAGTAGATTTGTTCTGTTCTTTTCTATGGAAATCCCCTTCTATCTTTTTCTCTTCATCGCACACAATTTCATTTCAAGTATTAAGTAATCATGTCCATGTCAAATCTTATCGAATCACTCACTGGAGGTGGGAAAAAGACTATCGCAATCATGGGTGCGTCAGCGAGCATCGACGAACGTAGTGAGGAGTCGCGAGCGTCAGCGAGCATCGAACGGAGCGTAGCGGAGTGAGCTCTAGTGACGAGCGTCAGCGAGGAGCTGCGAGACACACAGTTTTACACTACAGTGTCTTTCCGAGTGAGCTTCAGCTCACGAGTGTGTTCTTCGGGAGATGGACAGTACTACGTCAACAGTGTCTTTCCGAGTGAGCTTCAGCTCACGAGTGTGTTCTTCGGGAGATACACAGTACTACGTCAACAGTGTCTTTCCGAGTGAGCTTCAGCTCACGAGTGCGTTCTTCGGGAGACATACAGTATTACGTCAACAGTGTCTTTCCCACGAGTGCGTTCTTCGGGAGATACACAGTACTACGTCAACAGTGTCTTTCCGAGTGAGCTTCAGCTCACGAGTGCGTTCTTCACCCGCAAAGTCTGCCTCACACTTCACGTTTTTACATGCTTTTTTAACCAACATCTACTAACTTACAAAGTTGAACAGCTGTTGGCCCTTTCGGGTTATTTTCATTGTAAGCTACCATGCCACCTTTAACAGACTTCTTTTCTTTTGCAAGGCTTGTGTGGATACGAGGGTCATCATTCCAAATTAGTGTATAGAGACAACATTTTGCAACAGGAATTGGACTTCCTTTCAAGACTGGTAAAAAGCTTCTCTCACTCTCTTCGGTTGGAAGAATGTGTTTACAACCTCGAGAGCATTGACATTTTTCCTCAACATCGTGAAGACCTCTAGCTTTCATGAACTCTGGGGCACAACTTTTTAAAACACTACCGATCATACTAGGAGAAATGTGTTCGAAAATGTAGTCGTAAGCGGAGCATCCTGGATTCTTCGCCATGTAGACTCTTCCCTTTCCATTTTTCACAAAATCAGGGAGGGCTCGATTCAAAATTTTGCAAGCTTGTTTAGTCTTATCATCAAGGAGAGGAGGACCTTTTGGTTTCTTTGCTTTCTTTGCACGCTTCACTCCTTTAGTAGTTTGATTAGTCTTATCAAGCAAAGGAGGATCTTTCGGTTTCCTTGCTTCCTTTGCACGCTTCACTTCTTTAATAGTATGATCGACTGAAAGTTTCAATCGGTCACCATTACGTCCTTCAGGTATCTTGTTGGTTGCGCGTTGAATTGTTGTTTCATCATTACAGAGGTATAAGCTGTGTGTAAGAATACAATAATTGCAATGTGCAACGAGTATAGTTCCGGCATCTCCCTTAGTTTCATCAGCTTTGGTTCTACTTTCCTGAATTTTGGAAAGTCTCTCAAACTTATCACAGTGACTGAATCTTCCTCCACAACCACTGCAAATTTCTCCCATTCTATTGCATTGTGAGAGTGATGGCAGAAGGTGAGAGTGAGAGTGTTGGTAAGGCATTCATTCGGAAAACTCATTTGAATTTTTCAAATAACACATGAGATCGTGGACTTACCTAATTCTTTGATTGTTGATTCATTAAATAAGTCTCTTCTGCCTCTAAATGTGGACACCTTGAGAGATCAATTAGGTTAAATGGTTAGAGCATTGTGAGAGTGATGGCAGAAGGTGAGAGTGAGAGTGTTGGTAAGGCATTCATTCGGAAAACTCATTTGAATTTTTCAAATAACACATGAGATCGTGGACTTACCTAATTCTTTGATTGTTGATTCATTAAATAAGTCTCTTCTGCCTCTAAATGTGGACACCTTGAGAGATCAATTAGGTTAAATGGTTAGAGCAATGCACTGACTGCATTTCAAGCAGTGTTGGTTTTGAGAAAAGTGAAGAAGCGCGGTTGTTGGGAAAGAGATGTCTCTCTTCTAACTGGAGAAGAGCCTACTTCCCCAAGAGGGGCCTACCGAGTCCTCCAAAATCGAATCATGAAGAAAGTGCAAAATCTATTCATTGCTACTACTATGTAAGTAGAACAAGAACGTTGTTAGCCAAAGCACATTGAATAAACAATGTTCATTTATGTATATTAAATTGATAAATATTTAAAAAATTAAGGAAAAGAATTGATTGTCTCACCTTTATGTTCAAAATATCTTCAAATCACCAATCCGGAAGCTAAGTGAATCCAAGGAATGGTTTTGAGGAGAGGCTCCCTTACAACCGTCCAATTTTCAACAAAGCTTTGAATGTAATTTGGAATAAAAAGCATCGTGTACGGCAGTTTGATGGGTGCTCTGGTCAACGTTGTTGCTTTTAGAATGTAAGTAAAGTAGACAAGTTGTTCTTTGCATCATGTGTTGTTGTGTATCGACATGAAAATACCAACCCTCTCAATTGAGTGGCGGAGCGTGCAAGCCCTTCTTATGTTAACTGTTTTTAACTGGAGTGGGGAGCGTGCAAGCCCTTCTTATGTTAACTGTTTTTAACTGTCAATCACAAAATGAAACCACGGTAATGAACGTAAAGATCATATAAAGCATAACAAGGAGAGTCCATGCAGTCCAATCATCAAAATGAGATAGATGCCATGCCAAAATAACAGATGTGCCTCTTTGAAAAGAGCTCATGGGGCACAAGGAGGAAGTGTTGTAAAGGCGTTCAATGCTCTTGGAAATGACAATTTTCAGCTTCGTGCCATCACTCGTGACCCTGAGAGTGAGAAAGCTAAAGCTATTGAACCACTTGTGAAGGAGGTTGTGAAAGCCGATGGTGATGACGAGGAGTCAATGGTCAAGGCTTTTGAGGGCTGCTATGGGGCTTTTATTGTGTCAAATTTCTGGCAAGATATGGATGCAAAACATGAGAAAGAAACTCTTCTTACTTGTTGTGCTGCTGCAAAGAAAGCAGGTTTGAAACATATTGTCTTATCTACTTTGGAAGATACTCGTGAAACCATCAACGCCTCTGAGAATAAAGATATCTGGAAGGTTTTGAATGACGAAGGCATGTATGTTCCTTATTTCGATGCAAAGGGTGAAGCTACTTCTGCATATGATGAGTTACCAGTGACAAAATTATACACTTGTGCATATATGGAAAACTTTATGTAAGTTTGTTTTTGTTGTTTTCCAAAATAATTGTTTCAAATATCCTCATTTGTCTATTTCTTTTTCATAGTTATTTTGGCTGGGGACCTACTCGTCAAGCAGAAGATCAGCCATATGGAATTACTTTCCCAATGGGAGATAAGAAAATGGCTCTTGTTTCCGTTGAAGATATTGGGAAAGCTGCATGCGCTATTTTCCAAGATGCTTCTTTGATTGGACAAAGTGTTGGGGTTATGAGTGATGTGGTAACGGGAGAAGAGATGGCAGCAACTTTTACAAAGATTTGTGGAGAGAAAGTCAATTACAATGCAGTTCCAACGGAGGTTTATGCAGGTTTTGGCTTCCCTGGATGTGAAGATTTGGCAAATATGTTCCGTTACTATGCAGACTACGAATCTGAATTCTTGAAGTCACGCACTATCCCAGAGAGTGTATTGAAGACTATGGGAGGAACTGTGAAGTTCGAAGACTTCGTAGCTGCTAACAAGGATACCTGGAAGCTTGAACCTATGTCAGCTCCTGAGACAGCTCCTGAAACTTCCCCAAAAGCAGAGCCTAAATCAACAGCAGTACAAGGAAATGCTGATGCATGTTGCATTATTCAGTAAGGGCAAATGCCCTTCAAATTTATTCTCTGGTAGAGATGTGTGATTCTTTTTCTTCAAGTTCGATTTTGAAAAGTGAGAAAGATTGTCTAGATTGTCGAAATAAATATAAAAAAAGGTCTTTATTATACTTTCTTAAAGTTCTGATGCAATACTATTTTGCTCTCTGGTATCTTCGTCACTAATACTGTCAACTGTATCGTCTTCATTGTCATCATCTTCATAATAAGTATCTTCCATCCCATCGTCATATTCTTCCAAATCATTTGTAATTGCTTCGTTGTCGTCACTTTCCTCTTCGTCATATTCATCGTCATCTTCTTCCTCTTCGCTATCATCTTCTTCGTAGTCCTCTTCTTCATCATCATCTTTGTCTTCTTCGTCATCATCTTCTCCTCTCGCGAAATGGGATTCGTCAAAGGTACCCTGTGAAACTTCCTCAAAAAGATCGTAAAACCACTCAGTTTGTTTCTGTAAATCTCTACCTAATAGTTCTTTTCTATGGTCATCGGTGAATTCAAAGTAGAGTCTTTCCTTTAGTCGCCTGATGATTAGATTGTCTTTTCTCAGCTCGTCAAACAATCCCAGATTTTCTGGGTAAGGAAGTGGTTTCTCCTTGAACGTCCAAAGTGAAAGAGACTGCATGTCTATTCCGCTAGGGAAAAGAATGTTCTCTGTAACGTATTCCAAAAATATTGACTGCTCATCTTCTGGATCTTCAGAAGCATCACTAATGTGTTTGAAATAATTCAAGAAGTTATAATATCTCTTCCTTTTCCACTTTGGTATTTTGTTCCAGTCTACGGTTCGCCATTGACGTACTTTTCCATCCATCATTGTCGCTTCTAATGCAATCTTCAGTGTAGCACCATTGTAGCTACCATTGAATAAGCACCATTCTCCTTGAAATAAATCAAGCTTTAGTTCAAAAAAAGGTGCAATTTCTTCATTGAGCCGATCTCTGAATTCAGTCACTGGGTGAAGGTATTCTCGAAGTGGCGGAGGAGATACTGCATACATTGCATCAAAAGGAAATGCAAACGATACGAGCGATATAAAATGAATAAGAAACCATACATATCCAACCAAACGCAAGAGTTTGCGTGGGAAACTTTTATTGATGTTGCTTGCTTTCACCTCCTTTTTCAAAACTGCCTTTTCATATTCTTCACTTCGAATTAAGAAGAACGCCCAACCTAAAATATTATACCACTCAAATGTACCCATATTCATTGACAAGTCCATGCCCGCAAAGATTTGCAACAAAATCATCAAAGTTGGAAACCTGGTCTTCTCAAACCAAACAGTAAATGGTGTGATTATTTCAACTGCCAATGCCGACCATGTTAAAAACTTTGAAGTAATGACAGTGTTGAACAAAATATCAGGATTGAAAATTCCAACACCTTCATCTGTACAAGATGCTAACGAGAAAAGATTCTGTAAGGACATATTATTCATACTCAACTGCAACAACAAAAAATATACTTACAAACGTAATACATGGCTGTTCCATTCATCCAAAAATCTCCATCTAATTTCCCAACCATAGCACCTAGCATTACGAAAACGGACTGCCATTGTAAAAGCCAAACTGGCCACATTACCCAACTACAATCTTCATCCTTGTGATATTTAAAGTTGCGCCCGAACTTATCCCAAACCGTAACATGATGCAATGGTAAAAATACGAAAATGAAGCTAAAGATTCGAACTAAAGGGCATACTCCAGTGAACACCCCATCACAAAGCATCCAATTCATATTATGAAAGGAGCATGTATTGAAGTAAAATGAAATTGCATTTAATCTAGGAGCGATACCCAATAAAAGTAGCACAGCATTTAAAAGACCAATGCTATAAAGTAACCAAAGATATGTATCATCTTCTGCATTTCTTCCCAGTGAATTCAGTCCAAAGAAACCATGTTCCTGAGTATCAATTGGTAAAAGACCATCTTTTGGTGAGAGAAATAAACCCACGTCCATCCCTAGGAGAAGACGATCGAATATGTGTATTGCAGCTACAAGGATACGAATGTATCCTATTTTTCGACAACCACTCAAGCCCATCCGGGCATTAAGCTTAGGTATCATCTCTGGTTTACTATTACTTAGTAAACTGTGAGTACGGTCTTCTATCTCTTGCCTCTATTGGAAGATTGTAACTACAGTGTTGCAAAAGTGAGATACGATGTGGCATTAGTGTGGTGTTCTCATTATTCCTCCTGCGGCACACCCCCTTTTCTCTCTTCACGCTCACTCAATAACCTATCGTCAACGGCAGTACACAGATAATTTCAAATTGAAAATGAAAAAAAATCCAAAAATTAGTATTTTCATTTTGACGAAACATGAAATCTCTATATCAACAGATTATTAAATTCTTAAATCTTATACACCATAACATAATCCTATTTATTTTATCTATTTATTTTCAACTTGTGTCCAAGTGATTTCTTAGCGTTGTCTTAGAATTTATTCCAAATCAAGCTTCCTCTTCAAAGATTTTGTACTAGATCTTTGTTTTGTGTTTTTCGATTCCATGAAACTTTTCCTCGGACCAACCCCTATTAACCGCAATTCGCCAACATTGTAGGGAGCTGTATACCAGATTCTTGCCCAAAACTCATTTGACTTCAAACCCCATTTTTCAGGAGATTCGTCATCATTATTTGAATCATATTTCAACTCCTTTACTTCAAAGCTGCTATTCTGTGCTCTATAGAATTCTGAGCAAAATCTTAATTTCAGAATACAATTAGTATCCATGCATTTTCCGCATATTGAACTGCCTGATACATAAAACACTCTCTTGATTAGAGGTTCTTTGCAATGTTCGAAATGACAGTCCTCCGGCTCGTACGCAGTAACCATAGTTCCTTCATCGTTTACATTGTAGCAAACATCGTCAAACATTTCGCCAGGTTCCAGTTCTCTTTCAATCAAATCTAATGGGTGACAGGTCTTGAAATAGAAATACGAAGAACCACCAAAGAATCTGTATGAGAACTGTCTTTCGAAAAGTTCATACAAAGTTTTTTCTTCCATCAGCTGATGCTCATCGCCTCCTTGTTCAAATGACATAATCCTATAAACTTTGTGATAGATGGCGTTTGATATTTTGTTTAATAGGTGGTTCGAGCATCTTAGACTATAGAGAACTTCCAGTTCTCGTAACCATTGAATAACATGATGTAATTTTTTCTGTGATGGGTCCTGTGAGTGAACAAGAGAGAGGCATAAATTGAAATCTTTGGAGGTACATGCGAGTCTTTGTATATGAAAGTACCCTAGATAAAGAGCAATGTGGATGGATATTATGTTGTCCTCATCATCGAGTTCTTTTTTGAAAAGTTGTAGTAATTGCATCGCTGTGGATGTCATCATCATCTGATCTCGCCGATGTTCTCTAATCAAGGGTCCAAGATATTGGTAATTAGTTGCATCTTTTGAGTAATTGACGTCTCATACCCAGATATGTGCCCTTTCATTGAACTTTAAAAATCTATCCCTTTTTCAATTTCAATTGTTGATTGCACATATAAGCAAGCACATTGGCACCCATATTTTAAAGAGGGAACGCCACTTCTTTTTAGAGTGATTTAGTTACTGACTGCAGTCAAAATGTCTTTCTCGGAGTAATTTCTTATTTGGCGCACGACCGACCTCTCCACCAGTGATGAACGTTGTTTTCTATTTTCTTTGGAAGTCGGAAGTCGAAGTCCCTTTCTCTCCACGTAGTACCGTTATGTTGAGTAAGTACAAAGTGATTTTACTGGGGAGTCTTATATTTCAGCAAGTATGTGCCATACGAAGTTGCCAGACATACGTTGCAATAGCTCAGACTTAGTTCTATTGCAACGTAACATTATTGAAACTAAGATAATGCTTTCAAGGAAGATATAAGATAAGACTCCCCAACTGCAGCTCAAAATGATACAACGAAAAAGTACGTACGAAGTGAAGGTCGGATAACCAAGGAATACTGACAAAGTACCTACGAAGTGAAGAATTTAAGAAAATCTATTGGCTTAGAAATGGGACTGACAAAATATTATCCAGTCATATCTAAATTACATTTTATTTGAGCTAAACAAGGTAGGGGCAATAGTAGAATGTCAAACTCTTTTCTTTACAATAAGTAACATGTCTTCTATAAAAGTAGAATAGACAAATAGAGCTCGTTGCAAGCTTTCGACTGATATGTTCAACGGACATTTTTTTCCAGTAAAAGACGTTACCAACTTCATTCTAAGCCAACATAACGGTACTCCTAATCACTACTATCAGTACCAATTTTACCATTTACCTTTCCAATTTACTCACCAGTCCAGAACAAATAAATTGTTTTAATATGAAATTGTCAGTTCCATTGAATGAAGATCAGCACCTAAAGAGAAGAGGTAGAATATCCCTAGGGGTCATAGTCATCTTTAGCCTAGTTGCCTTCTTTCATCATTCCCGACAGACTGATCGCATAATACGAAGTCCACTAGCACAGATAAATACAATTAATTCTGAGAACATTAATGGTCGATCGAGGAAATCTATATTTCTCAAGCAGCCAGGAAGTTCAGCTGGAAGTTCATATGGCACGACCAAAAAGAAAACGTCAAGTACTCTATTGAAACAACATGATACTAAAGAGAAGCATAAAAAGAAAACAACACCTAGTTCACAGTCACCCAGCAAAATGCCTGCAAGGGCTCCAGTGCAGCTTCCAGTAGCCAAATCAGTCACTCCTATAGAAACCAAAAAGGTTTATTATGAAGAATATGATGATGATTTTGCTAAAGAAAAACACATGTCAGATGTGCAACAAAACAAGAGTCCAATACCTCGTGATGATATTGATTATGACGATTACTATGATGATATTGAAGTTACAGATGACGATAATAATAAAGTACCAAGAAAACCAAATCAACAGGTGCTTGATGAAGTTAACAAAGAAATTGAGAAAGAAGATGAGGTCATCGAAACAGAAAAGGAAATGAAAAATGTAGATAGTGTAGATTTAGATGACTATTATGAAGACGATGACGCTACGGAAGGGGAATGGTACATTGGAGAACAAGAAATACCAATTGTTGAAGAATCATATCTCCAAAGCCGTAAACATGACTTTGATTCATGGTTTGAAGGCAATGCGACAGATGTTTTGTTAAAACCAGCGGATTCCAAGGGACCTATTTTGGACTTTGCTGTTGCAGGATATAACAAAGTGGCTGAAGATCTCTCGAAAGTTTTGTCGACATTAGCTCCAAAACCGGATGGTAATGTTTGTACACCGCTCTCAAAGACGGTGTGGTATGCTTACAATGCTTGGCCAGAACAATATGGATCTTCAAAAGAAATGAGAGGAACACAGTGTATGACCTACATGGCAGCTGGGCATGAAAATCCAATAAAGGAATTTAATGAATTTCTTCCGAAAACAAAAATTTTTATTGGAATCAAGCACCCCATTATATGGTTCAAAGACTTGTACGACCAATTTCATGCCAACAATGTGATACATAAGTTTACAGACGAGGGTGATCCTTATGGATTAACTAATTTGTGTACTGGACGGAGATGTCGACACGAATGCTTTCAAGGTCAAATATTTTGTGTGCATAGGTCTAGGTTCCATTTGGGTTTGGCGAGACTAGGAAAGACAAAACTGGATAGCGAAGAACGCCTACTTTTGGCAGCGGAAGATGCCGATGGTGGAGAGAACCTTCCTAACGATGAAATTAAGAATCCTATATTTATCTTTGACGAAAGGGAATTAGGTCATGATTACTTCTGGGAATCGATAACGGAATATCTTGGGGTAGATGAGATTGAACATGATATTGAATCAATGGTTAGACTTGAACATAAGATGGAAATTGAAAATATCAAGTCATTGGATTTCTGTCATGAGGATTACCATGATTTGAGAGCACAAATGATGCAATATTCTCATGAAATGGCTACATGGTTGCAATTCCATTTGATTCCTTTGGCGCTTGATAAAGACAGACCTGATGTCGAAATGGCGAATCCGAAAAAGTTTTATCAATTGGCTGAGCATTACAAGCAAGACCCTTGTGGGACGTTACGGCGTGGTGCTGATGGGAAATTTACAATACAATAATTATAAACATACATTAGGTAAAAATAAAACTTTGATAAAAAGAGTCATCAGTCATTTGTTTCAGATTCACTTTCGTCATCTGAAATACTATCATAGTCTTCAGCTCCTACAGCCTTTGAACCGTAAGTTTGATTGAATACCAAGTAGGCATCCAAATCTGACTGGGCAACTGATGGATTCATTCCTTTCAGGGCATGTTTGAAATGAACATATGATATTGGTGGCACATCTTCCGCTGCTATTTCGAGAGCTCTCATACCTAATTGTCGAATTGGTCCTAGTGCGGCATCTGTACACAAGGCTTTCAGGTCTGCTCCACTAAAACCATTCGTCTTATCTTTGGAAATCTTTGCGATTTCTTTATCAGATAATCTATGTTTATTCTTTTTCAACAAGGTCCGTAATAAAATTTCTCGATCCTCTGGTTCTGGAAGAGGAATATACAATCGCTTTACAAACCTTCTTCTCGCAGCATCATCGAGTTCAGATGGTCTATTAGTTGCGCCGATAGCCAATACTCTTCCTTTTGTTCCTGTTCCATCCAGTTGTACCAAAAACTCTGTTTTAATTCTTCTGCTAGCTTCATTCTCATCTGCTTTTCTCTGAGTGAGTAAACTATCAATCTCATCTACATAAAAAATGTTAGGACAATCAAAAATCAACCGGTAAACAGCTAAAGCAATTTATCTATACTAACCCAAGAACACCACTGAAGGTTCTCTATAAGCTGCAACAGCAAATAATGTCCTGACGAGTTTCTCGCCTTCTCCGATCCATTTACTTGTCAACGAAGAAGCTGAAATACTGAAAAACGTAGCACCTGACTCATAAGCAATTGCCTTTCCGATCAGAGTCTTACCAGTTCCGGGAGGACCAAACTAATATTGAGCGTTTAGTCAGGAGATTTCATACACTTATCTATGCATAGGAAACGCTAATGGAAATCAAAACTTACCAGTAATAGACCATTGGGTCCTCGTCGCAACCCAGTGAATAAATCGGGGCGTTTCAGTGGCCAGCATACTAGTTCCATTACAGTTTGTTTTGCATCTCGTAGACCTGCAATATCATCAAAAGTAATTGGAACTCCGTCATCTATGATTTCACTTTCTATTTTGTTGACAAGTTCCTTATCTAACCCTTGCAATTCTTCCGGCAATTCATCGTCCTCATCATTACCTGTCTTATTATTAGAAGAAGAATTTGAATTTCCTTGAGGAACTGCTTGTCTTCCATTGTTTTGATGTGGTCGTTGGCCTCCATTTCCATTGTTATTACTGCCGATATTATTATTTGCTTTTGCTCTTGGATTCTGGAATTTCCGCTTCAGACCTTCTGATAGATTTGGTCTATGTGGATTATTCGGTTGATATTCCTGATATGGGTTTTCGTTTGATAGTTGTCTATCATCAGTGCGTGTATTCTTGTCTTGAAAGGATTTGTCATTTCGAATTTCATATGCTGTACTGAAAGCATTTGTTGTATTTTGAGGGGCGGATGGTCCCTTTACTATACGTTGATCCTCTTGCCGTGCATCATATGATTCCCATGATGAGTTATTATCTTGTTGATAGTCGAATCTTTGACTTTGATTGTTACTCATCATGCTATTTGGCCTTCTATATGGATTTGACTGATTCTGGTTGTATGGATTGTTGGAAGGCAATTTGGAAGTTTGAGTCGCCATGGGTATAGTTTGAGTGTGCACTGTCCTACTTTGCTTATTTTTCTTTTGAAGTGTTTCAGTCTTTTCATTTTTGATGAATTCTTGAATACATGAATCATCTTGAACGCTGACAAACTCGTAGCTCTCATGTTTACATTCTGGGAATTCTTCAAAGAAATCTTCCATCTCTTGATCGGAATCAAATCCATTGAAAGATTCACAATTCTGATCCATAAACGATTTACCTTGAGCTTCATTCTGTTTAATTTGACTAGTGAATTCACTATGACTTTGAAGAGCCAATTCAGTCAAGAGTCCGCCGAGACTTGCTCTTTCTTGAGATTGAGAGTGATTCGGATGCATTTTAGGATAAGACGTGTTGGCAATATCAACACCGTAGTCATTGCAATGTAGGGTTTGCTCGAGTAAATGATTTATACTATCAACTGTGTCTCTACTAGCATTTGCATATTTTGAAGCTTTGGTTGCGCATTGCAGCATACCATTCATAGATGCATGGTTTGAGAGCAATGCAGCAGTGGCCCATGCTTCGTTTGTAACTTGTCTACTTCTAGTACTATTTTGAGAATGATTTTCTTCATATATTCCTTTCTGTAGTGAATCCCTAATTTTTCTATTTTCAAGAAGTAAATCTTCGTATCTGGTAGCGTAATCATTTAGAAATACTTCGTTGTCATTACTAGATGCATTATCTCCTGCCATTGCGTTGTTGTTTTGAACATTGTTATTTGTGCTGTATGGGTTGCTCGTCTTCATGATAGAATATTGGACTGACTTCAGAATGGGGCTTAGTGTGTGAACAGTTACTGTTGCCTATATGTCTGCGGATATAGTACCAAACTAATACCATACATTAGGTACCAGTACGCAAATAATAAAATGGTGTTTATTGCTTTCATTTTTAGCCAATGCTGACCACTGTCAAAATTGAAATAGATCTAAATTAGTAAGGCATTTTTATCCACGTGGAAGTGGGGGAAGAAACACGGTGATGCTCAAGAATGAGAAGCCATCATCCCTAAAAACACATTCCTCTCCACGGCTCATAAATAATATAACGATAAGAAATAAAGCTATTCAAGAAAATGGTCAACGTAAATAATTATCTCAACTTGGTGGGCTATATCATCAATGTCTTTGTTACAGCATTTGCATCTCCGATCTTTGGGTTTCCTGATAATGCCGAACTCAGCGAAAAATATCAAACAGTAAGACATATCATGTGATTCATACTCTGTGTAATACTTATTTCATTTTCTCATTGTTCTTACCTCACTGTAGCTAGTGACGCCATCTGGATTTACCTTTGCGATTTGGGGGGTCATTTTTCTCTCTCAGTTGATATTCACAGTTGCTCAAATGTTTTCCAAGTATAGCTCGGAACAATCAGTCCAAATCTTTGACTACTGGTATTTTGTAGCATGTATTTTTCAATCTGCATGGACGTTTGCATTTGGCTATGAAATTATTTGGCTCTCAGTGGTCTGTATGGGAGGAATCCTTGTCTCTTTGTATCAAATTGTCAATCTACAAAATGGCTTGGATACTGATGCTGCGACCTTTTGGCTCTTTCAATTTCCTTTCTCAATTCATTGTGGCTGGATCGCTGCTGCATTTGGAGTCAACTTCAACGTGTGGCCTGTTAGTGCTGGGATTCAGAACATTGCGATTCCATATGTAACTCTTATTTACGCGGTTGGGGTAGCAATTTATGCATTGTTTGGATTTGGTGGACCGGATTATACTATCCCATCTGTATTGATGTGGGCTCTTTTTGGCATTACAGCAGAACTCAAAAATCCAAAGGATTCTATTGTCAGATCATTCAGTGAAGGGCAAATTGCCAGCTTTAGACATGTTTGTACTTGGTTGATTGTTTTGTTGGCAGTTGGTACGTCTATTGTTGGCTATATGAATTCTTCTGTTGTAGTTGGTACTAATTTTGCCTTAGCCACAGCTGCAGTTGGTGGTTACAAGATTTTCAAGAAGAGAAATACTGAACAGGGAGATTACCAAAGAATCTAATGTGTCTTGAAAGAATAACATGTTTAAAAGAAAAAAGTTCTTATATTCATAACGAGTGCAATTCTCTTGCTTTTTATAAAATCTAATTGAAAATTTTCATAAATAAGGTATGAAAGAGCTTTGGTTTAGCGAAAGTTTTCTATTTTTGCTTTAGTAGATCTTGACATTGGAGACAACAGTTGCACTCATTCTCCACCTCAAGAGACCATTACAATATTATATGGCTACTTTTAAAGATAGTGAAGAGTATATTTCGATTGAAATGATTGTTTTCTACTTTGTAACTTATATAAATGACAGCACGACAGCACCATATGGTACGATGATGGAATTTACTTTTAAAATTCTTCAGTCCTGGCTAAAATAATGCTTTTAGTGTCTACACTTCCAAGACCGACTCAGACTCAAACTCAACTTTTTTGAAATGCCATCCGGCGGATCCAGGCTGCTCTACTCTCATACTCTAAGTTACCTTCTCCTCATCCACCATACCTACATTGATATCATTAAATCATCAAGCTATCATGAGATGTATAGCACGTTTAGTCTTATTCTTTGTTTTCATAGCGTGTCAATTCTCTATTGCTGACAGTCATGTCAAGGAGTTTATGATAGATGAAGATGGTCAACAACATGATGCTTCGAGAATCACTTCGACTTCGAAGAAACCAAATATTTTGCTTATATTGGCAGATGATGTTGGAACCGGAGACATACCGCATTATTGGGGTAATAACATTGTACAAATGCCAAACATTGAAGCATTACAAAAAAAGGGAGTCACCTTCATGGATGCACACGCCACCCCTCTGTGTGCACCAAGCAGATATATGCTATTATCTGGTAATTATGCACATCGGGGGAGATATCCTCAAGGAGCTTGGGGATTTAAAGAAAAGGACGGAAGCAACTTTGATAGAAAACAAAAAACTATGGCACAAATGCTGAAGAATGCAGGATATCGAACGACAATGTACGGTAAATGGCACCTCGGAGGTGAAATCCCTCAACCAGGGACTTTGAATAAGACACATATTCTTTCTGGAGGCGGTAATGATTGGAGTAACCCAATTACAAATGGTCCCAATGATTATGGTTTTGATGAGTCATATTTCACAATGGCTGGAATCCAGACACCTCCGTACTCATTTTTTCGCGATGGATATCTGACAACGTCCATGGAAGATGTCAAGTGGTGGAAAACTGGTAGATCAAAGCCTGCGAATAAAAATGGAAAATCAAGAGTGGGTAAAGCAGGGGAAGGAGATAAATATTGGGACTCCACGGAATACAATATGAGATTAGTCCAAGAGACCAATGATTTTTTGGCAAATCACAACACTACTGATCCGTTCTTTATTTATTTTGCAATGGGTGCTGTTCATACGCCTCATAGTCCAGCACAAACATATCTAGATGGCACTAAGATTGCAGGTACATATAATACTTCACATTTGGATCTGTTACATGAAATGGATTTGGTTGTGGGGAGTCTGACTTCCATGTTGGAAGATCAAGGTTTAATCGAAGATACCATCATAATATTTGCCAGTGACAATGGCGGTCTTGTTGAAGGATCCTCCAGTGGGAAACTACGTGGGAAGAAGTCTTCGATCTATGAAGGTGGTCATCGTGTTCCATTGATCATGAGATATGATAATATCTTACCCGCAGGAGAGACTAGAGATAATCTTGTTGGTTTGAATGACTTATATGCAACTATTGCGGACCTTGCGGGTACTAGAGTTCCTGATAGATCGGCTCAAGACTCCATTAGCTTCGCGAGTCATGCCATATCAGAAAGTAATGCTAGTCCAAGAGAATGGCTTGGGACTTGGGCATTTCAAATGGGTAAAACGTCAAGAGAGGCCATACGATATGGTCACATGAAGCTCGTCCGTATACTTCGTGCCTCTGCGAATCCAACCTATGAAATGTACAATCTCAGTGAAGACATAGGAGAGAAAAAGAATTTGTTAAAAAGGAAATTCAGAACGAATGAGATTAACGAATTGAAGACCATGATGAGAAAATATCTTCGCAGGGAGGGACCATGTCCTGCTGATCATAAGGGATCATTCAAAAACGCAAAGAATAAATGGGTTACTTGCGATTTCTTCAAAGCGTATCCAGTCGCATGCGAATGGCAGGTGCAAGGTGAACTCTTTTGCAATAGTATTTGCGGCCGACATAGAAACTTTTGTCCCCTTTATGTGTAAATACAAGGGTAGCCATCTTTCTCAATAGTAAATGAAAATGAAAAATGCTATTGCTCAAAAAAACTTTTCATTCTTGTTTATACATTAGCTATTATTTCATTCTCTCTTTTTACAAAGTTCCTCAATTTGAATATTGATACTATGCAAGTGCATGTATGACTTGATTTACACAAATACTAATGCTTCTTACCACCACCTTTACTCTTCTTTGCATGAGCAGTATGCTTCTCAGCATGTTTAGCTGCCTGAGCCTTTTTCTTATCCTTGGAATGACCGTGTTTCTTATGCTTTTCCTTTTCTGCAGCCTTCTTCTTTTTATCATCTTCTACCATCTTGGTTGCTTTTGCATTTTTATCTTCGTGTCCTTTCTTCCCTCCGCCTACACCTGCTTGTGGGTTAGCATTTGATGAATGGTGCTTTACTTTGGTCATCGCTATGTGATTGAAAATGTATGATTTTGTTTTTATGAGTATTGATTCCTATTCACTTCAGGAAATTATGAAAGAGCTCTGCATAAACACTACTGATATCTATGCGGAGTAAATGAGAATGGTTGTCAATCATGGAGTTCTCATCGAAGGGGTGTTGTTGTCATATCTTTTCAGACTTGGCTAGCTAGATAGGTTTACCCATCATATTTGGCGAGTTACCTCCAATCGCCAAGAAGAAGAAGAAGGGGAAGCGAAAAGGGAGATTGATAATTTTTAGTACGGGAAGTACTTACGTAACCTAGCTCTTCTAACCAGACGTCTTGTACCTTGTACCACAGTGTTGCAAGGTACTTAGATAAATAGAGACCCTTGCAGTGTTGTACAATGTACAATAGACAATAGCATCTCAATACTCTGTCTATTGCTTTCTGTTGTTCTACTGAAGCTATCAAGCAATTACACAGTCCCTCTTTTTTACGTTTTTTATAAATTTCATTTAATATGGCGTCTATTGGATCCAAGGTTGTTGTAGCAGCTGCGCAAGCTGCTCGTAATTTCGGGTACGTATCTCATGTTGATTTCATGTTCAACAACTTCTCTATTGGCCTGTCCCTATTCTCTGAAACAAAAAAGAAACTTTAACTCACATGAAATCTACATCTCTTTCAAATGAAATTATAGAAAAGCTCTTGACTCAATGGGAGCTTCTATGGAAGTAGCAAAATACACTGAACGACTAGTACCATCTACTAGAATTGTATCCGCAAACAACGTTGCACCATCCATCTCCGAATCCGCTACCTTTATTGCACCATCTGCTAACCTCGTAGGGGATGTTGCACTTGGAGCTAATTCTTCTGTATGGTACGGTGCTACTGTTCGAGGAGATGGAAACAAGGTGACCATTGGGTCAAAATCTAATATCGGTGATCGTGCTGTTGTACATATTGCCAAGATCCAAGGAGATTATCCTACTTCCATTGGAGACAATGTAACTGTAAAGCCAGGTGCAATCATCCATGCAGCTACACTCAAAGATTTTTCTGTTGTAGGTGAAGGTGCACAAGTGCTTGATGGATCTATTGTAGGTTCTAATTGCATCATTCAAGCGGGTGCTGTTGTATCACCCAAGACTACTGTTCCAGACGGAGAAGTATGGGGAGGAGCACCAGCAAAAATGGTACGAAAAGTAACCAAGGAAGATATTGAATCTATTGTTAGTTTGAGTGAAGAAACTGCTGAACTTGCTGCATTACATGCTGAAGAGTGTTCCAAGACTTATGAACAAGTTATGCAAGACGAAGAAGACTTGGCTGATAGTTTGGCGAGAGGTGAAGATTACTGGAAGAAGGATCAGACACAGGAGGATGATGTTCTTGGACAAGGAGCACCAGGTAGAATCTTTGATAACTCTTTGACCAATCCTGAAGAGGGATTAAAAGCAAAGGAGTAAAAATGAAGGTGTGATTTGTTGAAAGAAAGACATGATTATTTGAGATTTGTATCACGATCATAAAAGTTAATATTTTAGTCTAATACGTGATTAGATATGCTACATACATTATATTGATAAAAATACTCCAATGGAGAAATTTATTATACATGGTAGTGAATCTGAATCTGCGTCAGAATGGTAACTGATTGGTGCTAATCTTTTGATGTTCTACTTCTTGAAACTTTCTTAGCTGCTCGAAGCACACTATCCGCAAATATGCAGGATCAAGTAACCACCCCGAAACTTTTAAGTTACAGACATGCTGGTCTATTTTTGAATGATGGATTTTTTAAGGCAATACCTACAACCGACGCTAGAAGTAGCTATAGTTATCTTTTTCACTGCTTTTTCAAAAGTTCGACATGAATACGTACATACTTTACTAGAGACTCTAGCTAGACTACAAATAGATAAAGATGAGTTCATAGATACAATCAAATATAGCCTAATTTTTCGTCAATCATTGTCAAAACATTTGTGATTTGTTTCTTTCTACCAATTACTATTACTACTAAATTCGAGTTGATATTTTTATACTCCTCGTACTCAATCCAAGAAACGTGATTTCAAAGATTATTAGCTTCTAATTCCAGCAAATTTCCCCAATCCATATTAATCTTCACTGTGCGATCCCACATTTACTTGATTCTGGTAGTTTTCAATCCAAATTGTCCCTTGTATTCCTCCAAAGCTTGACGCTTGAGTTCTGGATCAACACGGCCAGTCTGTGGATCGGTACCAAGTGGACGACGAAATAAAAGAATGTGTGGCTCCGGTCTATTCCATAAAAGTTAGTAAATATTTGTCATACATTCAATAGTTTCAAGCCATGAATATTGTTTGACGTACCTGTGAAGAGCATAGTGAACCCAACCTCTTGATTGTTGGACACCTACTCCACGCCATTCACTTTCACTCAAAAGGCGGTTTCTTGGAAGCTGTCTAAGTAGTTCCTTTGGAAGAATCACATGTCTGTTTGAAGTGATATAATAAAGTAAATGTTAGTCAATTGATAGTACTGCTTTCCGTTTAATTGCATGCATGAATACGATTGAAATGACGCTTCTTGATTGTCTTCTTCTCAGCTTTCCCATTCTTTCAGTCAACTTTTCACTTCCAAAGAACGCACCTGTACTCATGATCATCATCAGCATACTTTTCACTATATTCTATACGGCTTGCACTCATTTTTTCTTATATAACAACACTTCTTTGCCACTTTGTAGTAGGTTTGCCTTTGCCTTTTGGTTTTGAATTTTACCAGAGGAGGACCGTTGCTGTTTGAAAAAGACTTTATGTTTACTTTCCTTTCTTTTCTCTTTCTTTTTTGACACTTCTCATTTTTATATGAAAATGCTTGCCGAAAAAGAAAAGAAAAGAAGTGATGTTCCTCTCAATAATTTGATGTTACCATAAATAGTAAGAATAAAAGCTAGGAACACTCCTGCGGCAACAAGAGTGCCATCCCAGAATAAAGACAATGCAAAACGTAAAAATATCTTCTGAATGGACCACGGACGACTCTCGACCGAACTGTGTCTCTTGTCACAAAGAATATAGCTTACTCAATAGAAGACACCATTGTCGCTTATGCGGAGATGTATTCTGCGATGAGTGCTCAAATCAGAAAGCTTTGATTCCCCCTCGTGATATAGTGCTACAGCCCAAGGGTGGAAAAAAGGTTGGTTTTTATGAACATAAGAATCAAGTCGCAGTTGGGAGTGATCCTGATAGACGTGTTACTTTTACAAAAGAACAAAAGGTGGAAGTAGGAAATATCATCCAGCAGCAAAATCATGTTGACAAAGATATGAGCAAAGATATCAAGCAAAAATCTTTGCAGGAACTAGAGGAGTATTACATAGATGATGATTTGCTAAGTGTTTCGGTTCAATCATCGAGCGGACTTTCATATGGTACAGAACAATCAAAGACATGTCAACAAAACCAATCTACAAACGAAATTTTGTGTGGGAATGGACTTGAAGAGCGTATGAAGCTTGCCCGAGAACCATTACGAGTATGTCGCTATTGTCATGATAAACTTTCTGGTATCCAAGATGACCTAAGAAATACAAATTCCAATGCTGTGCAGCAACATAATATGATTGATCCTGCTCATTTTCGACGTTTATTGAATAGTCCATTAAGTTTTAGTATGGAACATGACATTCGGAAAGCGGCATATACATTGCATAATCTTTTACCATTACCCAAGAGATTGAACAGTTTCATACCCATCAATGATGGAGGTGACCTCAGTTTGGTCAATAGAGAGCAATGTCAAGATATCTGTCAGGGAGTAGGGGGGATGACGTTTGGAAATCTTGATGGAATACGAATCCCTGTGAAATTACTTGAGAGAGCAAAAGGTCTTGTGATTTTAACAAGTATTAAATTAGGATGTGGTGCTGTAGGATTTGAATTTGGCACAGGATTAGCTATCTCCCGGCTTGATACTGATACTTGGTCAGCACCCTCTGCTATCGGTTGTTTCTCAGCAGGTGTAGGTTCTATGGCTGGTTGTCAGGTTTGTGATCACATTTTCTTATTAATGTCTGATGAAGCCGTTGATATAATGACTGCAAAAGATGGTTCAGTGCAATTGGGAGGCGATATTGCAATCGCTGTTGGGCCCGTTGGAAGGGCAGCTGAAGCAGATGTTAGTATGGGCAAAGTTGATACAGATGGTGTGCACTCTAGATTTTCCATGAGTCAGATATATTCCTACTCTCAATCAAAAGGATTATACATTGGAATTAGTCTTGCTGGGCGTCGTGTCTTTCCAAGAAATGACATCAATCAGAAATTTTATGGAATTGAAGTTGATTCGATTGACCTTCTCACTGGAATAATACCTCCACCCACTGCAGCTCAACCTATGTATGACGCTTTATCGCGATGCCATACACATGCAGGTTAGATTATTAAGGAAACGTATACAACTTATGTCAACTTTGTCTTTTAAATTTATCTTTCATGTGAATATGTAGGGGTGTAGGGGTATAGGATCTTAAAACTCGAAAGTTTCCTCATGAAAATCAAAAGTAACTCCCCCTTTGCATAGACCGTCTGAATATTGACGACTTGCTTCCCGACATGAATCAACTAGCCTACTAGGCCCACAGACACAAACTGCAACATGAGTTTCTCCTTCATCCATCGCTGCTTTCTTCATTTGTGTGAAGATTTCGTCAATGTTTGGTCTGCCAATCTTTACCATGCTGTTGTCTTTCACATTACCCTTTGTCATGTATACATTTAGATCTACTATATCTCCTTCCAATTCCTGGTTGAATATAGAGACGTTGTTGACCATTTCATCACCACTGTCACTGATGGAATGAAGAAGGTCCAAAGACCTGATTGCCCAAACGAAATTGAGCTTCTTCAAATCTCTGGTACCTTGTTGATGAGCATGAAGGAGGTCATTGGCGATTGATTTCATAGGAGTGACTCCAATCCCACCGCTTATCATTAGCACCATTTTGTATCTCTTTTCATTCTCTAGTTCAATCATCAATTTTCCGTAAGGCCCTTCCATGAGAAAGGTCACATTTTGATTTTTTGCAGCTGTAGCTAGTCTCATTAGACGGCGTGTCCAACGACCAAGCGCTTTCACATGCATAGTAACCATTTTTTCATGTGGACTAGAGGAGATCGTGAATGGGTGAAACTGACTGAATCCAATTGCTGGGATTGCAATCATGATGTATTGTCCAGCCTCATATTCAAAGTTCTTTGGCTTTGGAAAGCTAATCTCAACAATATCTCCAGGTAATTTACGAATCGAGGCCTTTTTTGGATAGAGAATTCCTGCCATCAAGATGTATCTCGTAGCTAAATCAACTCCCCACCATGCTAGCACAATAATGACTTCTCCTGCTCCGTGTATTGCAGCAAAGACAGCTGCTACGGCTGCCCCTACAATATGTGGAATGTACCATAACTCAAATGCCAATCTACGAAAAGTAGGTATGAATGAGAAAACTACTAGACCAGCCATAGCAAGCAGAGAAATTGTTCCTGTGGTATTTGTACCCCCGTCTAATGAAAACTTTACCAGATTAGGATTAGGACCATTCAAGCCGTAAATACTATTACCACCGTCGCCACTGTCACCACTCAAAAGTCGTTCATCTTGTACCGCCTCAGATAGACGGCGATCATCACTTTCACCTTCAAAGTAGGCACAATACAGATGCAATGCTGCGGTAGCTACAGCAGCAAAGGACCAAAGCATATGCCAAGTAATCATCCTTTCATAGGGAACACCAAGAACAAACGTAATAAGAGAGTTGGATTTATTTGCAGTGAGAAATACTGCCAGCAGAGGCAACGTGCATAGGCTTCCTGATCCTTCTACATCTTTATTCCAGATTGTTGAATCGATAGTAAGGATTATAATGACAACAATAGGAACCAAGAAGAAAAGCTATGATGTTGTATTTGAATCAACTTTGTGAGGACAAACTTAAAAGACATGAAGATGCACGAGTGCACATGTGCACATTTGTACCGGTAATAACATGCGACTCGCATCCAAGTGATAGCAAAAGACTTACCTCTCCATAAGAAATGTATGGAATACTCTTTAGGTATGGTATACTTCCACAACAAGAAGGAACGAAATTAGGAATCAGAGGAATGGAAAGAGGACGCGCTAGCATCCATCGAAAATGTGTGATTGCACGCCAGATAGGAGTGAAGGCGGACGCGAAAGGCCGAATCAATATAGCAAATAGAGGCACGTCTAGAAGAGGATAGGGCTCTTTGCTTGGTTCAGAACTCATGATAGCGAGATAAATCTATTAAAAAATATGGTGGAAAGAATCTATCAACGTTGAGATTATGAAGAAATTCAGTCGGTTGAAAATAAAGGTGCATGGGAATTTTTGACACGACACGAAACACGAAACACGAATGAGAGAAGCAGCTTTTTTTTCTTCACATCTTGTTTTTCAGTCGTGAGCACTGACTTCAAAACGGGAGTAAGAGTTTCCCCGAATATCCGTCAAAATGGTTCTCACATGTTTGCCAAAAAATCTGTACTATCTCGCGTGTGTACGTACACAAACCTTTTTTCTTTTTTTGGAAAAGCGCAAGATGCAAGGCAGAAGATAGAAGATGTTATCCACATTTCGTTTCGCACAAAAGCCTTTGAAAAATCTAAGAGATTGTAGTACAGAAAAAGATTCCAGTATGAAGCTTCGAAGTAGTAATGGAAAAGAAGAGGAAACAAAATCTCCTCTTGAACAAAGTCCAAGTGAATCTCCCCTTTCAAAATCAATATCAGGATTGAACTTACTTGGTCATTTCAATGATGACGAAAGCTATTACCATCGCAAAACGGCGGTGTCAGAAATACGGAAAGAAAGAATACCAGTCAAGAACATGGTTTTTATTGTAATTCTAAATGCAATGTTCTTGTTGTGTGGTTCTTTCACTGGTACTTCACATATGCAACAACAACTTGAATCAACACTGAAGAAGTCTGCACCATGTGAAGTACCAATAGGCAAGAGAGTGGTTGAAAGGAATCATAAGGTCCCTATCCCAGCAAAATCAACTGAACTAGAAACAAATATATACAAAGGCAGCTCCTCTGAACATTGGAACACAACTTGTGGAAGCCATAGACAATGGGACGATAAGCTTGTCAAATGGGTGCAAATACCAAAAGAAAAGCGAAAATGCTCAGATTTATATAATAAATATCCATTTGTATTTGTGATGGCTGATGGATCAGAGGTGTTGCGACAAGGCGATGAAGTTATTCATCGTTCATTTATAGAATAGAAGATTTTCCAAAGAATCATAGCTAGGTACTTCTATATAATCTTCAAGTTTCTACTTTACAATCTATTTGTATCCGATCATTTTTTCTCTATTTTTCCAGTGATGCCAAGCTGTCGACAATGGCAAACACTTGTATTATTTCATCTGTTTCTACTATGGGATAAACTTTTGTGGAAACATTATCTTCGTGCGTAGGACACGGACTTGTGATTCGATTTGAACGCGCATCGATATCTTCGCTTGTTGCTAATAGTCTTCTTGGCGGGTTTGTCCTGATTTTGTAAATATGCGAAATCATTTGATAAAATAGTTAATTATTAAATTTTGTGAAGAATTTGAAGATGGAATGAGATATTTTTCCGATCAAGCACGATTGAACCCAAATTCCAAGTCGTAAAAAAAACTGATTAAAAATTTACCATAATTTGCAAGTTTTCTAATCTACTTTATACGTCATAACATTTATCATCCCGAAGAAAAAAATATGTACAAGCTAACTCTACGCCTCACATCCTACCTTGTAGATTCAACAACGCAGAAAACTAAGAAGTGGAAGGAACAAAAGAGGCTTAGAAGTACTAGAAGGCTCCATAAAAAAGCTCAGAGGTGAAGATGAAGATGGGAAAAGAAAATATAACCTACAGCTAGAGTCAGAGTAGCTAAAATTTGTTGAAGCTGGAAGCGTTGATAGCTGTAATGTATACTCTTGATTGATCACATCAATGAAATACTCGTTAAAATCAATAAATCTAGGAACAATCATGTCAACATTTGAAAATGTCATAGACAGGCTATTTGACCTTTTGCGTTCGTATAGAATTACAGTAGTCTAGTATTTTACTTTGGCCAAGAACACTTGCGAAGCACTTCAAGATTAAAACGAACAACAAACTGAGGATCGACAACTTGTTTTTACCTTTACACTCCATACTCCCTGATGAAAAGAGTCTTCTCATTAAATCAGAAAAAGAAAACTTATCAATGCAATCCAATTTTATGAGTAAATTCAGCAGTAATCCCCCAGCTTACGTTCCAACAGCAACACCTTCCTCTTCTTACGAATACACCCCAGTCAATAATGCATCAGTAGTCGATAGTGGGAAAAATACTGAAGCAGAAGTTTTATATCTAGCTGAGAGTCAAGTACAAGTTGTTCCGGATCTTCACACGCAAGTTCCAGTATCTGTCCAAGGAAATTCAAGCACGACCTCTCATCCTCCACCTGGTTGTCCTGACGGTGGTCAATGGGGAAAGATAACGTATGTTGGTAATAACACCAGTCTCTTGGCATGTGCTTTATGTCTCTGCTTCGGACCATTGGGTTGTTGTGTACTTGCATGTCCAAATGATGAAAAAGATGCATATAGTGTTAATGGAAACGTTTACGATGCGGGTGGAAAATTTCTTGGTAGACAAGGAAATCTTAATTTTGTACCATCAAGAATGATAAGAACAACGACTTCACCTGCAATGAATAGAAATATCCATTGTAGAAACGTGAAATAATGGGACTATTCTCTTTTAGTAAACATAAACAAATTTATCATGCATGGTGTTGATTTCCGCTAACGAAAAAGTTTGGAATTCTTCAGTGATTCGCCTGCAAGGTATGGTACCTGCAATTTTGTAGATTCATGGCTAAAATCTAATGCCTTCCATGTGCCCAACTATATTATAATACATATTTCACCCGAAAAAAAACTACTTCGAAGTACCTAGCTTTTTAAATTGTTATTTTTATTCTAAAAATCTATTCTATGAATGAACGATGAATAACTTCATCGCCTTGTCGCAATACCTCTGATCCATCAGCCATCACAAATACAAATAGATATTTATTATATAAATCTGAGCATTTTCGCTTTTCCTTTGGTATTTGCACCCATTTGACAAGCTTATCGTCCCACTGTCGATGGCTACCACAAGTTGTGTTCCAATGTTCAGAGGAGCCTTTGTACATCCTTGTTTCTAGTTCAGTTGATTTTGCTGGGATAGGAACCTTATGACTACCAAACACTTGAAACTGCGGAGGGAAGTAATCATGTCTTTCAAAAATAGGAGGACTAAAGCCCATGAAATTGTGATACCATTCTTTACACCCCTTATTGATAGTATTTCTACCAACGCAAGTAACTTTACTACCTGCATACATGTCATCGTACATCCAAAAGTCGATGTAATGAGTAAAGTTATGTTCTAACGTCATAGATTCATGGCCTATCTGAAAGCCAAAATTTACATCTGTGACTTTCAGAGTCGACCACGAGCTTTTACTTTGCAATACTTCTTGTATGGTATTGGAGATTTTCTCTTCATCGGACGAAAATATTGCAAAGTCAACATCTTTTTCACTGAACGGTATTATTCCATGGTGCCGTCTTGCACCTAGATGACTTCCAAGTATAACAAAGAGGTTGATATTTTCCCTCTTAAATGCAGCTATGAATGCATACACTAATTCATAGAACTTCGCTAGTCTTTCTATATTATCAACATCTTTGGGAACATTTTTAAGCTCTGCTGTCAAAATACTTTTGATCGTATCGTAGGAAGGATAATCATCGTCAATTCGTTCAATCGTTCTATTATGTATAGATTCTTCCAATGGTTCAGACGATGTCTGCAATGAATCGTTTGTGCTTGATTTCTGCAATGGTAGCTTTTGCTGTTTTTCAGAAACAAGAGATCCACAGCGTATAAACATGACAACCAGAATCACAGCAAGAAGCATTCTCTTGAATGATCTCTTCTCTCTCCATGTCTTTAAAACTTCTAAAGAAAGACAAGTATAGCTCACTCCATATTTAAAACGATCACCAACTTCATTCAATCCGGAAGTGGATGTGTTCGTCAGAATAGCAGTTTTACTCTGTTCAGTAGAGTTCGTAGTTTTCTCCTCTTCCTGGTTCTTTCTACCTCGCATCTTGCAAACCTGTGCAACCCTAAATATATACGTATAAAGACAAGAGTTGATACTATTGATACTGTAGAAACGCACAATTTTTTTGAGGTAGTCTAACTTGTTGAGGTTGATAGTCTCACAAGATTTCATTTTTCATTTTTATTTCGGGTTCGTGCACGTTACTGTGCCGTTACTTTTTTAGTGTGCTCTATTACGGCCTGTTTACTTAAAAGTTTAGTAAGGCCTAACTTGTGTCCTAATTTAGAAAGAACCACGATTGGGCACAATCTTGACGTATGACCAAATTTCATCCAAATGACCGTTCCCTAATCACTTGGACACTCGACACCAAAGGAAAACCTAAAACTAAACCAATTGAGACTATTGGTTTCCCCATAAGTAATCCATGAAGTCAACAATCATAGTGCATATTCTCACACTTCTTTCACTTGTTATTGCAAGGGAACCTGTAGGAGATGTGCAGTTGAACAAAGATTCTCATTGGGACGTGGGGTTTCTCGATTGGCTTTCGTAAGTAAACTACAAACCACCCTAGAGTTGTAATCATGTTACTATTTTCAAGCTCATCTGTCTATTCAATTCAATTCAAAACAGTTCGGCATATGAATGCCAGAGGGCATGCTCTTTACAGAAGGATTGCAACAGTTGGGGATATAATGCGCACAGAGCCGATCGACGTTGTCATTTCAGTAATAGAACAACTCCAAGGGCAGACGTAACTTGTGAAAACGAAATCACTCCATGCAGTTATTTTGGATTGAGGAGTGACACTTTCACCCCTTCTTCAATCTTGTCTGAAGCTATGTCAAAAGCATCGGGTGTATGTACTGGAGAATTGCAGGGAGAAGAAGCATTCAATGTTGCCTCCGATTTGAACTCAATTATCCGCTCACATTATTTGGATAATGCATTTGCAGATGACATTGAATTCACAGGCACTGTCCTTCCAGCTGCCGTTGAATCAGCTGCAACCATCTTGCAAGGTGAAACAGGAGAATGCTACAGAGAATATACTAAACATATTCATGCTTGCAAATATGGAAGCTATATCTTTCATCAACTTCGCGCACTACTTCTCTACAATGATGGAAATGCTAAGCGGGCTTGGCCAAAGAAAAGAAATAAGTTCCGAAAGAAACTATTCAATAAAAGGAAAATCTTTATTGCAGATAATGGATTTTTCACAAAGAAGAGTTTGAGAAGTTTATTGACTTTCTATAACAGATTGGACCCACATCTTCGGTTGGATGGGATTTTATATGATGGACCATTGTTTGCTACACAAACAGTTCGAGATGCATGGACTTGTGAAGGTTCAAGTCCTAATCTGAGTGTATCTAATCGAGGTTACAATGTTTTCAAAACCCAAGTCGGAGATAGTGTTGAAAATGGTGAGATAAATTGAGTGAAATTGGTTCAACCATTGTTTAGTTTTACTGTGATTCTCGTGAAATCTAATCTCATTCCTTGTATTTCTTTCAGGATTCCCGACAGATACGCCTAATCCGCCACCAGCTGCAGATCTTCAAATGGTTGTGACAAGGCATGAAGTGGCACACCAGTTTGATAGAATCATGTACAATAGGAATAATGATGGTGACACAAAGTTATATGACATGTTTATTTCACTCAAGGAGGCAAGCAAAGGGTCTGATTCCAACTGGCTTCGAAGTCAGGTTGGTGATGATTACTTTCAAGGAGCTCCGCAAGAAATTATAGCATCCCATATCGGTAATCAATATCTTCACAGTACTACTGCACAGTTGAGACTTGCTGCCACTCGTTTTCAGCATCCAACCTGGACTCCTTGGGAACAAGATAGTATTGTCGAGATTCCTACCAATACTCATCCTAATCATCAGTGCTCCTATGAATCCAAGAATCTTGGAAATATAGCAACTGCAGAGGAATGTGCTTCTGCGGCTCTGGCTGATTCTGGATGCACCGGTAATGTTATCATGTTTCCAAACCAGTATAAGTCTTGGGGGTGCCGTTGTTGTAAAGCCATTGATACAATGCCGTGTGTTACTGAAGAGCAACTTTACATTGGACACGAGTCGTGGGATATTTATCAGTACAAGACACCAGATGTGAAACCCACATGCTCAAGCACTGGTTTACCAATGAGTTGGTTTCTATTCAACGTGGAACTCATGACTCCTGTTGGGTCGAGTATTGTGAAGTTTTACGAAAATGAAGTCAACGGGAAGGCAAAAACCTATGAAGTATCATTAGGCAGGGATGCCCAAGGCAGAATCAATATGCTACAAATTGCAAATTGTGGAACGATCGACATTACTTATAGTCAAGATTATATTGTAGATTCTGTCTCTGAAAATGCATGGACGTGTTTTATTCCACCTGAGTAGGTACACAATATTACGAATTAATAACATATTTGAAAGAGTACCTTATATTCTTTGGACTCCCGTTGTCTCAGTGGACTCTACGCAAGCCAAGTCTAATTTAATTATCATTTACATCTTCTACTCCTTGTTCTTCTTCTCCCTCATCTTCATCTTCTTCACCCTCTTCTAACTGTGCAAGATTATTCTTGAGGAACATACCTCGCGACTTCTCTCGAGCCAAAATCTCCCTTCCCACAAAGCTCATTTGATCGTATGCATTCATGACTTCATTCGAAAACCCTTCTCGTTTGAGAACCTTCTTCTGATTCTTCATTCTTTTCATTATCACAACTGTTAACACAATCACCCAAACGCTTGTGCAACTTCCTGCTACGATGTAAGGAAGCCTCGAAAAAGCCCCAAATAATAAAGGACCAGTGATTGCAGTGACAACATTGAAGCTTCGTCTGATAACCTGACCCAGAGGTCCCACCAATGCATATGCATTGGATGCAGTTACAGATCCTTGAATTTCAGTCAGGACAATCGCAGCAAGGTCGTTAAAAGTCATGAGAAGGATTAATCCCATTACATGAATAGGAAATAGAGGTATAGCTGTGACAAATACTGATATTGCTATACCCGCCAACGAGAATATAAGATTATATGGAGAGGGGAACCTGCTCTTCATAAATGCTTGACCCTGAGGTGTTATTGACACGAACATGCTGATCAATGTCCCAGTTGCAGCTCCACATGCAAAGAGAAGACCAATAATACTGGTGGACTTTTGAAACTCTTCAAAAATAAAGAGTGGACTGATGGATAAATTGTATCCAATTGTAATTGATTCCATGCCGAATGTTACGCAGAGAATGTAGTTGATGTGGTTTGCTTTGATGTCGGATTGAGAAAAGTAATTCAACGCTTCTTTGGTGTCTTTCTCATTGTCAAGTTTGATTGTTGCTCTAATTTTTGCAGGAGCTTTCTCCTCTGCAGTTTTCGGCTTTTCGTTTGTTTGTGTATCCGATTCGGTGAAGCTTGACTTCATTTTTCGAACTAAAAGATAACAAGCCAAAGATAGCAACTCTAGAGAAGAAAGAACGATTCCAAATATAGACACTCCATTGATTCCATTATATTCATAAACAAAACCTCCAATGCCAAAAGCAAATGTTACTCCAATCATTACTATTTGGATTTGGTTGAGAAAGTTGTTCTTTGTTTCAAGCCCAAGAAACACCCACGAGAAACTCACCTGCGACGTACTGCAATTTTAATTTCTTCCGCATCAGTTCAAGATTCGTCATGTAGAGATCCGATTGTTTGAGGTAAGTCTGCGAAGCTGCAAAGCTTTCGCTAAGACCAATAAGAATGGTACCCAATAAAAACGGTAGTTTCTCGGTCTTGTCTGATGTCAGGACAGTGATACTTCCTGCGAGGCCAATGGCAGTCCCTAGTCCATGTGCCAATATCGGATAAGGTATCGTTACAATGCTTGCAACAACCCTCATGGCTTGATAAGAAGCTACAAAGAGTCCAATTTCTACCCAATCCAATAAGAACTGAGTTTTCATGTGAATTACGAAAAAGATAAAGGGCAATCTGGTTATTCCTCCATAAAAGAAAGGGAGGAGATAGATCACCACTATTGATTCGAAAGTATCGAGCTTTTTTCTCTTTTCCTCATTTCTTTCAGTATTATCTTCTTTTGAATTCATCGTCTGTAAAAAATGAGGGTGTTTTTGCAAGATTGTTTTTCTTTTTCTCTCCAATCGTGCATGATGAAGTGGAATTGATTCCATTTGTGATTCTGAGCTACAGTTCGTTCTCCGTTTGTGAAAAAGAAAGCATACCAGTATTTTCAATTCTTTCACAACTATTTTTCGTCCGATTAGCAAACGAAGTAAGAAATTTGATTGGAGCTACATTGATACGGTATAATTTCTTGAGCCTCGTATCAGTATTGAGGTTTGATTTGTGATGAATAGAGCTTAGCTAAAGTGAATCTAGAATGGTCCTTCTGCTAATATTGGGCAGGTGTATGTAGTCACTTTGTATAGAAGAAACCTTGAAATGATTTGATCTAATTTGAGAAGCACCTGTGGACCATGTAACCAGTATTTGCTTAGCTTTGCCTTTACTTTAATTTAGAAGTGGAGAATATAGATATCGGGTTTGAATAAGCAAATGCAGGTATTCTATTTTGAAGTCGAATGTTCAATATGCACTATGATATTGGAATGTTTCTCCTTGAAGTGGATACCGTATTACTGAGTAGACTGATAATGTCAAGATACCAAGATTCCAGCGCGTGGACTATCTATCATTTTCTTTCAACAATAAAGAATACAGCAGATTCATTTGAATTTAGTAACCAACATCCACGCAGTTGATTTAGCAGCGAGGGTGAACAGTTGATACCTCGAGTCCGAATGTTTCATCAAGAAAGGATGCTTGAGTTATTAAACTTGAGAAAGCTCTCGCAGCTCCATGGAAAGAATATGTATATGTGATAGCGTAAGATCCACTTGAAAAATGACAGTATAAATACAGAACAATAGTTAGCTTTTGCTTCAACTACGGAACAAAGTTTGAAGGACTAACATCATGTGCTTTTCATCTATGTTCCTCGATTCTCCTTCACATCAACTTCTCCGTAATACTCATCCTTCCCATCGCCATACTATTCATGTAAAGACTAAACCTCCACCCACCGCCACCAGTTCCTTCATATCTACTTTTTGTAAAGTACACATTCTCAACCTCGTCAGCAACATGGAATTCTTTGACTGAATAAATCTTCCGCAAGGAGCAATCCAACCAAGCAAGACAATTTTCTCTTCTACTTTTTTGCCAAACTTTCCATTTCGAAATCGATGCATTTCGTTTTATGAACATTTCAATGGGAGTGCTCACATCATGTAGAATCACGATCGTTTCCATCTTCATGTTACATGGTATACTTATAATGGAATTGATTGCAGAACTAACAGCCTTCATCGAAGAGAGTATGCTAATGAGGCCAAGCATAAGGTATGTCATGTGAGTACTACGAGAGGATGAAAGATGAACCTAAAATGAGAACCGTTGGAATTTCATCTGGTTTTATTGTTTTTTCATTTTGTATGAAATTTGAATATAAATTTACTTTAGTCCAACTTCATTCCCATTTGTGGAAACTTGCTAGGACAGAACCAGCCATAAACAGCCCCATGTTTATGATCGTCAAATGGTAGCATACCCTGCTTTGACTCTTCGTATTTCTCTCTAAATTCAGGTTCTATTTTACATGGATGAAACCAAAATATTTCATGATAATTGTTAATGAGGTTCAAAGGTCGAGGATGTGTATTTATGTAATTTGCAATTGTGCTATCTTCATCTTGAGTTTTGTACTTGATCCATTCTTCAACTGGCATGTCGCCTATGTACTTGGCCAAGTCTTGAGACATGTAATAGAACTGTCCTTGCGCATGTAAAGTGTCGATTAGATTCCCATCTCCAATATTACGATAGTTTGATTTGTAAACTGCGGCAACAAATAAACCTCCATACGTTCGGAGATTGTATGGGGCTGGATATAGCTCATCCAAAAAATTGACAAGCAATGGTACATTCATTACTGTATCATCATCAGCTTTTGCCACGTAGTCAAAATTATACTTTTCTGCGATTGTAGATGAATATTGGAACCAAGACTGTGATTTCCCCCCATTCATACTTTCTCGAATATTGAGGTAGACGACATCTTCCTCCGTTGGATCATTTTCATGAGCAGGTGCCGACATTGCAAAATGCTTTGGAAGAGTCAATACATCCGAGTTGAAAAAGTATGGTCTTGCAGTATATCCTGCACCTCCTTGCACAAATGCATAAATCACTTGACACTCAGAGTTACCAGGATCCTTTTCATATTGAGCTAGTGAACACATTTTAGATCCTGCATCTTGAATGTATGTGTCCCTTATCAGTTGTCTTCGTGCCAATGACTTTCTTGACATATAGGAAAAGATTCCAACGAATATCTTATTCTTTGCTTTGTTTGCTTCTATTACTTCTTCTTTGAATAGCATCTCATGTCCTAGCTTTGAGCTCAGGTGTCGTTTCCTTATTGACGATGTCGATGATGAGGTATCGGTAATTCTTAGATAGGCTACACAAAGAGCCAGTAAAAGAAATACTCTGAATGGTTTCCTAGATATGCCACAACTTTTGGCCCGTCTTATTCTTGTTTGACCTTCCATCTTATATTCTATCATCGTTTGAATTGTGGACGGAGCTACCTTCCACCTAGCAGCAATATTTTTCTGTAGCTGAGTCCAGGGACGTCTTGCTGTGTTGAAGATTTGTTGTCTGTAATATGCGGTTGAAGAGATGAAAGGGAACGAAGCTCCTTAGCACTGTGGCTGAAGTAGGCTTCTTTTGCTTGTGAGATGGTATCTCTCTTACTTGTACTAGTGAGTTATTTCAATGGAAGTGATGAGGTAGAGAGCTGCCCCTGTGTTGGAGTTGGAAATTTGAAAAAGTGATACCGGTAGTACCAATTAATTTATGAATACAATGTCAAAATGACCTTCCGAAAACATTTCTCCGATTAATTAACGGTTTATAACTGTGTCATGGAAAGATGAAGTTGGGACTGGACCCGATTTTTCTTTCTTCTTTTCTGACCACACAAAACCCAAATTTCAATTCCAATGTCTAATAAAACTAGACTAATAGAATCAACATAATAGATACGGTACCTTACTAGAACATACACAATTCATACTTACAATCCACTCCATGAACACTATGGCAAAAAGACAAAAGAAGGAGGAGATCTTCATAAACCAGCTTTTATCTAATCTCTTCGAGGCTAAAGAAGATTTGCACGTTCCAAGCAAAAAACTAAGTCATTACAGATGCAAAATAACATACAATCTACCTTTGAAGGAGTCGTCTCATCTTGCAGACAAAATTTTGAATCAAGTGTGTGAAGAAGTCCATAATTGGCTGCTGCGACAAGATAATTCCAAGATTTTACGAGAAGTAATGGCCAAGTGCGTTCGGGATGGTTCGATATTACTCAGAGTTACTGTACAGCGTTTTCAAGATGAAAATCCGAGGAATCAATGGGAAAGTTACGAGGCAGGTTTTATAGAAACAATCACTTCAAGATGTCCAAATGTAAAGTGTATATGTTACAATGAAGCGTTGGATCAAGCACGACCGACTAAAGACGCACCGTTTCATTTAATTTATGGTGAAAATCTATATCTAATGGAAAAGACACATACTGGGTTGCCTTATCAAATCGGGCCAGAAACCTTTCAGGAATGCAACCATGAAGTGGAAGATCTACAAATCATTGATAAAACAAATTGGGTCAAAGAGTTTCAAGACGGTATACTGGTTGTTAGTGGGAGAGATATAAGTGCGTTTGGTCTAGGTTACGGTACATTACGCAATGAAAATGGTGGACGAGTTTTCAAAGAAGTGATTGCAGTTCAACATTGTCCTTTAGTGAATCACGATGCACAAGCAAATTATGCAAGGCACAAGGATACGCTAAAATCAACTGTTCTTCATTTGGTCAAGGATGAAATGGTCAATGGCTTGGAGAAATGCCTGAATGAAGTTTTAGAACGAAACAATCATTCGCCAGTTGTGGTTATTACTGGTGGAGGTCGAAAAGGTTTAAACCCCCTATTTATCCAGTTTCTCAAAAATCATTCATCTGTGAAGGGTATTATTTACAATAGCTGCTCTTCGAAGTCGTTATCGGAGGATATGGAACTATTTTTATCTGGTCCTAACGGATATATTATTGATAAATTTCACTCATATGATTTATTTTCAGGGACCAAAAAGGCTGCATCTGTCTTGAGATTGAAAAGAAGACCAAAGACGCTGATATTACCAATAGGTGCAGCAGGAGCTGGTAAAAGTTCATTATCAAAAACATTGCAAGGAAGTGGTACTCCTAATTCAGTTGAATGGTGGCAGCGGGATTTACATTTCAAGAAGCTAAGGGATGAAGGAATATCACTTACCAAAAGTAAGCGTCTAATACATGCCGAAATGATATCATTCCTACGAGAGCAAGATAATGCAGTGAGGGTTCTTGATAGTACAAATGGGAATAGGGATGCAAGGCTCTTATATATACAAGAAAACAATCCACAGCTGGTTGTATTTGTGGAATTCGTTCCGAATGGAGATAAGGAAGAGGAAATAATTGAAACTTTGATGAAAAGAACTCGGTGCCGACTTGCTGGAGGTAATTCGAATCATCCTTCCTTTCCTGAGACCGAGGAAGAACAGCGAATAAAGCACAGCAGCATCTTAAAAGGGATTGTTTACACGGATGATGAAGAGATTTTGCGAGTTTGTAAAATAGCCGATAGGGTAGAGGCTATCAAGTATCAACTGGATGATACCGTGACGGTTTATAATCTAGCCTACAGAGTATTTTTGGAGTTTGCTATCAGCACAGAACTTCGGGATGTTATTACCAAGGAATGGTTTTTATTTAAATGATAATGATAAATTGAAAATAGAACGGTGAGAAGAGAATGCGGCGTTAAAGTTTTTAACGTCTCCTCTTCATCTCATCTTCTCACGCATATCGCATAATATCCATTCATTTTCCCGAACAACGTTTGTTTTTCCAGAAGTTTTGTTTGTCCCATTATTGGTTAAACTGATTTGTACTTCTGAATGACATGTATGTAGATCAATTGCCTTCAAAAAGCATTTATTGAAGTGATAAAGCATGACCTATTTCAATTTGCAATCATTTCATAGACACGTGTTCAGAACTTGTCTAGTTTTCATCATGGTAGTAGTTCCTATTTCAAAAGCATTGACGAATGGCGTATTTCAAAGGGGTAATAGAGTATTCGGTACATTTGACCGGAAATTATCAAAATTTATGATTAACAATTTTGCTAGAAGAGGGAGTTCAGCGAGATGTATACAATCATTCGGAGGAAATATCTGTAATACATATTACAGACAAGACGGAAAGCAATCAAGATACTTCCATGCATCAGGGTTGCTATCTGCAGAAATAGACAATGCCGGGGAAGACGATTTGATAACAGAGGAAGAAGAATACGAAAATGGAGAAGAGGTTGAAAATCTCTTTGAGCATGACTCCACTACTGCATACGATGTGATTCTCGATGGTCTAAATGATGCACAAGTACAAGCAGTAACACAGCCTTTGCATTCCGTAACAAGAGTCGTTGCAGGTCCAGGTGCAGGAAAGACTAGAGTACTGACTTGCCGCATTGCATACTTACTCAAGAGGGATGACGAAGATCCCAACGGAGTCAATAATAGTAGAATTCTTGCTGTAACTTTTACAAAAAAGGCTGCTTCTGAAATGCAACATCGTTTAGAAAACTTGTTGAAGGAAGATGAAGAATACCAATTAAAAATGACAGGGGAAACAACTAATGCTCCAGCTGATGGTGATGATATATTTGAAGAGGTTGTAATGTCAGATTCTTCTACGAAAATTGGCCAAACATTTTCCGCAAACATGATCAGTCGAGTTTCGCTTGGGACATTTCATTCAATTTGCTCCAAGATTTTAAGGTGGAACGGTGATGAGCTCGATGCATTGCCATCTATCCAGCATTATCGCTCAAAAGATCAAGATGGCCCTATGCTTGATGGATCCTTTGCCATTATTGACCAAAGTGAACAAATGCGCATTGTCAAGCAATGTCTATCTGATGCAGGTATCGAATTGAAAGGTGCTCGAGGTCAACAAGATATCAGACCAATTACAATTGTAAATGCAGTTGGGCAGTTAAAATCTGACGATGCTATGAACATTGATGGAAGAGATTCCGAAGAAAGACCTGGTAGCATAAAAATGACTGACAAAGTTCGTCGTATAGCCGAAGAAGTCTATCCAAGATATAGAAGATCGTTGCTATCTCAAAATTCAGTAGATTTTGATGATTTAATCTTGTATACTCGTGAACTGTTGAAGACCAACGAAGGCGTTCGTGAAAGAATGTCTCGAAGATGGACGCATATCCTCGTAGACGAATTTCAAGATACTTCCGAAGTCCAACTAGAATTGGTCCAGCTTTTGACCAGAGACAGTCTGTTGATAGTTGGGGATGGAGATCAGTCTATTTATTCTTGGAGAGGAGCACACGCAGAAAGCATGTCGGATTTTGTACATAAGTTTGACACCGATGATAAAAAAGTAGACACTGTATATCTCATGGAAAACTATAGATCAACGACAAATATTGTAAAAGCAGCACAGAAAGTGATCAATCATGACTCATCCAACACAGCAAACCAAGCCATACGTCAAGACATGAAACCTATGCGAGGAAAGGGGCCTTCGCCGAGGGTATTGGCATGTACAGAATCAAAGACAGAAGCCTCTTTTGTGGTAAAGGAAATTTTGAAAATGAATGAAGAAGGGACGCTGGGATCATCATCAACTGTTGCATTGATTTATAGAACAAATGCGCAGTCTCGCGCACTAGAGGAGGCTTGTGTGGAACACAATCTCAAATACTTAGTGCGAGGAAGTGCAGGAACATTCTATTCACGTACTGAAATCAAGGACTGTTTATGTTTCTTGAAATGGATATACAATGGAAAGGATAAAAGTGCTATGTATAGAGCAATGAAGACTCCATCTCGAGGATTAGGGGATGTCAGTCTCAACGAGTTTGATACTTATTGTGATGAAGTTGTTCGACAAATTAGTCGACAAGGATCAAATGTACCTATCCCAACACCACTAGAAATCATGCTATCATTTGCAAAGCTCGATGAAGAGTGGTATCTCGCAACAGAAGGGTTGATTTCCAAGAGAACCATGAACAAACTTATTCCATTTGCAAATCAAATGAATAAAATTTATAGAATGGCTCAGTCACAAACTGTGCCACAATTAGTTGGAACAATAATTGAAGTAATGAGCCTGAAAAATCACTTCGATGCAATTTCAAAGACGAGCGATGAATTTGCGGATCGATGGGCAAATGTCATCGAATTATTGAGCTCTAGCGAGCGCTATGCACACGATGGATCATGCATGGAGAAGAAAATAGTGGATATTGGTGGAGTTGCAGAACAAGAGGAAATGAGTCCACTTGCCAACTTCCTCGATGATGTGTCTTTACTGACAGACACTGAAGGTGCAAATTCAGAGTCTGATGCTGATGGACGATTGGTAGCAAACCTTATGACAATCCATGCATCCAAAGGAATGGAGTTTGATGCTGTTTTCTTGGTCGGAAATGAAGAAGCGACATTTCCGACCCAAAGATCTATCACTGAGGGTGAAGGTTCAATTGAACTTGCAGAGGAACGCAGGTTGTGTTATGTAGCGATGACCAGAGCTAAAACATATCTAGTTATGACATGGAGAAAGGAGGTAACCACATTTTTTGGACAAGGATTTAAAGTGAATAAGGCTGAGAGGAGTAGATTTCTTGATGCTATTGTTGCGAATAAAACGACGAAGACGTCAACTTTACCCTCAAGGTTAGTGAGATCTAGCAATAACAACAGTGCAACTTCCGGAGTAGGTAGTAGTAGGAAATCAAAGAAAAAAACTGTTCCTCAAAGAGCGCCGAGGTCAGCAACAGATCCGTTGGCAATCCCTGTCCCGAAGAAAAAGAAAGTGAAGAAGCGGAAAGTTGCAAGAGCTAGCTCATTTCAAGCAACGAACGACTCTGTCAGGCAGCTATTGAAAAATAAGGCCGAAGATCGCGAAGAAGCAGAGAGATGGAAACAATATCATGCAAGAAAGGCCGCAGAAAGTTCCACGCGATCACCTCCACCACGACCACCTCCACCACGAGCTTCTTCTTCACCTCAAAGAAGAAATGTCAGTCAAGCTGGAGTCTCATCTGCAAGAGGTAGACGGGCGTTATCTAGTACTACATCTATTAGACCCAGAGGTAATGAGGCTAATGTATCATCAAGAACGACATCTCCAGAAAACCCACCAAAGAGAGGGGTAACCTCATCAAGACGCAAACCTTCGACATCTTCGAAAGAATCATCTATGCCATATTCTCCACCAGCAGAATCATTGCTGGACTCTTCTTTATTCTTTCCAGAAGGTTCAACTGTAAAGCATAGGGTACATGGCGATGGTAGGGTTGTGAAAGGTACAGATATTGAAAGAGTCCATGTAAATTTTGATTGCGGCATTGAACTTGACTTTCCAGTTACAAACAACGGTTTGACTATTAAATATTAAAAATATCTTGTTTCTAAGTCATACAACTAAAAACAAAAGTGATTTACACCAAGCCTCTGGTATCTTATACTAACACTCTCTCTGAACATTTAATAGATAATATTACCATTCTCATCAAATGCAATAGAAAGGTCAATTTCTTCCTCTTCCTCTGGTTCGAGAGCAATTTCTTCTTCCTCATCTAATACCTCTGGAGGATTCGGTAACACTCCTCTAGATGCAAAACACTTTTCAAGCTGCTTTGGAATTTCATCAAGCACTGCACTTGTCAAGTCCCTGAGGTTGTCCTTGTAGTCATTGAACTTGACAAATTGAGCTATATCGACATCAGAAGAACTGTCATCAATACATTGCATGGCTCCAAAATCAGCATTTCCTATTCCAACAATGACAATGGAGAGAGGCGCACTGTCAATAGCATCTATACAGCGTGCAGTCGCCTCGACATCTGATACAGCACCATCTGTCAATATAAGCAATACAGTGTATTTTTGTTTCCCCTCTTCAAAAGCCTGTCCTTGCGCACTCATTGCTCTAGCAGCAGAATTTTGGATAACCTCCGTAAATACTGTGGGACTGGATAAAATCAAACCAGAAGCAAAAGTTTGCCTATAGGCATTGATGATACCATCGACTTCCCGGACCTCTGCATCAGGTCCACATTGAAAGCAATGATTTACAACTCCATCATACTTGGCTCCAAAGCCAAATACTGGTACAAGCTTATCTGAATCATATTTCAATAAGATGTCACCTACTGCTTTAATCGCCTTTTCATAATCATTATATGACCCATCACGGTGGATATAGTGGAGAGTACCTTCAAGTCTGAGTCCAATCAATATTGACAAGTATGTTGGAATCTAAAATAAAGTATTGGCGATGAAAGTGTCATTGTCACATACCTTGGATCACCGTTACTACCAGTGAAATCTATGGCAACATGGAGACTGATCTCACACCCACCTCGAATATAGTCTACGAAGGATGTCCCTGTCTTCTTTTGAGGAGGATTCACAGAAGGAGTTGAAACACCAATCTGTACATTACTCATTGCTTGCACTGGTATGTCTTCCTCCTCTGCTCCACTTTCAATTATTTCAGCCACATGAACAATGATTTTACCAGTATCTTCACCTTTCCTAAGCAAGGTTAATCCTTCAGATCCCATGGTTGAGACTAAATGGTTTACACTTGTTTTCGTTTCTCCCATAAGTTTGTGATCTCCATCTCCTTCATGATCAAAAACCTTGAGAAGAAGAAGCTCATCTCTATTACCTGAACATAAAAGTCCCAAATCAAGATGATCTAATTCCCAAACTGGGTTTAGATCATCTTTAATGTACGAGGATCTATGAACTACGTTCCATTGAGAAACATTACCTCCAAAATCCTTTTTCCATATCTCGTAAAATGGATCAGACTTGTTGAACCATCCATCTCTATTTTTAAGCTCCACTCCTCCAAGCTTTAACTTCAAATGCCCAAAATCCTTGAGTTCTTCAACTTTGATAGTGATTGTACCACGGTTATCTTTTAGCTTCTTTGTTCTCATTGATCCTTTGCTTCCAAGTACATTTCCGATCTCAAAAGTGGTACTGCCCATAGAAATATTATCGCCTTTTGATACATGATCATAGAGCTTGACCAATACTTTGGTTTCCGAGCCTAAATTGTAATCTACTGTAAAGGTCGTGACAAAATCAGGATCCAATGTATTCTTTACGATCTCAGTTTTACCCAAGATATGGGGCTTTTCACTCAAGTCCATTGGAAGAACAGTAATGACTGCGAACGGATCAGAGGTTCCTTTCATTACACCTGCTACATTCTTCAGGTGATTTGCGCGAACAGATAAAGTGAGTTTCATTTTATGGTTGTTGGCTGTCTTCAATTTGTGAGAAATTGTAATTTGCTTGGGATGTGGGAGCAAATGAAATATCACGATCTATTTGTAAATTTCCGATCTCCTTTCATATACAATTGCATCAAATCATGTAAGGTACTGTTGTATTTTGACTAAGAAGAATGAAGCATGAAGAATCTTTCCCTCAGTCGTGACAAGAGACACGTGTCATTTATGTTTTGACATCCTATTAGCACTGTCTAAATATTTACTGAAGATTGCATAATTGGGTTCTGGTGTTCTGATTGAGATTGTTCAATAAAGTATTCATGTTGTTCCTTTAGTGTGAATAAAACAGAAATCTTATGCCTGACATAATAATTGAATATATCATCCTGAATAAGATTCAACGAGTGATCATAGCGAACGAGTATGGTAGATGCAGAGAAGAAACACGAACAAGAAGAAGCAATGGCGGAGTTGGAAGACTATTTGAACCAAACCCGACCAAAAAATCTTATGGAAGGTGTACAGAGTGGTTTGGGGAATGTTCTTGATGGAGCGCTAGGTGCAGCAGGTTCTCTTGTCCTTATGCCTGTCGTCGGAGTTACGAGAGGCTATCAAAAGGGTGGCATTTTGGGAAGCACACTAGGATTGGGAGTCGGGATAGTTGGAGGCGTTGTTGGGGCTGCCACTTCTGCGGCTGGAGGACTTGTGAAAGGGACTGCACAAGTTGCTAGGGGAGTGATTTCAGTCCCTAATAGTATCATAGCACCAAGAACTGGAAAGTATTGGAATGATGTAGAGGGAAAATGGGTCAAGACCAATTTACACGAAGAAGAGACTCAAATGGCCATCATTCCTGATGATGATACTGATATTATTGGAGCGCAGAAGGCAGATATGAGTGTAGACATGGCTACGGATGAATTCTCAGATGCAAATGTGAAAGATACATTGTACTATGAGACTCTCGGTGTGTCAACTGAAGCTAATCAATCGAACATAAAACGTCAATACTATCTTCTGGCAAGAAAGTATCATCCTGACAAAGTTGGTGATGATGTTGAAGCTGCGGAAAAGTTCAGAAACATTTCCGAAGCTTATCAAGTTTTATCCGACCCAGAGTTACGTAAAATTTACGACGAAGAAGGCGTCGTTGGCTTGACGGCAGATAAAACTAGCGCAGCACAAATGGAGAACCAGATTGACCCTACCATTTTATTCGCGTTCTTATTTGGAAGCGATGAGTTTTACAATTATATTGGTCGTCTTGCAGTAGCTACTCAAGCTTTGGTGGGAGATATTTCAAAGAAGGATTCAAGGCAGCTTCAAAAACGCCGTTGTACGAGAATTGCAATCTTTCTTTCTAAGAAGCTTGAAAATTGGGTCCATCCTGATTATGATGACGAATACGTTGTTAGTATGTGGACTGAGGAAGCTATCAGACTTAGTAAATGCAGCTTTGGATATGAACTTGTAAAGTTAATTGGCAACGTCTTTTCCTTATCAGCGGTACAGTATTTGGGATCCTTGGATAGTGGCATTGGTATGGTAAGCCCATCTTCTACAAAAATACTTTGTTGCCAACACTATTTTTTACTCATTTATCTTTTGACATAATATGACCAAAGCCATCAATTGTAAAGTGGACAAAATCTCAGAATGCTAAAAATATGAAAAAGAGAGCACAGAATAAGGCAACATTAGATACTTTCCAAAGTGCAATGAATACAGCAATTAGAAGTAAAGAAGCACAAGAGAGGATGGACAATGCCAAAACAGAAAAAGAGAGACAAGCTATCGCCGAAGAAATCAGTAAAGATCATGTGGATCTTATGCTTGAACTTATGTGGACTCTGACAACTGTCGATGTAACATCTACACTTCATGAAGCGATCCAAATGCTCTTATTTGACAAGAGTATCGATAAAAAGACATCCAAAAAGAGAGCAAAGGGTCTGAAGAAACTTGGAGAAGTCTTCACTTCAATTCCAGGATATGATAAAGAGAAGAACTTTTCCGAGCTCTATGAACAAGCTGCACTGGCTGCAATGGTAGAAACAGTGAAACGCAAAGAAGACTCGGCATTCCGTGCGAGCTTTATTTAATTTTTCGATAATATGATTGTTTGGGAATGTATACATAAACAATCCATAGTAATAGATATCACCCTCAAAATATTATAAATATGGCGGGATTTATTCCTTTCATTCTTCTTTTACATTATATATAATACAATAGCAGCTGGTATACCTTTCCTTCACAGATGAAAATAACCTTATTTCGTCATTTTTCTAGATTCTTGATAAACCTTTTCAATTTCTTTGCGAAAATTACGTAATGCTTTACATTCCAAGAACACTTTGAGAGGATCATCCTTTGCCTTCTTCTTACTGTCACGTTTACTCTTCTTTTCTCGTTTCCGCTTCTTCTTACTCGATGATTCAACACTACCTGTTTCCCGATCATCTACTTTCTTAGTCATATCTATAATCTTTATCTGTGGACCATCTGCTCCTCTTTGTCTAATCACACCACGCGCTTGGTAGCCTACGCCAACCTCTTTATTTTGAAATTGCCCTAGATCTACAGTTTTATGAGACTTGAACTCATTGTTTCGTAATTGCTCTCTACGATGTTCTATTTCCAGCTCTTCTCCGGCCCAGCCTTTGATCCCACTGCTACGAGAGTCCATTAACTATGATCTATATTCAATACCCTATTTCAATTCGAAGCGAATGTACTGATTCATATCATACACACACATTTTTCACATGATTTCCCCATTTGATCCTCCTTCACTTTTCACATATGCGAGTAAAAATATTCATATAATAGGTTTAAACCCTAAAATACGACTCGACTCAATCATGCTGAGAAGTTATCAGGGGTCATATGCCTCAATCGTATGTATTGGTGAATTGTATGGAGTTGATGAGGACAATAAGTTCGATCATATTTAATCATGTTTCGAACTCCAAAAACATCCTAATAAAACCATTTTAGCCATGACTTTGTTGAAGCGTGAATCATGACCATCGAAAAAGTCCCCATCCTGCAAAAACCTGTACTATCGTGCGAGCTTTTCGATCTCAACACTCTTTCAACACTTCTTCCAACTGTTTCAACCTGGACTTCCTCTCATAAATCCTACAATTGTAGATTAAAGATGATTCTTCTATCACTATTATCTTTTGTTATTACCATTGGCTTGCCTGGATATGCCGAAGGGCATGGGCATCTCGTTACTCCTCGCAGCCGAAACTGGCTGGCGACCCCTGGTCAAGATGGTCGTTGGACTAACTCTCAGCCTGGAGTCCCAAGCGCAGAATCTTGCCCTCACTGTTTGAACAAAAAGGGTGCGACTGAACTTTGTGGAATTGGTAATGGTGGGAACTATGATGATTGGCTTGACTCTGCTGGTGTTCCTATGCAGTGGAACTCCCAGGCTACTTTGCAACTTGGTGTTCCATTTGAAGTGCAAGCTTTTTTGGACACCAACCATGCAGTAAGTATCAAAAGACCTTCACCGTGTTTTGATAATCGCATATGAGCTAATATCTCTTGTTTTCCATTTCTCTAGGGTCACATGGAATTGGGTCTTTGCAAATATAGTGAAGCGACTCAAGCATGTCTTGATGATCATCGTGCTCATTTTGTAAGAGATAATGACGGCTATGGAATCCCTGTTGATAACAGTTATCCAGACAGAGCTTACTTTTACCCGTGAGTATATTATTGTTGTGAAAGGATTCTTCAATTGCTTTATATGTTAAAAAATTTACTAACATTCATTTTTTCAAGGACTGGCACAAAACTATTCAATTTTGAATTCGTTCTTCCAGATACTCCGAAGTATAGAGAGTTGATTGGTTCTCAAGTGTTGATGCAATTTCATTATGTCACTGCGAATTCTTGTCATCCTGAAGGCTACAAAGATAATAACTTTTTGAAAAACAACAACTGGCTCCGTAGTGGGGGAGGCTTGTCTGATTGCGTATTACCATATGAACCAACTGGAGCCAGAACAACTACTTCTCCAGAACAATTTTGGGTGAGTTCAAGTGATTTGTTTTATTTTCGAAGGACTTCGCTGTGACAAATAATTGTAGCTCATATGAGATATGGACTTCTCTGTTTTTCTCTTAGAATTGCGCGGAAATCACTGTTGAAGCATCATTTCCTACAATTTCTCCCTCTCCAACATTAGCGCCTGTTACTCAATCACCAACAACTCCAGTTCCAACAGATAATCCAACAACACCAGTTCCGACAGAAGAACCAACTACTCCTGTACCTACACCTGTCGTCACACCATCTCCTACTTCTTCGACACCACAATTTTATTGTAACTGGTCGGGTTGCGATGGAGTGGTTCAAGGAGGAGAATGGTGTAATGAAAGCGAAGATAGATGTGTCAATGGATGTGGAGGAGGGACATGGTGCTCAGGAACTGGAAACACTAACTCTCCAACGAAACCACCTGTCGCTTCTCCAACCAACCCGCCAGTCGCCTCTCCTACACAACCACCTGTGACTCTCCCACCGACCACAGGTGGTGTAGCAACAACCACAAGATACTGGGATTGCTCAGGAGGGTGAGTTTCATGTTTGATCGATTTGAAATAATTTCATACTTCTTTTGCTAACAGATAGTCAACTTCTCCCTTTCAAGTGCATGCGGTTGTGCGTACTTAGCAAATGGCAACCCTACTCACTGTAATAGCAATGCTATGTTTGACGCACCAACAAACAATCCATATGGTGCCAAATTTTATGGAACTGCTGCAGTTTCTCAAATTCTATTCGATGATGCAAATAGAAACAACCTGTGGCTCGGACCAGGATGTGGCAAATGCTGGAAGGTTACCGGTCAAGCCAATATCCCAGGAACCGACGAAAGCACAATTTCAACTCTTGTTTTGAAGGGTACAAATGTATGTCCTGGATCTGGAAATCCAACTTGGTGTGGTGGAGATAAAGTTCACTTCGATATCAGTGCTCCAGGATTTGACTTCACTGCTGCTTCTCAGTCAAATGTTTGCTCTGCACCTGAATTTGGAGCTTGCGAATTCTGGCCAAACCAAGATTGCAGTTGTGATGCTTTCTCTGATCCAATCCTCAAGAGTGGATGCGAGAACTTTAAATCTTTGTCTTGGAACAACCCAACTGTTACATATGAAGAAGTGACCTGTCCTTTTGAATTAGATCGCTTGAATTGCTGGGAAGAGAATGGCAATCAATATCCATTTGGGATTCCAGACACCTGCGCATCTAATCTATACTCTGGTCCTACTGCAAGTCCTGTTACATCAGCACCAACTACTGGCACTTCAGCTCCAACTGCTACGACTTCAGCTCCAACTATTGCAACTTCAGCACCAACTGCTGCGACGTCAGCACCAACTACTGGAACTTCAGCACCAACCGCTTCGATTACTAAAGGACCTACGATGGCACCCACAAAGACCCCGACTGCTGCGGTAAGTATCTGATTTTAAATGATTGTATCGTTTTCCGATTTATGAAGAGATCTCAAATCTTATCATTTCCCGATTACAGCCAAGTAAATCACCGACCAAGTCCCCAACCCTGCCACCTTCCCCAGCACCTACAAAGTCACCAACCCTTCCTCCTACCCCAGCACCTACTCCAGCACCAGTTGGCGGAACAAAATGTTGCTTTGACTTACAGTCAAAGTCTTGTAGAACTGATTGGTGCGGTTTGGCAGCATCGAACTGTGGAAATTGCGGTCATACTGTGGAATGGATGGTTCCTGATACCTCATGCAGAGCCATGTACAGTGACTGCGGAAGCAGTGCATCCCCTGGATGTTGCGGATCAGCAACATGTAAACAAAATGGTGGTTCTTGCCCATTTAATGGGTCTTATTGCCAATGCCTTCCATAATTAACCAATCTGATTTCTCAATTGGTCCATACATGTTTCATTCAAATATATAATTTAATAATTCAGTCCTAAGAAAATGCATTTCGCACTAAGCAGGAAAGTTTTCTAAATTGGATGTGATCTTCTCCAAATCGCTAATATCTCCACCACATTTCAGTCCGCGGAATTTCTTTCCAAGATTGAAATCCTTTCCACTAAGATCTGTGCCACAAATATCCAATGTCTCGATATTTGGACATGTAAACTTATCTATTGACTTCAATTTAGAGCATCCACTCAAATTCAGAAACACAAGGTTTGGTGCCTCGATAGATAACGACTCGATATTTAAGATTGATAAATCTAAGGATTCTACCTCTGGAAGCTGTAGGTGAAGATGTTTCATTTTGAGGCACATGCCCAAGTTCAAAAACTTCAATGAAGGGGCAACAATTCGCACAAATTCTAATCCAGTACAAAGTGAAAGATCCAATTCAGTGAGTTTTGCAGGAACAGTACAGATCCAATTCATCCTAGCTTCTTCTTGATCTCCTTGACGCGATTCCAAAGATTCCAGCTTTTCTTTTCTCAGCACATGCTCTTGCACAAAGTCTATTCTGGAAATACTACCACAGTTATTAAGATTGAGTGTTTCGAGTGTCTTTTCGTGAAATTTCACAAAACCATGAATGCTCTCGTTGCTCAACATGGAACAGCGTGATAAGTCGGCATGGATCAGAGACTTGCACTTGATGTAATGTAAATTTTGAATCAATTGACACTTTGCCAGTGACAGTGTATGTATTGTTTCTGAAACTATAAATGGAGCTGAAAGCCTGGAACACTCCTCTAAACACAGTGTATGCAATTGACTATTGGAATTATATGGAGGCAATTGCTTTTCCATCAAATCTCTGACATGAACATCTTTCAATAACCTACAACCAATTAATTTGAGTATCTTGAGCACTTTGGACAAAAGAAATGGCTGAATCACACTTTGATAATCACAGAAAAGAACACCGTCCAACTCCACATATTGCAGTCGATCTGTCGGTAAAACAAGTTGTGCTGTAGTGTGATTTTGTTGATTGGTATGTATGTTACCGATATTCAAATCATGAAATTCGATATGTGTCAAGTATCTTTTACACGGTGCGGCATTCAAAACACCCAAGAAACGATCTCCTACATGGTCCATTTTGTATAATACCAATGTCCTCAAATAATGAAATTTATTCAACATATGAGCAATCTTTGTCATGGATAGATCCGACCTATGGTGAATCATATTTCGTCCAAAATTATGAGAAGAAAATGCATCCAAATTATGTATATTTGGCAGGCTTCTTCGTAAATCTGATGCTGAAGATCTTCTATTATTCGATATAGTAATCATGGAAGATCGTAAATCTGGTCGACTATTTGAGTTTGATGATGAAAAAGAATCTTCTTCAGGAAAATAACAGAGATGATGAGCCAGTTGTATCATTTGAAGATTCAACACAGAAGTCTGTCCAAGGTTCATTAACTCTGATAATGTGACAAAGGAAAGAATAGTTTGAAGATTTTCTGGTGGTAACTTTAAGAGTAGAGATTGGGATGAGGACATGTTTACGATTATGAACGAGAAGCAAGAGCGCTTTACGAGTAGATTATTAGATCTGAGATCGTATAGGAATGGTCTTTTGCCTTGTAACTAGTCTTATTCTGAGACTCAATAATTGTACTACTACTGAAGAGAAAATGAATAAGAAGCTCTCCCTTTGAATGGTATCATTCAAATACTATAAAAGAGAAAAGTAGCAGCTTTCCCTCTTTCCATTTTCATTTGTTTTTCACATTTCAACTTTCCTTCTAGTGCACGTACATACTAGTTCGTATGAGATAATGTAAAAGTAGCAGGATCTATTACGTACGTATCTAATCAGTATCATAATAAGTACGTTTCTAAAACGTCATGTGCGTGCTACCTAAGGATATTTTTAGGAAGAGAAGCAGAGAATATGGAGGAATTTGATTTTTTGACACTTATTTATTATAGTTGAAGGTTCAAGGTTTCACTCTATCTATTGAAATAGAATCTATCTTTAGAATGGACAAGCCCGACAGCCATAATATTGGAATAGCGTTTGCAGCTGTAATAGCAGCCGGAGCAAGTACAGGTCTTGGTGCAGCAATTGTGTTCTTTCCCCGTCTAGTCAAATTAGCCGCAGCACCGAGAGTATTAGCATCATCCCTCGGCATATCTGCAGGGGTGATGGCCTACGTTGCTTTCATTGAGATTTTTCAAAAATCAGTTATTGAATTCAATGAAGTGTATAAAGGCACAATTGAAGATGAAGGCGAGAGAAAAGGAAGAGCTAGGTTGAACGCCACATTGTCGTTCTTCTTCGGAGTATTTCTACTACTTGCTATAGATATTGCAATCAAACGTTTATCAAGAAGCGAGAACAATAGCCACACTGATATTCACGATGCATCTGCTGCGATTGCAGCATCAGGAGCCCCTTCAATTTCCAGAAGACTTTCAAACGGAAGCATGGTTTCCGCAGATGGTTTATCACAGGAACATGAGCAACATAATAATATATCTCTAGGATGTCCTTGTTGTCGTCCTGATCCAGTTGGGGATTTAGAAGAATGGCATAAGAAAGCAGCTGAAGAAGAAAAAAAGTTGGAAAGGGAAAGAAAGATTCGAAATGGGTTGACCTTTCGGAATTCAGACTCTAGTCTCAATGAAAGTGGTGGCAGTCGTACAAATTCAAATCGCAGGTCAAGAAGGAATTCAGGTCTCAATCAGAGCAACAGTGACAATGAAGATTCTCAACCATTGCGACGAAGAAGCATGAGGCCATCTTTGGCAAGTATAACAGAGAATGATTCTTCTTCAAGGAATCTCTTACAAATAGGCCTCAAAACTGCTGCTGCAATTTCATTGCACAACTTTCCTGAAGGTCTGGCAACCTATGTTGCTGTCCTAGACGACCCATCTATAGGAGGCGTCCTGGCCTTTGCCATAGGACTTCACAATATTCCTGAAGGAATTTGTGTCGCTCTACCAGTCTACTACGCAACGGGTAATCGTTGGAAAGCTTTCTGGTTAGGAAGTATGAGTGGAATAACTGAACCAATAGGAGCAATCCTTGGATACATTGTTCTCTCCAGGACCTTCTCAGAGATGGCATATGGATTTATGTTTGGTATTGTAGCTGGAATGATGGTCATGATTGCTTTGAAGGAGCATATACCCACAGCCTACAAGTACGACCCTAAAGATTCGGTTGTAACATTTTCCATCTTTTCTGGTATGGCGATGATGGCATTATCACTGGTACTACTCTACCTTTAATCGAAGAAGTCTGTTAACAAGTCATTAAGGTATAATAAATTATTTTAAGTCTCTCGTTGAAATTGATGATATTCATAGAAGCAAACGATTGCCATAATAGAAAACATAGTGTGAAGATAGTCAAAGGGCGAGTCTTGGAGCCAGTAGCGGCGTAAAGCGTCTACACCACCCCTCGAAAAGAAGTGGAACCATCCCAAACTTTTTCAAAAGAGTCATTACTTGGAGAAGTAAGTTCTTCCAAACGCAGTGAATTGTCACTTTCTTCAACTTCACTACACAAGTCCGAGCCGCCATCTTCATATCCGCTGTTACTCCGAATAAGGAAGAACGATATTATCAAGGAAAGAAAAGTAGCCGATAGAGCAAATCTGAGAAGTTTGTTTCTCTTACTCTCGTCTCGAGAAACAGCAACTCCAATGGAATCATCATCACTTTCGTCATTGTTCTTTTCTTGAGAGTTATCGGGTGTCTCAGCACCTGGAGTATATGAAAAGATTCCATACTCTTGGTTGCGTAGATACTCCAGAAACTTCGGCTCAGGCATAGAGAAAAGCTGACGCATTCGCTGATTTACTTCCTGTTCAGAAATAGCGGCTTCGAACGATGATGTGAAATAGACCTTTCCAGACATTTCAAAATTCAGGATGAACTCATCACCTACTACTTCAGCTATGATACTTGCAACACTAACTTTAAGCTCACAGCGATGGAAAGTTGGTTCATTTTGAAATTCGTCTTTACAGGCCGCTTGCAATGTAGCCTCAATAGAAACCCCCTCTACTTCAGCTACTCGGCGATGCCTCACTTCCATAGGGATTATGATGGATACGAAAGTTTTAGCAACCTGAATAGGATGAATATGTTGTTCATTGACAGGACGAAGTGTAAAAGTTGATGGAACGAAATCGTTTGTAGGTGAAGAAGTAGAAGGACTACTCTTTACTACAGATGGCGAAGACGACGGAATAATTGCATTAGGAGTTGGCAACGAAGACTTAGGCTGGATTGGTTCATTTTGGAGTGATGAAGGCGATGCACTAGGTGTAAGTGATGTAGTGTTTTTGTCAGAAGTAGGATGAGGCACTAAACTGATTTGGATAGAAGTGTACGAAGTAGTGCTCTTATTTTGTTTTGGAGCTTCCGCCTTATTTGATTTAGTAGACTTTGATTTTTTCCCTCTGTTTTTCTTGGACTTGGCGCTCTTCACACGCCTATTTCCTTCATATGCATCTGAATAGCATAGAAACAAAAGGCTCAAAAATATCAAGTAAATGATAGATCTCATGTTGGTTCGATTAATGATGACATGATGAAGTCAGTTTTCGTAGAACTTTTGAGAAACGAATGAATCAGTCCATTTACACCGTGAATCGAATCATTTATTTTCGTTTGTCCTGATCAGTATCAATGGTCAGTCGAATTCTCTCCTAGACAACAATGGATAGAAATAGACAGATCTTATATGAATGCTCTTCTCAGCATAGAAATTAGAATATATTCAAACCTAAAACTTGTTATTTCTTTACTCGTATTTCCCTAAAACGTTGTGAAATCTAAATTAGACTTGATGATGTTGATGATCAAGATTATGTTCGTCAACAATGTGTTCATGTATCTCTGTACCAGCCATTCCCCCCATTTCCACGTGCAAGTCTGCCATCGCAACATGTTCCATTTGTACTTGTGGCATAGGCACTTGCATCTGCATAACCGCCATCTCCATAGGTAACTCTTGCACGTGATGATGTTGTACAGGTACTTCGATCCCAACTTGTTCTTCTTGCAAAGTTTGAGTTTGTCCCGAAGCTGCTGCCTTTTTCGCCGCACGAAGTGCAGCAGCTCTTGCACGCCGCTTGGCATTTCTCGCTGCTAGTTCCACTGGACTCAATTTCTTGTATCTGTCCCTCTCCAAAGCAGCTCTTCTAGTATTTCTATCCTTGGCTTTGGAAGCGGGAAGTGAATGATAACGCTCTCTCTCTCTTTCTCTACGCTTCTTCCTTGAAGTCTCAGACTGGCGATGGTACTGCTCCCTTCTCTTGTGATTGTACACATCGCGCTGCTCTTTAGACATGGATGCATAACGCTCCCGATCTTTTTGGCGTCTGTTGGCAAGATGCTGCTCATGTGAGATTTCATCTCCTGCCGCGGTATACTGACCCTCTTGCTCTCCAACCATGCTAGACTGAGCTGCCAACTGAGCAATTTCTTGTTGCTGGACAATATCTTGTGCAGCTTCTAGTAGTGAACCGCCATAGGTCGCCGCTGCAGCAGCTGCTGCGGCAGAAACAACTTCAGCAGAAATTAGAGAATTGGGATCAATACCTTCACCTTCCTCAATGACGGTATACTCTTGCTCAGTAGTTTCAATCTGAGCCATTTCACCATTATGCTCTTGCAGTTGTTGTTCAGCAACATGTACATGTTGCTGCTGGTGCTGCTGTTCAAGTTCTAGTTGTTGCACATTGACATGTTCAGTTTTGATCTCTTCTGTTTCCGAATTATGAAGCAGGCCCTGCAAATCCTCTTCAGCAATATAGGTTGCGTGTTGGTTGTCATCCATTTTCGATTAGTAGATGATTGAAGCCGTCTGTCTGGTACTTTATGGAGAGGAGATGGCCAGACCAGTTTGTGTTATCTTCCTGCCATTCATTTCATGTTCGTGTTCAATCCATGCTGCTTTGAAGGAGTGCACTTTTTTCCAACACAACAAGGATAAAGTGGCATAAAGTCGGAGAATGACAAAAGTTGCAACACAAATTATCGTATACTAGGAGTATTACGTACGTTCCAAACCACTCTAAAAGAAGGGGGGATGATGGACCGAATAGATAAAACCTAGAAAAATGATGAAAATCGAACAAGAAAGAGAGCAGACAAGAAGGCATCACGCTGTATCCCAAGTATTGTTGTTAACACGGCAATAACTACGCCATACGAACACCGTGGATAAGCTATATCAAAGTGAATTCACTAGACATTGAGCACTATTAGTAGATACACTGGCCTTACAACAAACTAGATAATTAGGAACCTGTTGAAGGCAAATAGGTCAAGAAAAAGTGAGCCATGGCACCCGTATCTGCAACTGCGAAGGGCGTCGCCCGGCAACAAATTGCAAATCCCGAACTGACCAATCTGATTGAGCGCCTGTCCTCATTTGATACTCTAAAAGATGATATTCAAGATATCTTTGATCCTAGAATTGAAGTTACAAACCATAGCAAGATTGATGTAAAGGGTCTAGTTGCTGAACTTGAAAAATTGCATCGTTGGAAATTCGAAGAAATGGTGAGCGTCGTTGACAACATTTTGTTTTTCTCCTTCTTTTTTTTTGTTATCATTTGCCTAAATTATAGCATACACTAACTATATTCATTTTTTCCAATAGGCGGATTTGTATGAATGGATCAAGCCACTGAATGCCATGGATGCAGCTATTCGTCAAATGCTCAAGGATCATCCTGCCATTTTATTGATCGGACCAGCTAAACGCCGTGTTTCATCTTTTGAAGAAGATGTCATTATGAAAGAGTCAGAAACGAGTACCTCCTCGGAGCCTGATGTTCCTCAAGCAGAATCTCCGGAACAAGTCAATGCTATTCCTTCTCATGTGATTCATGCTTTTTGTACGATTCTCAGATTTCAAGCCATGATGCTCAAGTATGCATATAACAAATCTCTTTACAGCTCGGTTGAAGAAATTGGGCTTTTATTAGCATCTTCCAATGATCAGATTGCATCTCTTGCTTTGGATGTACTCATGGCTCTAGCATCACCACCTATTCTTCATCGATTTTTACAGAGTCAGGAAACTGCTTTGCACATGACTACCTTGCATGGTAATTCAAGTCATGCTATCCATTCAAGACTGATGCATCTCGCGAAAGGATGGGGTACCAAGGGATGTGGACTTGGTCTAGAAACATGTGTTACTACCGATGATTCTATCACAGGTCAAGGTGCATTGGATTCATTTGCAGGAGAAGTCATGTTTGAATTCTTACCTACGGGTTCTTCGACACCCAAAACTGTTCATGTAGAATATGCGAAAATGTACATAGAAGAGGATGACGATAGTGACGATGAAGATGAATCTTCTTCTGAGAAAAGGCGGAAAATGTCTGGAGGGAGTATCCGACTTTCCAATAAGAAAATTAGCGAGAAGCAGATGAAATCCACGAGTGACTTGTTTTTTGAATGTTTGGAGCAAATTGGTGGACGCTCAAAAATAACCTCAGAAAATACATTTGCATTACTATCTAGAATTCGATTGGCACATGCATTTCATTCACAAAAGACTAGATGCGCAGCAGTAGAGAGGAGATTGAAGGCATTGATTACAGTTTTGTATGCGCATCCTGTGCAAGATATTTTATCGGGGTACTTCCAAGCACAGCCTGAACTATGTACCGAGATTGCGGACTTGGTGAGACCAATTGTGTCTTCAAAAGCGATTTCAGCTACTGGTAATGTAAAGTCAGAAAATGATGACTCCGGTAAAAATCGCAGGAAAGCTGCCATTGCATCGATTGTTGAGCCAGCTACTACTTCCAGTGTTCCTTTTAGTATCAGGGTGATTGCTATTGAATCTCTTACAGCTTTAGTTGCTAGGAAAGATGATACTTCGACATCGGGATTAAGTCATATTGCTAGATTGACTAATGTTTTAGGTGAATTAGGAGTAGGAAAAGGGCAAGTTTTAGGTCTATTGCCGACTTTGATTAGGTATTCTCTCGCATCATTGAATGTCTTTTTATCGCACAAGCAACACCAAGAGAACAAATCTGACACAGAAATGACTGATGTAAATGGTATGCAAACCGACGATGCCTCATTTGATGTTGAAGAGCTAGGTCTTGATCTAGGATTGACATTTCTTGAAGCTACAAAAACTCCAATTGATGAAACAAACATTGAATCCCGAGCATTGGAATTTGTTGAAAGTGTACTGTCTCTTGCAACTTCCATCATTTTCATAGCAACAAGCACATCATCTCTGACTGACAGTGGTCTTGTCCCAGCTCTAGTCAGCACAATTGCGCAATCAGCCCAAGTAGTTTGTGATCCTAATTTCAAACCTTTTGATGGTAAAGATGCAAACGAGCAAAGCTATTGCTCAACTCAACTTCGTTTCATCACATCACAGTCTATACAATTGCTCGAGACTGCTGTAACATCGCACAATCCAGCAATGGCCGCTTTCCATGATCTGAAGGTCGTTGATTTACTCGTAAATCTCCTTGAAAAAGAGTTCATTCGCATCGAAACGGATTTCAATACTTCCGCAAAAGAATTACTTGCCCGTGATATTGTCGAGGATGGAACGGAAATGGATGCATCAACAAGAGCTCTCATCTTTAGCATTCTGAATTGTCTCACCATGGTCTTCCATCATCAAGAGTCTACATCCCGATCGAACTCGCCTCCGATCAATGCTGCTGATGTACTACAAAGGCCAGCGATGACAAAAGTGATTATTTGTATACTGAGAAGAGTTAGTTTCTATGGAGGTATTTTAGGTGCTCTTTCCAGCACGTTACTGTCTGATGTCATGAATGCCGAGCCAAAGGTTGTGCATTACGTTTACGAATCTGGTCTTGCATCGGCATTTTTTAAAATGATAAAGGGTTCACGGTACAAGGAAGATGGTAAAAAGTGTGAAATAATGGATATTTCATGTAAAGATTGGCACGAACCAAACGTCCCCCAAACCCCAGAACTCATTATGTCTATCCCAAATACGATTATTGCACTTGGTCTCACACAAGATGGCCGTCAAAATCTTCTAGATGCAAATCCAATACCTGAATTATTCGCTTTCATGTGCACCCGAAAGTATGCGATGCCACATTCTAGATGTATGCTGAATGAAATGGCTCGTGGCATAGGGGCAGGATTGGATGAATTAGTACGCCATGTCCCCTCTACTAGGTCAGCTGTTCTGAAATCGCTCGTTGCAGCAATTAGAAGAATAACTTTTATTGGGAAGCAACTAGTAGAAGCTGAGTCAAAATCCACTTCAGACGAAACTAATGATGCAAGGCGGTGTTTGATGCATTATGCTAGCAATATAGGCATGGCTCTAGAAGATATCCTTCAGAATGAAGAGAATTGCTCTGACTTTGTTAAAGAAGGTGGAATTGACGCTATTCTTGATCTCCACCCATTGCTCATAGTGAGAGGTGAACAACTATTGGCCCATATTTGTTCACAAAGTTCGCCTAGTATAGCAAATCTCAGTCATTCTACTGCTGCCACATATCTCATTTCGTCTGTAAAAAGATGTGCTGTCAATTCTGATTCGTCGCGAATAATTAAAAGTATTGGGAAGTTATTATCAAGTCAACTTGATCGAGTTGAAAAAGCAACTGCGGGATTGAATGGCGAAAAGCCTAGTTTGGATGCTTCCAATATACTTTCTCAAATACCACCTTTGTGCATGAATTCAATAGCAGAGGAGGATTTCAACCAAGCATTAAGAAATGCATATTCTATGTACTTGCTGGAAATCATAAATACCGAATGGCTATCACAAGTGTTGTCCGAGGTGATCAGAGTATGTTGTCAACGAAATAGCATGTTAGATATACGATCTGCAGATGGTAGATCTCGTTTGGATTGGCAGAAAGCTCTTGTTGCCGAAAAGTTTACCACAACGATAACAAGATTAGCACATCTTTATCGTAGCTCGATGAGCGAGGTTTGTCGCATCAGAACAGATAAAAATTATGATGTAAGGGATAATGAGAGATGGAAGAGTCCAGGGGAAAGTAAAAATCATCCTGCTGCCTACAAACTTCGCATAGTATGCGCTGATGGAGCTGTTGTAAGAAATGGTATTGATATAGATTCATGTGACAGTGTAGGCAACCTTGAAATGGGTGAAGAAGTGTGGGCTTATGATCGTTGCATCAATCGATCCGGAATCATGAGATACCGCACCAGTTGGGGGTGGGTAAGCGAGCAAACTAGAGGTCACGGGAGAGAACCGATATCGGAAGTCATTGAAGTGAAAGGGGTTTCTGGACCTCGGATAAAGAAGGTCAAAGATCAGCTCAAAGGGAGAAAATCATCCGACTATGGAATTGCAGACCTCCAGAGTGCAGGTGCTTCTATCTTAGCTCGCCTTCAGAACAGCCAATGTAGCCTGATGGGGAATTTGTCCAGAGTTACAATGACTATAGGAAGGTATCGTTCTTTAGGTCAAACGAGAACAACTGGCGATGAAATCCCATCTTTAGTGAGATTCTTAGGAGACTTTCTTCGAAGCAATTTCACCTTCATAGAAAATAGAAACGAATGCAAGGAAGAAAGTACCTATGCTATGTACTTGGGGAATATGTTGAGTATTTTTCACACTTGTATTTATGAAGAAAGGCGCGAGAAGCAATATCTGAATGTACCGTTATTTTGTAATTGTATATATTTCGACGGAATCAAGGATTCATATATTTTAAGTCTAGAAGAGAAATTGGAAGAGACTCAAGAATCTCCAATTCTTTTGCCTGAGACAGGTTTCTACAAAGCTATAAGAAAAGTTGTGAGGTATGGATTATCCGCGATTAAATCTTTGTCCGAAACTGATGATACTATTTCTACAACACGAAGAGTCAATAGAGTTATTGCATCGACTTTACCAAGTGCATTTTCCCTTTTACGTCGTCTATCTTCGCAGAATTTGCTTATAGACAACTCTTTGGGTGAATACCTACAGAAATTGAAAACTGAAGATTTCATGAAGTTCATCCATCACCCGGACTCGGATGAGTTCGCGTTTGCAAAGGAAGGTGTTGTCTTTGCATTCCGTCAAGATCCTTTTGCTCGTGTAGTTCATTGCAACATTGCAGCTGTTGCAAATGAAATATGGAACGATGATAACATCAAGTTCTGTCCTCCACACATTTTCAACTCAGTCTTCACACTTCTCCTCGAAGTGCTAACATGCGTTGAGGATTCAGCAAACAAACCTGCGAGATCTCCAGATGAGGATACTGCTCGCAATGTCTTCCAAGACATCAGGGGTTCAATTTCAGATGCTCTTCGAGGTAATAATTTTGAAGCTGAAGCTACAGAAGAGGCAAAGTCATCCGAATCTACTAACGATGACACCGATATGCAGGAAGGTAAAAAAGAATTGACACCAGCCGAGAGAAAAAAGAAAGCAGAGGAGAGGTCAGAGGCGCTGCTCATTGAACTAAACAAAAAATTGGTAGGAACGTATAAAGACAGTCTTGTGTCAAATTCGATGAAGGTAGCTGAAAGTTTCAGAGGGAAAAAGGTTTATACGGATTCTTCTTCTTCGCCAAATATGAAAAGCTTTGGAGATGATGAAACCATTAGCATGCTTCTTGGCTCATTTCTACTTGATATTTGCTCTCGCGATTCCGATTTAACTAAAAGCATTGTCACCAAGGTCCTTGATCACTTTGCTTCTTGTATGGACTCGGATATCAAAGGTCATGCCTTTGTTCAAACTGAAAAATATGAAGAATTTTGTTGCACCAGTCACGTCGCGCTTTTACTCCTTCGTGCATTACCAAAGGCTAGAGTTATTTTCTTACAAAGAAGCTTCATAACATCATCCATACAATGTCTACGCTCATTCACATCAACTCTTAGAAATCCGAAGAATGATGATATTCCATCCTGGATTACTCCTCTATTACTCTTGATTGATATCATGTGTCAACCTATGATCCTTCCAGCAAAGGAAAATGATGTCGAAAATACTACTGAAGAGAAACAATCATCCACCAAAAGTAAAAGGAGAGACGATTATGATAAGGTAGCCGCAGAGCATAAGAAGCAAAAGAATTCAGTTTCGCAGACAGCAAAACGAATTTCTTCTGCTTTCAAAGTGGGCTATAAAGAAGGCATGGCAACCTTTGCTGAACTCCCAGCATTTGCTCCTCTAATTGCTACGGAGGCGGCAGATCACTGTTTGTCTATATGTTTACAGCTACTGCGACGTCAAAGAAAAGAACACAAAAATGATTGTTGTATCTTATCCCCATTGATGCTACAAGGTCTGTTTTCCTTACTGTCGAAGATATTGAGATTTCCAAAAGTTGCTCAGAGATGTCTTAAAATGGGAGGCGCAGAACTTATTTTGGGGATGCCATCTGGTTGTCGCTTCAAGGGACATGTATCATTGACAAGTCAAATTCTACGGTTAATGATGGAAGACGAATCGACTTTGCAAACAGAAATGGAATTGCAGATCCGAGGCGCTGTGTCAAAACTTATGAAAAAACAGTCATCAAGAAATGGAATCCCAGTCAAAACTTTTATTCAATCAATCACCCACCTTTTATGTCGCGACCCTGTGATATTTTTACGGGCTGTAGCGGTGTCAGTCGACATCTCGAAATCAAATTCTGATGGAGATACTCAGAGACTTGTTGTAAAAAATCTATCATCAGAAGCCAGAGCAAAGAATTTGAAGTTGATCCATGAGTGTTTTGGAATGTCTCAAAAATGTGATTCAAGCAAAACTCAAATGAAGACTCCATCAAAAGCAAAGCCAAAAGCCTCAACGAAGAATGTACTTTCATCATCAAAGAAGAAGAGTTCTGCAAAGAAAATTGCCTCTCAAGAAAGGAAAACAGTTTCCAAGTCTCCGCACCAGGGACAGAGTAAAAAATGTACGAAAAAGGAAAAGCAAGAAAAATCAATTTCAGATCCATGTCATCATATCAGTCACATTCTTTTTCATGATGCTATTAAAGCGTCCCAACGCCAGAAGGGATTGGATTTCAGCAAAGTTCCATTTCTGTGCGCATTTGAATACTTGGAGATACTCGGTGATTTGTTACTAGCAGTCCCATCGTGCTCCAATGCAATATGTAGTTACAGAATTCCCGCAACGATAGCAAAGACAAACTCGTCTCCACGCGGTGGATTGCAATACTTACTTCACCACCTGTTACCTCAGAAAGATCGTGACTCGTCCTTATTGGACATGGATAAAGGTGAATTCAACGAGAACTTGGATGAAAAAAAGGGGCGACTTCGCAAATTTTACGTTAGTGTGAAGACTGCACAAGCTTCGGCGAGATTGCTTGTCGGGCTAGTAGCAAGAGTTGGAGATGGAAGGAAGAAAGTCATTGCTGAATTAGCCTCCGCCATGAAATGTTCCAGTCTCGACTTCGACGATGATAATAATGTAGATCATTGCATGTGGGTGCTACAGGTTAGTGTTTCATTTTGTGTTCAATTTACATTCCCCCCTCATTTTATGTAATAACTGATCTTGTGGCTCGTTTCTTTTACTCGTTCTATGCTAGTCTTGGGGTGAGGTCTGTTTAGGTCTGGCCGCTCCTCGCCATACTGTTTCCAATATCGACGATTCTCATCTTAGTTTTGAAGTATTGAAAGTGATGTCAGAGAATAACATGGCAAATTCACTAATGACAGCATTACAAAACATTAAGTTAGACCACCCACAAGCTGCGTCGGCTGCTGCATCATTGTTGAAACCATTAGAAATACTCACCAGGCCAAGTGTTGTTGACAATCTTCAAGAAATGTTCGAGAAGGAAGAAAAGAAAAAAGCATCTGCGAGCACCGTAAATCCTACGCCTTCTAAGTCGAGACCGATACTAGAGAATGCCGAAGAAGGAATGCCAACTGAAGGTTTTGATCCAGAAGATCCAGATCAGAGTCGCAGTATGAACAGCGATGACTTGTTTGGAGACGCTATGGATCAAGGAAGTGAAAGCGAAATCGAAGATGACATATCAGAGGACGATGACAGCTCAAGTGAAAGTGATGATAGTGAGCTCTTTGAGTCTGATTCGGAATCCGACTCTGATTCGGAATCAGACAATGACAGCGATTCGATGCATGACGAAAACAGCGAAATTGAGTACATGGAGGTGGTAGAAGAGGAAAGAGGAGGCATGTCGGACTCAGAAAGTGGCTCGGCCAGTGGATCAGATGAAAGCGACAATGATGACGAGAGCGACAATGGTGGTACCGAAGAAGAAACAAATCATGGAGGTATTGATGACTTTGACTTTCAGCTTCAACAAGAAGAAACTCAAGACGATTTCTTTGACGATGAAGACAATGCAGATGAGGATGATAGCACTAGCGGAGACGATGAAGGTTGGACCAATGTCGATGGTAGAGGAGGACTTGAAAGTCTCATTTTTGGTGGTCGTGCACCAGCTATTCGTGCAGGAACAAGATTACAGGGCGGTTCAATGATGGACGTTGCTGCAAGTGTTCTCAACAATATTTTGCGTACTGGCGAAATCCAAATGGATGCTTTAGCTGAAATCGAGCAAACCTTAGGTATGCGACGAGGAGATGATGACGAAGAACGACCACCACGACTACGAATAAGAGCAGATCGTTTGGAGGTACCAAACTGGTTTTCTTCATCATCAAGAGGCCGTCAAGAAAATCCATCTTCTACAAATGGTACCACACTCGGTCCTTCACCTACTATCAGTCAGAATGCTCCTCCAGATAATGGTTTCTCCTCGATAGGAAGTATTGGTCGAGCTGGTGTTATAAATTATATGGACTATCTGTACTGTGGACCTGTATTTGGTGGGTCCGGTCGCTATTATGATTTGATTTTAAGAGAGGATGATGAAGACACTGAAACCCCATCAAATAATCTTTTGTTCATGCCATTGTCTATAGATGCTCAACTCTTTCCAGGCGGTACAGCAGCATGTACACAAAGCACAATGAGTGCTCCAAACCATCCCTTGATGCTTGGTGTCGTTTTAGCTCCATCTAACTCTCTAAATTCTTGCAATCGTCGAGTCGAGGATCGTAACTCGGCACGGCAAAGAAGTGGAAACACCTGGTCGGATTTCGTGTCAACTCCACGTGGTAATGTGATCCGTCTACACAGAACAATTGGACCTTTGTCTCAAAATGGAAGGAGGAATGCAGCTGATTCCAACGCAAATGGTTTAGATGGTACATCAGCTGAATTTGGCCAAGCATTCGAGAACGCACTACAATTTGTTACTCGTGCACAATCTAGTGCTACGACGAATAACAATGAACAAGTGAATCTTCCTACAGGAGAGACAAATGTTTCAATGGACGAATCGGCTCGAAGTGGTCCTGATGGAAATTCAGGGCAAGCTGAAAGTGGTGATAATGTACCAAGCGAAAGAGAAAATGATATACCGCCAGATAGCAACGCACACGATGAGAGCAGGGGAATCGAAGCATCTGGAGGTAATGATTCCACTGCAATGGAAAGTAGTGATGTTCATAATGAGAATGTGATTGAGGCTCCTATTGCAAATTCTTCAGAAACAGAAGATACTGACGTGGGCGATAACCAAGAAATTCCAGAACAAGTAATCCAAGAAACAAGTAGCGATGGTAACGACAGATCGAACGGAATTAGAGAATCTGATGAGAATCATGAGGAGACTGATAGTAACGAGGTTACACAATCAAACGCAACCGATCCAGAAGCGTCCTCTGCCGAAAGAAATTCAGCACCAGAGCCAAGTCAAGACATGAGTGGGCTTCCGGAGGCTAACAATGACAACATGGAGTTGGCAGAAGGAGCTGCAGTTGCGACATCGAATACTTTAGTGTGTCCTCCTGGGATGGACCCAGATGTGTTTGCTCAGTTGCCACGGGATATGCAGCAAGAAATTGTTGACCAAAATCAAGAACCTGCTGCGCCTCAGTTTGAACTTGATGAAGAATCAGGTCTAGACCCAGAAGTTCTTGCTGCTCTCCCCGAAGAAATGAGAAGAGAAGTAATTGAACAAGAACGTCAAGAGCGCCGACGCCGTGAACAGCAAGAACAGGCTCCACCAGCAGATCCATCACGAGCTGAAGATTTAGATCCTGCCAGCTTTCTTGCTTCGCTAGCTCCTGATCTACGTGAAGAGGTGCTTATCACAAGTAACGAAGAATTTTTGCGTGCCCTCCCTCCAGAGATTCAGGCAGAAGCTCAAACTTTGAGAGAAAGATTTCACCAACGTGGCTTGAATGTCGCAGCACTCAATGATGTGATACCAAGAAGAGATCCTACTGCACAGGTGAATACGGCCAATACTAGGCGGCCTAGTAGACAAAATCGAAAACCAAAGAATAAGATCCGTGTAGACTGCGATCGAGCAGTTGTCACCTTTTCCCCTCAACAAGATGATTACTATCCATTGATATCTAAAGCGTCCATGAAAACATTGGTTGACTTGATGTTTTTACTGTCTCCTGTACGACCACAGAAATTACTGCAAAGTTTTCTACAAAATTTGTGTTACAATTCAAGAATCAGGAAGACTGTGGCATTTGTGTTCACTTGTTTATTACATGGAGAATCTGACGCCGCTCTAGATGCTATTGGATTGCTCGAAGGGTCCTTTGCAAGTAAAGACACCAAGTTTCCTGAGACTTTACTAGGAATTGCACCTCCAACTAAGGTAGATGATGTTATGTCCCCAGGCCAGTTCGTAAGGAAAAGACGTTCCACAAGTGCAATATCTATGGCCAATAGTTTACCTCTCAGTGCAACAGGATACAGGCAAGTGAAGTCTATCCCCCCAGTAGTGGCAAGACGAATCTTAGGGACCATGACTATTCTCTCGAAAGGTGCGAGCAAGCTTTCAATTGACATACTCAACGACTTTGGAACATCTGGTGATACCACAAATTCTAGTCTCGATAGAATCATTGGGTTGCTATCCAAACCTGACTATTTTTTGAGTGCATCGAGTCTTGAAGAATTACTCGTTGTAATCGATGGAATTTGCCATCCTCTGACATTAATACCCGCAAAACCAGATGACCAAGTGGACCCATCGAAAAAAGATATTGAAAATGCCGCAGCGAATGGGAAGGAATTTGTCGATGTTCCTCGACCTGTAGTCTCACCCAATATGTTGAAGCTACTTTGCTCCATTCTTCGTTTCGAAAGTTGCAAAGATGCTCATATTGCAAGAGTAGGTGCAATTGCAAGAAAGTTATGTAAAGTGGACAAGAATAGAGTAGTTATACTTCAGGAACTTGCAAAAGTTGCACATGGACTTGGACTAGATGCTGTACGAGATTTGCGTTCACTTAGCATAAGACTAAATGTTGCTGTTCATGTCCATTACGATCAGTTGAAGGGGGGCGAAGATATTTCAGATGAAGGAATGAAAATAAACAAAGAAGAAAGTAGATCTGAAGCCGATATTACAATTGGAACTCCATCAAGTGCTGTCACTCTTTCTACAAATGTCACTGAACAGAAATTACTTCAAGTTATTCGAATTCTATACATTTTATGTGCAGACCCCAACCGTGATAGCAAGAAGAGCAATGATTTCCCAACAATAAGTCAAGAACTTGTTGGACTCCTTCGCGAAATTAATTTGGACACTTTGTGGGATCACTTGAATGCTTGTTTGAGCACTGTATCCATCCTTGAAGGAATCACGAAATTATCAGAAGATGATGAAGATGCTAATGATGACGAAGATAATGACGATGACGAAGATTCAAATAATCCAAAAGAGAAAAAGAAGCTACAAAATAGTGTTGCTGGACTTCTAACAAGATTCTTGCCCACTATCGAAACTTTCTTCGTTGTAAATGCATGTATGTTTGAGAATTGTGATGAAGATGCAAAAAAAGAAGGAAAAATTGAAGCACTTGTCGGCGGGGAGAGTCTATTGGAGTTTATTTCAAAGAACAAAGTCTTGCTCAATGCACTACTAAGAAGTAATCTGTCTCTTCTTGACAAGGGGTTAAGGGCAATGGTTCAAATCCCTAGATGCACCTCTTTTCTTGATTTCGACGTGAAAAGATTCTGGTTTAAGCAGCAGATGAGAAAACTTAGATCTCAAGCTAATCGTCGCCATGGGAGTTATAGAATTACAATTCGTCGCGACCGCGTTTTTGAGGATGCGTACAACCAACTACGTTTCCGAAATGCCGACGAACTCCGTGGAAGACTTCATGTCACTTTTGCGAATGAAGAAGGAGTTGACGCAGGAGGACTGTCAAGGGAGTTTTTTGGAATACTGGCTAAGGAGATGTTCAATCCAAATTATGCTCTCTTCACATCAACAGAAGATGGATGCACATTCCAACCTAATCCTCACAGTAGCATTAACCGTGACCACTTGGACTATTTCAGATTTGTCGGAAGAATAGTTGGAAAGGCTGTTGCAGATGGATATTTACTTGATGCTCACTTCACTAGAAGTCTATACAAACACATGCTTGGTATTAAGGTGAGCTGATTTGATTTCAATGTTCAAACTTGTTTTCCAATTCATGACTAACTTGAAATTCTCCTTAGCCTTCATATCATGATATGCAAGCTATTGATCCAGATTATTATAAGAATCTTAAAATGATTCTTGACTACAACCTGGAAGATATTGGTCTTGACCTTTCTTTCTCCACAGTCACTCACTGGTTTGGTCGCGCGCAGACGGTTGATCTCATCCCAAATGGTAGAAACATCGAAGTCGCTGAAAAAGACAAGGAGAAATATGTTAATTTGGTGTGCCAACACAGAATGACAACTGCAATTAAAGACCAAATCAAAGCATACCTCGATGGTTTCTATGACCTTGTGAAACCAGAACTCATCAAGATTTTCACCCCGAAAGAACTCGAGCTGGTGATTTCGGGAATGCCTGATATCGATATTTCTGATCTAAAGAAAAACACTGAATATCAGGGCTATAGACCAGGTGATAAAGAGATTGTTTGGTTCTGGAATATATTGTTCTCCTTGTCCAAGAGTGACAAGGCAGCTTTTCTGCAATTTGTTACAGGAAGTTCTAAGGTTCCTCTAAACGGTTTCAGTGAGTTGGTAGGAATGCGCGGAATCCAAAAGTTTTCTATTCATAAAGCAAGTGCACCAAAGGGTGCTCTTATGGCTGCACATACATGTTTCAATTCCCTTGATTTGCCTAACTACGATAGTGAAGAAGAGATGAAAGAAAAATTGCTTTTTGCAATCAAGGAAGGTTCGGGCTCCTTCGGCTTCTCTTAGTTTCGGAAAAATATTTTGTTCAAAAGTTAGAATAGAGTACAGAATAGTTGAATAATATGCTAAATGAAAATTGGAACAACGCACTTTACTTCTATATCTATCTCGATGAACTTGATTAGTAATTTTGCAAAACAATTCATATAATTTACACTATAGACAAGTATTCTCAATACTCAACAGAAAGATTCTCTCTCTGTCAAAACTAGAGTAAATTCTACATTTCCTATTATACACTATCCATTGAATCAGTCAATGTAGAAGGAAATCTCGGTATACATGTACGTGACATTGCCTCTTGAAAACTGATTTTTCCTGACTTATCTTCGTCAAGTAAATCGAATTGTTGCTTTATCAATTCTACTGTGCGGATATCGATCTTGCCCTGGCGCAGCAATTGTAATACTAAAAAGTCCGACAAATGTATCTCGTTATCAACAGAACATAAATGCTTTGCATATTCAAATTCAGTAATATCAATTGGTTCATTGATGCATTGAATCACAGCCTTCTCTTCCACAGCAGCAATGTAACCTTCCACTAAAATTCTAGCACTATGTCCCAATGTTAAAGCAAAAAGAGGTATCCCAAAAAGACAAAATATTCCACAAAATAGAGCTGGTTCCGTCGGCAAGATGCCAATTGCATTCACATCGGGACCGGTTAGCCCACCTGAAACATGTCATTGTGTTAAGTCAGAGATAGTAACAATTTTTTCAATGCATCAATACACAGTACGTACCAGTAGCGAGTGCCGAAACTGCGAAATGAGTTGCTGTTATCCAATCCCAGCCTTGCCTGAAATGACCCCAACAGACACCTGTGCCTAACCACAATACAAAGACTGTAAATATCCTATATATCTTTGCATCGAATAATTCCCTCAATATTTCCTTGAGTTGAGCATATTTCCTCACGAAAATGTTGGCACTATACAGCGGGCCATCAGTATTTAATAGTAAATCCATCTCTTGACACTTTTGAACAAAGAGTTTGCTCCTTATCAATCCTTTTCCCGAACGGTCAAATCTCGAACATATCTTCCCAAATGCTTCGTCACTTAATTTCGAATTCGACCACTCTTCGATCAAACGTCTGAAATCATCATAGGTTAATTTTCCTTGCTTATTCTGATAACGCATAGCAGCATGTGCTGCAAGCAATTGCTCAAATTTGTCATGTCGTAGATCTACAATCCCTTCCAATATATCTTTGACAAACAAGGCCAATGCTCCACCAACACAACTGGCACCAAGTAAAATAAAGACTATAGTGAAAGCTCGTGATCCAACTTTCGTCTCAAAGACGTCAGTACAGAAGCCTATCGACATACCAGCATCTACAGCATAAAAGAAACTTTGTGCCAAAGGCCATTCATTGTAGACAGAATAAAATATAGTACCAGATGATATCCAGACCAGCGTGACAAGAAGACACCAAATATACATTCGAACATTTGATTTTGAGCCCTTTTTAGGATCGTCCAATGTTGATCCACCCCTAGATATCAGTTGTTGCTGTAAATGATCCTTTCTATAACGCTTATGTTGTGAAGATATGTATGCTGTTCTTTGCTTTCTTCTAATGTTCCGTAGTACATCTTTAGGAGAAACATGTGGTCGGAATCGTCCAGATCTTGCGTATAGTGAAGTATTTGGAAGAGCTAGTGGTGCAATTTCAGACACATGATTGGATATTCTTTGGATTTGAATTCGATTTTGTAAATTTGTAAAGGCATTGTTTGCATCTATGATAGATGCAAATATCAATGTAGTAATGAAGAACTTCATAATTACATGAAATAAATTCGGCAAATTTGTAATCTTTTTCTTTTTATGAAGTATCGTCGACCTCATTGTGGTGTGGATTTATTTCGCTTCTGTGAGGTCAGCTACTAAGAGTGTTCGGGTTCTGATTGAAACAGAAGCCTGTGGTACTTTTCATATTCATACAGGTGAATTAGAACACTGTTAGAACTACAAGTAGATGGACTAGAAAAGAGACTAGAATAAGACTACTGGTTTGAAATTTGATGTAAAAAGATCCGATTAGGAAAAGAAGGGGAAAGAAAGAGAATGAATTTGAATATTCGGCGGACAGACGTCGATGGACAAAGCCTGTGATGAAAGATGAAAGAATGAACTAACTCGTCTAAGTAAATGTAATTGCTATGCTGGAACCACATTAATCTACAAGCTTGCAACATTGATAGTAAACGCACTTAGACTCTATAAAGGGAGAAAATAGCGAGTGAATTCTGGAATGAGTAGTTCAAGTCAATATTACAACAACAGAAACACGTTAGAGTTAAAAGTTGGTAATAAGGCAACGATTCAGTTGCAACTGCATTTGCGAGCGTGTGATATCCAGTGGTTTAATGATGATTCTAAAGAATATATTGCAGAGATACTATCTCTGGTATCGTCCAATGTAATACCTACTTTATTCGAAGAGAAACAGGAAGATGAGACCAAGGCGGATACTGGTTCTTCCAAAACTAAGGTACCTACGAAAAACGGCAAAGCTTCTTCAAAATCTACAACTGACAAGAAGAGAAAGGCGTCAGCTAAAGATGCAAAAGCAAAAACGAAAAAGGCCAAGGCTTCCAACAAGCCATCTAAAAAAGACGACTCAAAACCAACCTATCTATCAACAATGAAAACCAAGTATTTGTTTGGAGACAATTTACAAATCGCGTATCAAGTCCAGTCTATTCAATGCTATCACCGGGCTATATTTACTTTTGACTCGAGTTTGCCTGAAAATGAAAATAAGAAGGATAAAACTTCCAAACCTACAGAGAAGGACTTGTCAACATTTCAGCAACTGAGACCATTGCCATACAAAATTGTAGTATGGTGCTATCCATTTGATCAATTGAATCCAAAGCAACCCGTCATGGATATAAGTGAGACAGATGGATTTCCTCGCTTGGAATTTCTGCCCCTTTCCTCACTTTTCAAAGAAAATTGATTACTCCTTTTACGAAGTAGGTGATAGATTTAGTACGGGAGATACCAAGCAACTGATTCCAGACTTTTACAATGGTATACTCTTTACAGCCGGAATGAAATCAACAAATAAAGCATGCTCTTCGTAGTATATTTCATTATGCATGAATCAAATGGAATGATTAGAATTTTATCTATACATGGAATCCCTGATAATATCGTTCTGAAGTTATGCTCTTTATTTGGTGTTACAACACTAGAGTATGACGATGCGAGATGCGAAAGTATGCTTGAAAGCAGAGGAGCAAAATGATCCAGTTGAGAAATCAAAATAATTGAGGATGCTATCAGCAAAATAAGATAGCAATATCTCTGCAAGTGAAAGAAACTATCGAAAAATGTAAAAAGAATATCTGGAAAACTGGAGAACTATAATACAAAGCATGGAAAATACGATTATAGGAACCGAAACATATAAAAATAGGAATGAGCAAAATGAAAATAGGAAAGCATTTTCCAATTTATAAAAGTGATGACAATTTTCAGATTGATGATATTCGAGTGCATAAAAGTCTAGTCGAAAGTAGAAACTGATGAAATAATAATTAAAATATGCAATATGCATGTACACCAGAATTTTTCGAAGCAATAGGAACACTTTGTTCTACCTTCCATTTTGGAAAGTCAATCTTCATTTCTGGAGATATGCCATTACGGATGCGAATCTTTTCTTAATTTTCCTCCACATAATCAAAGTGATACACAATTCAGCAGAATATGGTTTGTGCCAAGTGTATAGAAACGGAAGTGATCATGATGCTGCATTTGGATTTCCTCCTCTACATGGTCTGCTCAGATCGTCAAGCATATCACGTTCATTACTAGTAAATCCGATTCCACTGCGGTCGTGAAATTTGGAAGATCCACCACTTCTCCATTCGATATAATCAGCTACAGACATTCCTCCTAGAGCTTCCTTCAAACCCTCGTCTTCCTCTGAAGAAAGTTTAGATGATATGCTATGGTTTGGATCTGCAAAAAAAGCTATTGACGTCCTTGTGTGTTTGCATGCTTCGATTAGAGTCTCCTTAGGCGTTTGACTATGCAAGGATGCAGGGCCTGCAACTCTATGCAAAGTAGCTTTGAGATCGCCTTTTGTCCATCCTGATAGTAAAGTTCCGATATTGACTACCAATGCTCCTTTGACATAAGGCACTGGGATCCAGTTACCATTGTGAAATATTTCAAGTCCTGAGACCCCATCAGTAGAAAGAAGTGTAATACTTCCATAATCGGAGTGTTCCTTGCATCTATTCGCAGTGGTTTCTGAACATGTTTTATGATAATTAATTACTCTCAAGGTGTCGTTATGCTCATCATGCAACTTGGTGAAAAAGTTGGCGTCCTTCATATCCAGTCCTACAGCTAGATGCATCAACACGTCAACTTTGATCTTCTCCATAATATCCATGTATTCATAAAGATCCGCTGATGCCTTCTTACAATCCTTCTTGGAATCGAGCATGGCGTATACCTTCGGATCTTCAGGGTGTTCAACAATTAGTTTTGACTTTGTGTGCCTCAGGAAGTGTCTAGCTGCTTCCAGAGCTTTAATCTGATACTCAGGTGACAATAGTGGCGATTTAATCAAAAGGAACCCACTCTCTTGTAAAGCATGCACAAGAGCTTTGGATGTATCTTTTGAACATGTACCATGATTTAGCCCTACGGGGATTTCAATGAGTGGGATTGGTTCTGCGTGTTGTCGATTATTCATATTGAGTGTGTTGTTTGAGAGAGATAGTAAATTGAAAACAAGTACTAGTGCTTTCATATGAAGAATATAGTTGAGTATTTGTAAGGTAATACGAGTACAGTTCTTAAATATTTGATGGCTTCTTTTCAGTAGAGTGATAAAAAAGTTTTACTTTGATCTTTCCCTCTTTTGACACACGTTTGTCACATTTCTTACTGATTTAAAAATTGACACCAAACAATGACGTTTCGAGCTACTTATTTATAATTCTATTTCAAGGCTGTGGTAGGCAATATTATATCAAGGGATTCCATTCGTTGAAATAAAGTAAAGTTTTAAAGTTTATATTTTGTTCTTGCAAACAGGGCTTCCTTTGCTTGATAAAATGCGATTATATCTTCATCAGCTTCCTTGTTGCCAGTTAATTTTACTCCTGGAGGTAGCGTGATCATTGGTTTAGGGGATAAAGTCGGAGATGCTTCGTTACTGCTTTCACTTTTATCATTTTTCTTTGATTCTTCAAGATTTGCATACATTACACCATACCATTCGTCAAAGTCAGTTTGCATTTTTCTTCTCTTCCTTTCCATGAGTTTCTTGATATGCTCTATGGCAGCCTTTAACTCACGTAGATCTTCCATGCATTTTTTGTATCTATTTTTCGAAATTTCCATTTCTTCTAGATAGTGAGTCACATTGAAACTGTCGACATTGCTTTTTTCGCCAGTTATCTCTTGGACTTTGACTTGTCGCTGGATTTCATCGATGCAGTTCTTGAGGTGAACTATATTCGCTTTAGTCTCTTTCACCTCGGTACCAATACTCTTCGCAGTGTTGATCTTGTTCTGTAATAAAGCCTTATCCGCATCTAAATCGATATTTTCTTGCTTCTTGAACCACTCAAGTGCCTTTTGAGGGTCGTTGAGAATTTCTTCATCTGTACATTTTGGTACTCCTGCAACAGTTGTCTTGGCTTTCGTTGCTTGATTGCTTCGTGGAGCATATCCACCATCACTCGAACCCTCTCCAGTAGTTTTTCCTGTAACCTTTGACGAACTGTATTCGCCAGCATTAGAAGAAGCACCTTCTCTATTCTGGAATTTACTCACATCCCCTCCTTCTCCCTTCTTTACCATCTTGACCAAGATTTTAATCTCTTCGTCTCTTTGTTGTAGTGTACGTTGCAGAGATATGAGTCTATCATTTAGTTCACTACAGTCGTGGCAATCAGATCCTGTTCCGTCTGTAGGTGTGTTACCAATAGCACTTGATCTACTCCCAACTAGTTCCTTGAAGATGGTAAAGACCGTCTTTACTTTTGTCAAAGTTATTCTTCCAATGTTTAAATCAGCATCATCCTGCCTCGAGGTATATGATTCTACAGTTTGCTTAAGGTCGGATATTTCCTCATTGGATAACTCGTCTTCTTCCCCATTTTCACCCTTGAGAAATTTAACTTCTTCTCGTAGACGTTTCAACTCACCCTTTAGTCTGGCAATCACCAGCTCCGGTTCCAACTCTTCATTAATGTAAGCAGCATTTTTCACTAGCGCTACTCTTTGTGCGAATTGGCAAGTACTTATTGTCTCTGCAATTTGAGCAGGCTCGGGTGAAACTGCGGCAATCATCAAGGTTTTACAATTACCCCCCAAAGAATCTCTCAAAACAGATGTCATCATAGAGTTTCGGTATGGAATATGCGTCTGTTCTTTCCCCTTCTTTGTCTTTTCATGTAAAGCTACAATCACCATTTCTAGAAAGAAAAGAGAAGTATTGATGTATTGCGCTTCTTTCAAGGTTTGACCACTAGAGTTAGTTTTGTGAACCCGTTCAGAACCCGCCAAGTCAACAAGGTTCAGCTTACTTCTCACAACTGTATCAGTCGAGTGAGGTCGCTTTTCTACCAACAATGAAAATATGCAATGACTACGTGATGAAGATTGATTCATTTCCGTTTCGCCAATAGCCCGATTGGTGTCACCAAGAAATAGTAGATTCAATGCATCTTCTTCACTTGCGACTGGATTTACAGACAAATTGCGGAAGTGATAGTTTCCATCTTCATCTTCAAGCATTGTCACCTTGGGCAGATGTCCCAGTCTTGAAACTTCCATATCCTCTGCTGCAAGTAAATCATATCCACTTTCATTGTACAATTCTAGATATGACACAAAGACAGTGTACGATGCACTTTTATCTGCTTGAAAAGAAGCAAAAAGTTTCGAAATGACTCTAGGTATTAACCCTCGATCAGCATATCTCTCAGGTCCTCCAGTGATTGTGAATGTTTTTCCGCTTCCGGCTGTCATATTCGTAGAGAAAAAGTCTGTCAGCGATTGCAAATCTCTGAGAAGATGTTGTCGAGTTGAAAAACTTACTCTGTCCGTAGGCAAAAACTGTGGAATTCAAACCTTCCATGACGTTCTTGACAGCAGGCAATCCAATCTGCCGAAAGACTTCATCTTGTTTGCAGCTTTCATCCAGTATTCCATTGAATTTGAATGCATAATTGGTTCGTGAGTTGTCAACAGTTACTACTTCATCAGTATGTTTAGGAACATCGATAAGTATTGCACTTTCATCTATATCATCTCGCTTCAAACAGTTTGTCTCTTGATTCGATGGTTTGATTCTCAGAAATACCTCGATTGCACTGAGCGAAGCATCTTGTACTGATGCATCATCCATTTGATACTATCTCCTTCACTGTGGACTGTCTTATTCTGAATACTGTCTTTCAATGAACTTCAATTCAATTATCGAAGTACATTCCGTTTGTAGAGAAAAGAGAATCAAATTCGATTTTCTTTCCCTTCTCTTTGCTTTCGCCGAATTCAAAATCGACTTCACTCCACATTTCAAACCTTTGATCATTCAATCATTTTTGAAATAAAAGTAGAACACACAATCATACGTATCGTTACTGCACCATCTATCCAACTATGGGAAAGAAAGGAAAAAGAAGTAGACGAAAGACAGTAACTTCTGCAGATCCAGGTAAGTTGCATTCATGTAGGTGAAAGGTAATCTCTTTAACGGCCTGTGAAGTAACATCGATTCTTCCTCATACCATTCATTAGCCGCTATCGCTGCCAAAATCCAAGAGAATGATAGCAAATTCAGTGAAAGTTATCATCTGAAACTGTATTCTCAAGCTGCGAATGAGCTAAGGGAAAAAATCCAATTGATCGAGACAAACATGCTTCAGGCGAATAATATCCAAAGTTACCTCTTTGAATGCAAAATGATATCTTACTCGAATCTAATGATGCTTGAGTTCATTCGTCACAACTTTGATAGTGCAATCCAAATTTATGAGAATCTCTTTGAGGGAGGTAACCTCAAAATGAAGATGAAGATTCTGTCACCAACATTTCCTAGCTTGCAATTGAAATACCAGTTAGCCCTCTTGAGGCAAGGTAAAGGAAGAGTAGATGTTCTCATTTCTCTCAGCAACACGCTTATTACCCATGAAATAGAAGATAATCTTGAGTTGGATTTGCTTCGATCTGCTGATATTCTGAGGACAATGAAACATTTTGATGAAGCAATAGTTGTTGGCGAAAAATTGGGAAGACTGACTGGAGACAGATTATCTCTAGTTACTACATATCTCGAACAGTATATAGTTGGCGATAGGAAATCTCTCCCTGCAGTTTTCGCATTGGATCTACGCGATTTGTTCCAGAAGCATAAAAATGAAGGTTACAATGCTGCTAGTGCCGCTACTATGTTGGTGCTTGCACAATCGACTTATTTGTTTTTTGAAGACAAAGTATTAGTGATGGGGAGTGCGATTGGTTTTATTGAAGAGTACTTAGATTTGATCTCGAACGTAAAAAGTTTTTGCATTACATGCATGCAAATTGCAACTGAATCTGAAGTGCAATTTGTCTGCAGCGGATGCCGAGTTGCTTGCTACTGTAGTATCGATCATCAACGGATGACTTGGAAAAAGGAAGCAGAGAGAGGAATGCGTTTTGGTCATGAGGTATTGTGTCCAGTAATGAAAGCTTACAGAAAGTGGAGACATGCGAAAGATAATGGAGACAATGACCGAGCATCAAGATTGAGACAACGTTTCGAGAGAGAATGCTTATACTTACTATCAGATGGCTTGGGTTTGAAGGACAAGTGTCTCCAGAAATAAATACTATTGAACAGCTTTTGTGAGGTTGAAATGCAATAGAAACGGATGAAATGATCAGGAGCATTCTCCATGGTCTCTTATCTTCCCTTGAAAGAATTGCTAAACATTTGATGTGCGTAATTTTCTTGAGAAAGAGTAACTTTAGAACATTGGAATAAGATAGAGAGTCATTACGAGTTTCGATGGTGCTGTGGTCTACCTCATACTTTTCTACTTTTTTTAGTCCGCCAAAGCTAAAAATCTGTTCAATACAGCAATAGCACTTCTGTAGATAAAGTGATCTTCTATGGACTTCGTTACTTTCTTTCATTTAATGATTGCCTTAAACAAAACATTGTAGGCACGAGGCAGTGTCCACCTGTTGTTTCAACTCTATGAAACCCAATGTCAAGCCATTGATGACATTGGAAGCAGAGTGGGGTTATCTGCTCCATCAGAGTGCTGAAAGTGAAGAAGGAAAATTTATGTAAAAAGTATTGAGTCGTCTCGAAGAGCGAGCATTTAGACTTGTCCTGGAACTGAAACTTCATTGCCATATATGCAAGGAAAGTGCAACTGAATTTGAAGTGCAGTTCATCTGTAAGCTTGCTACTGTAGTTGGACTTGGAAGAAAGGCGCAGTGAAAGGTATGCACATTGGGCATAATGTATTGTGTCCAGTGATGAAAGCCTACAGAAAATGGAGAAATGCTTTTACCGACAATGAGGATAATGAGGATAATGAGGACGACAAAGTATCAAGATTGAGAAGACGCTTTGAGAGGGAATGTTTATACTGTTTGTCAGATGGCTTGGGTCTGAGAAACAAGTGCTTCCAGAAATAGATATTACTGAAAAAGGAAATATAAAGAATAAATGAGGTTCTGTATGGCTTGAAAATATTTCCTTTTAGTATTTCTTTCAATATGGATTTCATATGATTTCTAAACTTGTGAAGTATGCTACACGATAGTTCCCCATATTATCGTTTGCTCTAATGAAATCATTGAAGTATCTAGTACTTATGATGCGGTATTCCATACCTCAGGATCCTTACGCATCAAGTAATACACAAGATTCAAGTCCGCTGACTCCCCTTGAGCTGCAACCATGAATGGAAACATGTTTGCCTCCCCATCAAAGGCAAGCAATTTCAAAGCATCTACTTTGCTCAATTCTTCTTCAATGTCATCCCAAGCCATGTCTTTGCCTACATTTTCGTATGCCGTGGAAAGTACGGTCGCATTGTTGTTTTCACTATCTTCCAAGAATAGTAATCCAAGCTGCTCAGGATAGTGACGTAGAGTGATATTCAGAATTTCAATGAAGACGTGGTACTTTTTTGAAGCGTAGTAATGCATCACTGGGTGACGTTCAAATGATCTGCTATCACGAGAGTATTGGGAAATAGTATCATGGAATCCCTTCAAAGAAATTTCTGGATCCCATTCCACCAACCAATTCAAAAGATCAAATTGTTCTTTTGCAGCTGCCTCTTTAATGAGATTGTGTTCATGGAAAATATCTACCTTCTTCATGATATCTTCCTTCTTCATGATGCCAAGCTGTTTTAGACTCTCAAAGATACGTACGATTTGTTCGGTGTCGTCATACTTTGGTCCAAGCCTAACCAATTCAACTAGAACTGGTTCCCAATTAAAGACTTCGCAATCGCCAGCAATAGAAACAGCAAAAGAAAATAGACCTCCTCTATCACATCTCTCTTCCATATCCTCTTCATCAGGGGATGCACGAAAGAGATGATTTGTCTGTCCAAAGGCATTCATAGGAAAATCTTGCTTCATCCCCTCTTGTAAAAGCATAGGCACAAATGAAAGTGCGGACCAGTTCTCAAAAGTACAATAGTCTTCATCTAAGCTATAGCGAGGGCCATGTACTACTACACGATGCATCGCAGAGTGAATAGGCAACATGAATACTCCCACGTATTCACTTTCCTCACAGCAGTATGACAAAGCTTCCGGTACGCACTGGACAATAGCCCTGATTTCCTCTTCGCTTTGAGTCTTGTCATCAAGGTTATGTAAATACGCACCTCCCACATATCTCACAATGCCTTTCCATACTTTAGCAGCTCTTTTTCTTGCTTCAGGATCCTTTAGCATGCTATTCACAATGATCTCTTTCTTTTTGCTCAAGTCATCCTCTGAAATTACATTTGAATTTGTAGCCCATTCCCAAAAGAGATGAAAGATTGTAGAGTATCTCTTATACTTGTCAGGAACCATAACCTTGATAGTCCTACGCCTTTTCCCATTCTTGACTTCGTTTTCAATAACATGAGTCGGTAGGAATCCTTCCGGGAATCCAGGCATTCGATCGACGAACTTTGCCAGCTTCTCTGCTACTGCTGCTAGTTTAGCATCTAGCAATGTAGTAGCCGATTCATTGCCGTGATCGTTTGATGTATCGATAGTATCGGACATTGCTGCAATGAGAAAAAGTAAATAGGTAGGTAGGTAGGTAGGTAGGTAGGTAGGTAGGGAAACTGCTGGTAAAAATAAAATGATGCAATGATGCAATGATGCAATGATGCAATGATGCAATGATGCAATGATGCAATGATGCAATGATGCAATGATGCAATGATGCAATGCTTGCAATGCTGCTTTTCAAAAACGAGATCAACGGGAGAAGGAGCAGCAAAAATGGAGAGAGAAGATGAGATGATAATAGCCAAGATTTTCATGATAGCCATTTATCTCATGTGGCTACATTGGCATATTTTAGTACCTACCCAAAGAGGATAAAAATCTACCATGTTGGATAGCCTATCCTTTCGAAAGGGAAAAACAACACACGAAATGGTACTTTTACCTTTTTCCACACTCTTTGCACCTTTGCCGACCTGTTTATACTGTGGAGCAGAAGTGTTTAGCCTACCTATTGCCCATAGTTTGTGTTTTGGAGTATAGGTTGCTAGGAATAGTCATTGCAAGGATTTGTCGGACGTGTTGTTTCTTTCACTGTTTTGTGTCAAGTGGGTGAACGAAGAAAGCTAGCTTTGAACATTTCGGACATTAGGAGTCAGCATTACATTGGATAATTCAGAGCTACTTGTAGAGTTACAATAAAAAATGAGTTCCAAGAACCCAAACGGAGTTTCTCTCAGCGACTCATACCCTGCCAACTCTATTTTAGAGCTTACACTATCACCAAATGGAGAAGTTGTCAAGGGACTTGTGTACTGTACAGATGAAATTTCCAATTCTATTGTCATCAAGAAAAGTCTAGAATATACAACTCTTGCTAGCGAATATAGAATTATCAATGCTTCCAGTGTAAAGACTAAAAAGATTATCTCAGCTGAAGCACCAAAGAGTAAAGTTGACGAGGATGGAAAGCCAATCTTGGGGAATGATGGTAGTGATGTCATGGAAGTGTTTTTGCCATTGCCAAATGTTTCAAAGAAAAATATTGAGGAGAGAGAGAAGAGAGCTCTTTATTTGGCACAAGAGGGTATGAAACATATCAATCAAAAGGTGAGTGAGCCAGGTTGTTGCAATGCCATGGAATTGTCTCTTGCAAAATGCTTGCGTATGAATTGTTGCCATATGGCATAAAAGTTTTTCGCATCATGGGTGTATCTTGAATGCCATTGGGTTTCAACTTTGTATGAATGCAAATGGTCCATGTAATTATCGTACTGCACAATTTTTCATGGCTCTTTCTAATTCTTGACTTTCCTCCTCGTAGGCGACTCCTGAAGGGCAACAAGTGTTTGATCGGTTATTAAAGGCATGCAATGAAGTGAAATGGTCTGGAGAATCAATTATCGTTCTAGGTAATATTAAGGTTGATCCACCATACAAGAGTGAAAATTGCTTGCTTTTGAAGTCGGGAGGTGTGAAGCATGAAGGAAGTTTGGATCGTGTCAAGAGAATTGTAGGAGCTTAAGCTTGATTAATTTATATCTCTTTCTTCATATTTACTATGGCTATCATTTAGATGTATTATGATCAAGAAATGGTCATTATTTGTAGAGGAATGATGGAGAATACTGGCGGTTGTGATGTCTAATGCCGTTGATTTTTTCGGAGATGGATCCATCATTCTATACTATGTCATACAGTACAACGAAAATAGATCTGCTGTTTCCATACATATAAATGGGACTATGTTTTAAATGTAAACATGATATGCAAAATTGGCGAAAAGAGAATTCAATTCTTTGATAACCTATACGGTATTGCCAATCTGGGATAGTGCCATACTTAACAACATATAAAACGAAAACGTATTCCATACAATTTTTCGAAAATCAAAGAAGAAGATTACAGTATTCGATCATTTCATAAAAGAACAGGTGAGTGACTCTGATCTTAACCGAATTGTAACCAAGTCAATTGACAACAAGAGAAAGAACTTTATTATATAGTCGTCAGTCGCATTTTGAACTCACTTTTTCGTGTCACTGCCTCAGTTTTCGCTAGGTTCACAATTCAAACCCCAAGACAAAGAAACCAACCATGGACCAACATGCCCGTGAAGTAAAGAAGCAGAAAACTGAAACAAGTACAATGAGCTTGTCCTCGGATATTTCAATCGAGATTCAAAGATTGATTTTTACCTTTCTAGACGTTCCTTCTTTAGGAAAAATGGTTTTGGTATCCCAGCACTTTCGTAATCTAGCTACTAGCGATGAATATTGGAGTCAACCTCTTGAAAACCTCATCGCTCACTTTGACAAAGATCTTTCAGGAGATTTTGTAAAGCTTTCTGATCGACCGCAAAAGTCTACAGAGTTTGCAAAGTGGATTCGTGATTGGTTTCATGTATTTCAAGGAAGTCCTCCAGAGCCATACACATTGGAAAATATCTATAAGAGCTCACATTCTGACTTCTTCAAGAATGAAAAAGATGCTTCTAACGAATATGATTCTGACCATGAAGAGGATTCTTCTTCCGATTTCGACGGTTGGATTTCTCGACGCAACTTTGAGACAATGACACACGAAGAGAAGGAAAAATTATTGAAAGAAGCGAACGATTGCGAATATACTGAGGCAATCTTTGAGCATTACTGCTCAGAGTATTGGTACTGTGACAGTATTATTCTGCAAAAATTGGTCTACTCCAAGCAGTTAATCGTGTACCAGAACACGTACGAAATCTTTTTGGCAAGGATCATTTCGGAAATGAAAATCGGGTGGAGAACTTACTTCCGTACTTGGATAGGAAAAATCTATCATCCGCTGATTGGGTTGTTTCTGAAAACGATCTTTCTACAAAAAGAGAGTACTATGCAAAACTAGGACAATTGCTGACAGCAGGTAAACAGAGATCCAAATGGGATGAGCATGGGATCTTGGACGAAACAAATCGATGTGCTCATTGCGGCTACAAATTATGGTGGGAACACTGCTGGTACGACGGAAAGTCAAAACTCTATGCCTACGCCAAACGCAACTTACCAAAGATTCAACTTTTTCATTATTTGAAATATGATCCGGGCCCAAATGCAAAAGGCTATCCAGAGCCAATGCGGGAAGATGAAATGTATGGTAATTCTTCTAGCGAAGAGGAGTTTTGAGAACATATGGATATCGTAAAGCAATTTTGTAGTGATGTCAAATGTAGAGGGTAATGTCCATAGGAATACTTCTTTTACTTCTAGGTTATAATTTATTTAGATGAAAATGAAACAAAGAAGTAAAGGGGATACTTATAGATCGTTTGTGTCAGGTTTTTCAAACCGTTTTTGTTTGTAACGGTCCGACCATGCTTATTCTTCTCCCTGCCGCCCCGCAATGCAAATTCAAAATTCAAATGGCAAAATAGAACAATAGAGAACAGTTGCGAAACTAGAGTTTATTAATTTCTTGTTGTTTTACACACTTCTTCCTTCTCGGACGACTCTTCGTAGGACGAGACTGACTCCTTGATTCAAGATGAGGGTGCAGACGGAAGAGTGGCGGCGTTTCATTCCAGGAGTGCGAATGTACAAAGGCAAGAAAACCTATTTTTACAACGGAGAGACACTTTGGGAAGGAGAACCACAATGGGATGGCCATGTTCTAATCTACGATAAGGAAGAGAGAAGATCGTGGCAAGTCATCATCATTCTTCCCGGAGTGGAAGTGATTCCTGCGTATACTTTTCATGACTGCCAAAAAATTGAGACTGTCATCATGGCTGATAATGTGAAAAGAATTGAAGAGGGTGCATTCAAAGAGTGCGCGAGTCTCTCACATGTTAGATTCTCAATAAATCTCGAGTATATTGGAGACAGTGCATTCTATGACTGTAAATCTTTGACATCCATCTTCGTCCCCCCTTCGTGTACAGAGATTGATAATTGGGCATTTGATACCTGTTCTAAGTTGATTATCTTTGTTGTACCGCAACACACTCAACTTGGTGAATGGGTAATAGCTGATACGGCATTGATTAGAAGACATTTATTCAGGGGGCATATGTATGACGGGGGGCTTTATGATAACGCTAATGAAACCATCGACTTGATCAAAAACATCAATGGTGATACGGAGGAATATGCTCTCCATCGAGCATGTTCGTCCTACAATCCAATTATCGAGATCATTCACGGAATAGTCAAAAGACAAGGATTCAGGGCTTTGAAAAAACATAATGAATTAGGCATCACTCCGCTACAATATCTAGACAAGAATCCGTTCACTGATATTACTCAAAGTGCTTTGATGAAACGATTTGTATTGGATATGATAGGCGAGGTAGTTTAAAAATGTAAATTACAGTAAACACTCATTGCCATATCGAATGCATATGTGTATATATAAGATCCTTCTTTTTATTAGTCCGTACTTTATAATAAAACGAAAATATTCCATACAATTTTTCGAAAATAAAGAAGAAGAAGAAGATTTTCGATTATCTACAAAAAAATTAGGTGAGTGGCTTGACTCTGATCCAACTATCACAGAGAAAGAACTATATTAATCGTCAGTCACATTATTGAACTCACTTTTTCGTGTCACTGCCTCAGTTTTCGCTAGGTTCACAATTCAAACCCCAAGAAATAGAAACCAACCATGGACCAGCACACCCGTCAAGTAAAGAAGCAGAAAACCGAAACAAGCACTATGAGCTTGTCCTTAGATATTTCAATCGAGATTCAAAGATTGATTTTTACCTTTCTAGATGTTCCTTCTTTAGGAAAAATGGTTTTGGTATCCCAGCACTTTCGTACTCTTGCTAGAAGCGATGAGTATTGGAGTCAACCTCTTGAAAACCTCATCAAAAATTGTTTTGACAATGAACTTTCTCTTGATTTCCCTCCATTCAGCTCGCGAAACAGAGATTTTGCAAAGCTTTCGGAGCGGCCGCAAAAATCTACAGAGTTTGCAAAGTGGATGCGTGATTGGTTTCATGCGTATCAAGGAGGCCTTCCTCCAGTGCCATACACTTTGGAAAATATCTACAACACACACTCTAACTGCTTCTTTGAAAACGAGAAAGTTATTTCTAGTGAATATGATTCCGACTATTCCGAGTATGAAGAAGATTCTCATCAAGAGGGTTGGATTTCTCGAAGCAAGTTCGAGACGATGACACTGGAGGAGAAACAAGCCTTGTTGAAGAAAGCCAATGATTCTGACTATTACGACGAAATCTGTGATCATTATTTTTGGAATGAAGTGTATTTTGAAAATAACTACGGCCGCTGTTTTCTGCAAGAAACTGGCTTGCTCGAAAATGTAGTCACTCATGTACCAGAGCATGTACGAAATCTTTTTAGCAAAGATAATTTTGGGAACGATCACTCATCCACTGATTGGGTTGTTTCTGAAAACGACCTCCCTACAAAAAGAGAGTACTATGCAAAGTTGGGACAGTTACTGACAGAAGGAAAAAAGTCTTCTGAAATTGATGAGATTGAGATGTTGGAAGACAGAAATCGATGTGCTTTTTGCTGCGGGAAGATATTGTGGCACGACTGTGGATACGACGGAAAGTCAAAGCTCTATGTTTACGCCGACGACAACGTACCAAAGATTCAACTTTTTCATTATTTGAAATATAATCCAGGCCCCAATGCCAAAGGCTATCCAAAACCAATATGGGAAGAAGAAATATACAATGAGCTTTCCAGTAAAGAGTAGTATTGAGAACATATGGATATCGTAAAGCAATTTTGTAGTGATGGCAATGTATAGGGAAATGTACATGGGAATACTTCTTCTACTTCGGAGTTATTCAATTCATAATCTATCAATGACTCTACAACGACTTATTACCATGTTACATATTAGCGATCCATCCTTTTCCTCATTTCTTGATGCATTCTAACTTCTGCGAACTGAAGAGCCTGTTTAATTTGCTTATTCTTTGGTTCAATTTTCGATGCAGCAGCCAGAGAAGTGATTGCTTCTTCGTAGCGACCCATGGCATGTAGTGATAATCCCTTACGGAAAACTCCTTTGACATAAGATGGTTCTAAACGCTCAGCTTCTGTAGCATCATCCAGTGCTTTGTCGTGGTGTCCTAGCTTGAGAAAAGAAGCAGATCTGTTGGATAGAACAACATGCCTTGGAAATAGTTGTTTCTTTCCTGCGCCAAGATCATCGGTATCGGGTAGTTCAGCCGCGCGATCTAAAGCCAAGGTATAAAGCAATACTGCCTGTGCATATTCACCATTCATGAATGCTTCATTTCCCTTTGCTTTTTGTGCTTCACAATCTTGAACAGTAGCATCAATATCAGAAGAGGACATGCTACCATATAATTCCTCTACATCTTCAGTGTCCTTCTTTTCTTCATCAGTTTTTGATTCAGCTACGACATTGTTTACTTTTGGAACCTCGTTTCCTTCCTTATCTACAATCTTGATACCTCCCAGACGTTGGTCTACAGCTTGACGAATCTGTTCCTTTCTCTTTTCTACTTCCTTCATTTCTCTTGCTGTCATGGCTCGTGCACCATGTCCACTATTATCATGTTCGCTGTTACCACTGGCTCCAACAGCACCATTGACAGTGGTTCCAGTCTGGCTTCCTTGTCTCAAAACTCGTTCAGTGATGAGCTCTCCATCTACAACTGAAGTTACAAACTGAACTTCTTCCGCAGTAGCATTTCCTACCTTTTTCGCCCCATCTTGTTTGTAATCTGCCTCTGTGTCTAAATCTACAAATCCATCACGATAGGTCTGAATACGAAATTTAGAAACTCCCGCATGAAATATACGATCATCTTTATCCTCTCCCCAGAACAAACTAGTCTTTCCAGTAATAGGATGTGGTTGATTCTTCCCACTTGGTGCATCATGAAATTGTACAGTAACATCATGTGATAAATCTGCTTGAATAGTTGCAATAGTAGCTGTAGATTCAATCTTGACAATGATGTTTTCACAATGTGAAATTTCCAACAATCCAGTAATGACTTTTGGTTTGATGGTCACTGTACAATTTTTAATATTTGATAGAGTCAATTTGATTAGTCCATAAATGGTTGCACCCTTTCCACCATTCATTTGCGAAGGATTATAATCTGGTGCGTCATTTTCAGCATCATTCGGATAGGACTTTGGAGCTAGATTGGAATTCGCAGGCATGTGCGATTGCAAATGTGTCAAGTCCTGAGTAACAATGATGCTTGACTCAGTTACAGATTTCCCAGAAGAGTCCGATAAAGTGAGCACACGTTTACCAGCATCTACATCTTGACGAGTAACTCTGACTGTCTGTTTGGAAGATGTGTCATTGTCAAATAAATTTGATAGAACTTGTACAACTCCCTGCTCGCGTTCTTTGTATTTATCCAACTGTTTCTTGACAGCAGACACCTTCTCTGCCTTTAATTTTTCAGCTGCTTCTGCTTCACTGTGTGCATATTTTCCATGGCCTAGTGCTTCTTTGGATGCTTGAATTTCATCCTCTTCTTCCTTTTCTAGTGAAGATAGAAGCTCATTGGTTTTCTTGTTCCAATCTGAATAGTTTGTACGACCTGCGATTCCAGACATGATATGGGAGCTGTGCTACTAAGAAAAAGGCTGTAGACTGGGTTGTAGTAAATTCACTGGATATTTGAATTTCAGATCCTATGATGGCATAACAACATAAGCACAACCTATGGAAATCTATGTCAAATTTTCAAATGAAAATGCTGCCCGCACAGCAATCTGCCCTTCATTTTTGTTCCCGTCGTCCATGTGTTGACCACTTACAGTTGGTAGTTCAGTAACCGTATCTACTTGGGCTTCAAACACATTTGACGAGCAGATGGCAGCTTTTTTGAATGGAGACAATCTTTTCAAACCAACGTGAAGTGCACTCTTCTTTGCTGGTCAAACACTCTAGTCTATTTAGCTTTGTTGGACTGGAGTTCAAAAAAGTTTCAACCTAAAACCAAGCTCACAATTTGTGTCACGAGATCCTTGGTAACATACCTTCAAAAGAGTTACAAAGAGACCTACATCTATCGTAAACAGGATGGAAAATACAGACAAATCAGTAGAGACCGCTCCCGTTGCACCTGGAGCTGAAACTAGCACTGAAACAGAAGCTCATGTTGAACATACCATTCTGGCTTCAGAGGTCCAACCTCCTACATTAGACGAGCAAAACCAGGCATTGGATGAGACTGCAGCTGCTGTAGTAGAGGAACTCGCTCTCGATGCTGATCAAATGGAAGCTATGGCGACAGAACCTACCCCAGTCGCAGTAGAAGCTCCAAAACAAATGTTTTATGCTCTTCGCAAGGGTAAAAGTGCAAATGGATGTCTTTACATGCAAGAACAAGATCTATTGGATCAAATTCAAGATTATCCAGAAGCAGAATACAAGATTTGCGAGAGACTGGACGAAGCCTATGCATTCATCTCTGGTGCGGATTCAGAAGCCTCTAGCTCTACTCCTGTTCCGACTAATGCAGCAAATGTAACCATTACAAAACCAGATGCTCCTGCTGTTCAAGATTCTGTCATGACAGAAGAAGATGGAATAGATGAAGCATGGGAAGCTGCCTTCAAAGAATTGTCTGCATTTGTTGAGAAATATGGAACGTGTGATGTGCCATATTATCATCGTACTCTAGGTCAATTCGTAGCACAACAGCGTTTGGAATACAAGGCTCACTGTAATCAACAAAAGACGTCATTGACTCAAGGCAAAATTGAAAAGCTCAAATCCATCAATTTTTATTTTGGAGGACACAAAGATCGCAAGACGTTTGCAGCCTATGTTGAAGAGTTGGAGCGTTATAGACTCAAAAATGGAGGTAAGAATCCACCATATGGGACGCAGCTTGCGAAATGGATTGGAACCATGCAAAAGAGGTACGAGGATTATAAAAAAGGAAACTCAGTCTATGGAATGGATACATTGAGAGTGGATAGACTTGAAAGATTAGGATTTGAATGGACTGAAAATAGTTCTGAGACTGCCGCGCATAACGGGGAAGCTGTTGAAACCGTCGAGGAGTCTACAGGTACCGAGACTCAAGATACACCAGCGGCACCTGATGCAAATATGACTGAAGCAGCTGCTAGTACTGCAACTGTACCACCTGTGCCTCCTCTGGGCACAGCGACAGAGCTTCCTCCACTGACTGAGGGAAATTCTGAACCGACTACTCGCCCAGTGAATCCAACCGAGACAACAACAACTGCTGTTCTTAATTCCCCACCTCCTCTTGCTGCACCTCCTGCTAAAAGAAGAAGAAGTATCGATTTCTTCATGGGAGATAATTTTGACATTATGTTCAAAGAGTTTGAAGAATACAAGAAAAAGACTGGCAGTGTTATTCCTCCTGTACAACCAGTTACAAAACTCCGTCAATGGGTGGACAGAGTCCGACTTGAGTACAAGAGAATAGAAACAGGAGGATCACTTATCACTACTGCTCAAGTTCAAAGACTTCATGATGTTGGCTTCCAATTTGATCGTAAAATCAAGCCCAGAACCTGGGAAGAACGTTTTAACGAGTTGAAAAGATTCAAGGAACAATTTGGCCATTGTAAAGTTCCTCGTTTATTTAGTCAACCTTCTTATGAAGGGCTTGGAAAATGGGTCGCTGATCAGAGGATGAAGAGAAACTATATGTTGAAGGGTAAAAAGAGTAATATGACAGAAGAGCGCGCTGCGAGATTGACTGAAATTGGCATGATCTGGTCTGTATTCAAGTTACCACCAAAGGAGGAGAGAGTCGAGAGAAAGCCATGGCAACATCGCTTCGAATCTTTACTTGAATTCAAGGCGAAGCATGGACACACAACGGTTCCACAAGCATTTCCTGTGCTTGGACAATGGTGTCATTCACAGCGTGTAAATTATAAGTTGCTGAAGCAGGGAAGAAAAAGTGCCATGACTCAAGAGCAAGCTTCAAAACTCCTCGAAATTGGTTTCACATTTGAGTAAGTCAAATACGATTATTCTAACTAGTTTTTGTTTTCTTCGTTTCCTTTCCTAATGACGCAATCTATTAAATACAGGGTTATGCCAAGGAAGAACAAAAAAGAAGTGACACAATCTCTTGGAAATCCATATCCTCACCTACCACTCATTACAGATAAAAATGAGGCTGGTGCATTGCAGTCAACTCATGGTATTGACTTGAAAGTCGAGGATGAAAGCAAGGAAGCTGAATCTGAAAAAAGTACTGAAGACGTTGCAACAACTAATATTACTATTTAGCTGATACCTTTACGTACAACACTTTTCACGACAGTGAAAGAAAATATAATTATACAATCATGTAAAACATATAAAGGACCAATCTTTACAAATGCGTCAAAGAGAGTCATGAACTATTAAACATAGGATCTTTTGTCTCATCGAAGATATCTGTTGCAAATAATGGAAACCTATCCAGTTCTGGTAGGGTAGGAAAGATTGAATGCATCTCGTCCGCTTTAAAAAGGTACTCGGTTGAAGATACTGGACTACGAGTATGTCCGCTTCCAATGTCATATTCAAAAGTTGCAAATGTCATCGGAACCTGATTTAAATTGCATCGCTCAATATATCCAAAACTATTTTGGTTTGTTGTTTTGGAAAGATTTTGAGTGTTTAGAGACTGAGCTGAAGCTGGTACTCTTCCATCGCTTGATGCAGAAATATCATCATCAAATGACTTATGCTCATTCTTTATTCTCTCTTTCCAAGCAGCAACCTCAGCTAGATACTTATCTCGACCAATTTTTTCCATGTCGACATAAGGCTTCTTTTCAGAGCTGCTCATTTCCCTCCATTTCTTTCCCAATATAGAAGAAAGTTCAGCCATGCGAATACCTTTTTGGGCATTTTTAATTCCCTCTCTATTTGCAGAGCAAAATAACAAAAAAGCAGAACTTGACCGCTTTGGAGCTCTGGTATCTTTTACTTTCTTTGGTTTTAGACAAGTCCAAGGTCCTTGAAAAGCTGCCTTTTCCTTGTTATAGCGCTCCTTATCTTCGTCAGCAATCTTTTGCCAATGTTCCTTTTCCTTCTTTGAGATTTCCTTCCACTTTCGGGAAATGGCTCTACTTAAATCAGCAAGCTTATGAAGATACATGAGATATACAGTTACATTTGCACATGAAAGTAGAATCCACTTCAACATATGAACTTACTTTGACATCATCTCCCATTTCCTTTTTCACTTTTGGTCTTACAGACAAGAAAAAGTGCATATAAGAACTTTTGAAGCGTTTTGGGGCGCTTGGAGATTTCACAAGTGTTGGTTTTCTTTTCCCTTTTACAATTAAATCTTTTTGCTTTAATGATTTGGACTTCATGTTGATCTGTATCTTTTCTATCTTCAGTCTATTGTGTAAGGTGGCTCCTTGATGACTGCTTTTTGTACATGTATAAGGAGAATATAATGAACGCTAAAGTATACTGTGGTCCTTCTTCAACCCTTCCCTGAGATGCAATTGAGAGCTTGATTGGATAAGTTGAAGAGGTTGTATTTTATGGGAACCCATACTGTCTCTGATCGCTCACATATCTTTTCTCTTTTTCTTCATTGTAACACTTCTGTTACATTGCATCTGTCTATCGATAGCGCATGTGTTGGACCAAATTGATGGAAAGCCCTAGGAAAACAAGACCCGACACAAGTCCGACACGAAGAAGGAAGCTAGGTGCGAAAATGCCAAGTAGAATGCATCACCTTCTTCTCAGTTGATTAAAGAATCTGATTATCAAAGAAAAAAAAATGATTCATAATATATAAATTTTATTATATCATGGTTTATATCTAGATCTGAATTATCAATATATCACATTCATGAACTTTATTAAAAATCAAAATTAAGCAAAGTCCAACATGGGTTTGAAAATAAATTTGTCTCAAAATCGTCTAAATAGCTAAAGCAAACAGGGAAACTGAAAGCAGGAAGGCAGTTGGATTGAAATCATAGTTGCCATTTTGCTGAAAGATACCGTAATCTATCATCTAGACAACAAGAATATTTAATGATGAATATTTATTGAAGTAAAAGAGTCCACCCTCTTTTGGTTGTCAATTCTGCTTTAGATGATGCTGCTTTCCTGCACCATGATACTCATTACGACTATTGATACTTTTATCATCGAAGGAACCCCAATCGAAATCAAAGAACAGCAACATCGCACTAGCTAGTTCCTAGCTACATATCACACTAAGTACTACTACTACTACGGTACCACACCTTTACTATGGCCACGGCGACTGAAATGGAACGCTATGGTACGGTACCCTAGTTTTACAATCAATACATACATTATTCCAATCATATACTTCTTTTTTATGTAGGCTGAACTTCAACTACAATTATGAAGTCAGATTCTGAAGACGAGTTCTTTGGAGACCAATCAGATGATGAATATTCACACAAGTGTCTCTCGTCATCATATATTGAAGAGCCAATACGTCCGATAGACTCTTTATCGAAAAGAGATAACAATGCACAAGAAGAGAACTATAGGAATATTGGGTATCACGAGGCATATGATTTGCACAAGGAAGAGCGGATCCAAGAGGGCTTCGAAGATGGCTATAGGGAACATCTAGATATAGCAACAAAATTAGGAGAAGTTCTTGCAAAGAGTATATTATCAAGTAGAATTGATGTCAATAGAGAGGATAAAGGAAATGATAGAGAATCCAACACAACGTCGGGACCTGAGAGCAAAATTTTACTTGTAAGGAACTTTTTGGAGTCCGCGCAGAATATTCCTGAAGGCAGTAAGGAATGTAAAAATTCTCAAGATGATATAAGTTTATTGATTGAGAAATTGCAAGGCAGTAGCTCATAGTTTTGCTAGGAATCCATAAAGTTTATTTTAGAGAAAGAAAGATGATGTCTCAAATAGCTCCATTTTTTACATCTGGAATAGTTCACCTACACTACATTTTACATTTAATTAACGAAAGTCGACCTTTACTAGCAAAGCAAATCGCCAATCATTAAAGTGTACCAACAATAAAATTACTGTATATTATAATTAGCATATGGATTCTATCAAAAGCATTGATTATTTCCATGATGTTTATTTTATAATTGTACACAATTCTAAAAGCTAAAATATTTCAATTAATAATAGAGTATCCTCTGGATAAACGTTTCTAAAATAACGGTAGATTGTTCATTACTATTATGTACGCATCAAGCTGAAGCCAACAGCAAGCCACAAAGAAAGCATAAAAAATAAACAACAAAACAAAACCATCAACAATTACAGAGCAAAGACTACTGAGGAAGCTTCACTCGCAGCTTATCGACTAAAGCCATATTTATAATTTCATTGAACTACTCTTTCATATAATCATGACAAGATTTAGCCTGGATGCATACAGAGATTCATCAGATAGCGACTATTCATCAGATGAAGGAAACAAAGAAAATTTAAACATCGACAGTGAAGATGAGTACGAAGAGCCTCATCCTTTGGGATTTGGAACTACAAGATTTGGTCTTTACGAAAGCGATAGTAATGACGACAGTGATGATCTTGAAGAGTATATGGATGAATCAGATCTATCACAATTCTTTAATGAGCCACTTGTACGCATGTCAGTAAATCGAAGAAAATATCAGGTGATACCCACCACTCCTCAGGAAACCAAATTGCTCATGACACATCACCAAAGAATTCATAATAACGACCAAGTGAATGATGCAGCAAATGAAATTGTTTCTCGTATGGATAAAATTGCAAAGTTAGTCAGTGCAGCATCTCCAATACCTCAGAAAGCACCATCTACTCCTGCATCCCGTACAAAAATAAATTCCATTGTGGAAGCGGCTCAAGCACAAATACACGCCGAAAAGTCTATTCAGCAGCAGTCGGAAATATACAAACAAAAGATACTACAAAAGCAGAAAGAAGATGCTGATTCGTTGCTTTCGTTGATCAAGAGAGAAGAAGCAGAAGCAACCATGATTTATCATCGGGAAGAAATGAAACGTCAAAAACGATTGGCGGAAGAACAAAAAGAGAGAGAAGTGCTTGAAGAACAAGAACGAGCCGAACAAATAGAAAATGAACGTAAAGAACAAGCAAGATTACAGTCTGAGAAGGAGGCTAAGGAAAAGATACTTCAACAAGAAGAGAAAGATCGATTGCTAAAGGAGGAGAAAGAGAAGCTACAGGCTGAACGTGAAGCTGCAAAGGCGAAACGAATGGAATACATTCTAAAGGCTCAAAAGAAGGTTGGGAAATTAGAGCAAGTTCGTGCTTCACTACAGCACTTTGACACCTCCAAGGAGAAACCCATATCAAGGAGAAGATTGAACTTTAAGAAGATTGCCAAGGGTAAAATGAATACATTGAGTCATGAGAAGGACAAGGTTGAGATTGTGGTGAGACATGTTGTGGAGGCCATCAATACTGCAATACAAGAAGATGTTGCTTTGAGAGCTCAGATGGAAGCTGGAGATACTTCTATTACAAAAGACATGGCGAGGGGCTCCCGATATTTGATGGATCTCATCGCGAGTAATGTCATTGTTCGTGTACAAGCAGAAGGGTTCAATGGTACTCGAGGTGATGGATTCCCATTGGCACACATGCTTGCTCAGACATCGACTCATGTGAAAGATGATTTCAGGGTACTTATTGAAGCACACATCTTCTCTGTTTGTCCAACTGCTATTCCAACACTCCCAACGCCAAAAGAAGGCTGTTCTGAACAGGAACTGATGGAGAGTCTTGGAATGCAAAGAAATAAGGATGGGGAATTCGAAACCTTTGAGCGTTATATGGCAAGAACAGAAGGACTTATTTCCATAATGGCCGAAATAATGTCTTCTACCCCATCAGATCACGCCTTACTAGGCGGACACCGAGCAGCATTGGTTTGGTTAGCAAGATTCTTGGATTTATTGCCTCCAGACCAGTCTCCATTGCCACTAATTACTGCTCCAGTGTTGGTTGCCTTCTTAACTGCAGCAGGTCATATGCTTATTCATAAATTTCCAGAAAAATTCACACAAATGTTCAATCAAATTAATGATGTTGTTGTGAAAAATTTGGATACTAGTGCCATTGGACAGCCGAGTAAAACACGTTTGGAAAAGATCCTTAGTAGTGGGCTTCAATCTTTCAAGTCGGAGCGTCCACAAGGAGCTATCCAAGAATTTTATGATGCTAGCGAAAATGACTCAGCACCAGCTAATCTATGTCAGCCTGTTGGACAGAACAATGCAGCTGCTGCATCTGGAATCAGTTCATCACAGAATACAAATCCCTTTGGAAATGCATCTAATACTGGCACTACTAGTGGCAGTGCTTTTGGTACAAATAGCAACGCATTTTCTACCCAGTCAAGTAATACGACGCCATTTGGTGTTGCATCTTCTTCCGGTTCAACCAATCCATTCACTTCACAACAAAATCAACCTCAAACTTCGAATCCTTCTCCATTTGCACAAGCATCGACATCTTCCACGCCGTTTGGCACATCAAGCACATCCACAACACCGTTTGGAACAAGCAGCCAATCCTCTACACCTTTTGGTACTACCTCAGGCAATCCTAATGTCCAATCCCAAGCACCGGCTCCTTTTGGCCAAGCATCTAACCCTTCTCCGTTTGGTCAAGCGCCTGCACCCGCTCCCTTTGGAACTTCCAATACCTCTCCTTTTGGAGGAGGAGCCACTCAATCATCTACTCCATTTGGTACAGCTTCAGCTGCAGCACCTTCTCCTTTTGGTAATACGGCTACTACAGCTTCACCATTCGGTCAAGCGCCAGCAACTACACCTTTCGGGCAAGCACCTAATCCTTCGCCGTTTGGGCAAGCACCAGCATCAACTCCTTTTGGGCAAACACAAGCACCAGCAACAACTCCTTTTGGACAAGCATCGAGTGCTGCAGCTCCTAGTCCTTTCGGTGGACAATCTAATACTTCAAATCCATTTGGGACTTCCAATCAACAGCAGAATCAAGGGACTGACAATAGACCTCCATGCAAATTCTTTGCTCAGGGCAAATGTCGCAATGGCGCGAATTGTAAATTCTCGCATATTCTGCCAGGACAACAACAAGGAGGCTTCGGAAATCCAGCTAATGCTACTCCTTTTGGTAATACTTCAAATACAAATGCGTCTCCGTTTGGAGGAGGTAATAACAACGGATGGAATCAGCCCCCCAATAATAATTCTAACGCAAAGAAGAAACAACCCTGCAAATTCTTTCAACAAGGTAGATGTCGAAATGGTGCAAATTGCAAGTACTCTCACGAAATTGGAAATGGTAATAATAACAACGCCTCGGGCTTTGGCAGATCAAAAAATAATAACAACAGGGGTTTTGGTAGTTTGTGGTAAATCTTTAAAAATCCATACCGCTGATGAAAAATATAAGCTAATCGAATTTATAAATAAAACTTTGACAGAAAGTTAAAAGTCTCATTATTTCTACATTGTCATGAACAATTCCTAAGTAAAGTTATCAATTTGATCTACATTGTTATTTATTCGTTCTCTGTTAAGTCTGCAATTACTTTCCATTTCTGTATAAGGCAGGGTTTTGTTGTGTCCATCGCCTTCTCAGCAAATTGATAAAAGTTCGCAAAATGCGGAGATGCATTATGAAAATCGAGTCCTTCTTGACTCGCATATTGCTCATGCAAATAAAACGTGTTTGGCTTGTCAATATTTTCTCCAAATACAAACTGAAGACAAAGGTCCTCATCTTCATCAGCACCCTTCTTATTATTTCCCATGACAAGTAAAAATTCATCCCGAAACTCTGGTTTGATACTTAGCTCAACATTAAGGCATACGACTCCTTCAATATTTTTAATCTTGGTAGGAGATGTCTCGTGGACTAACTTGTACTCATCAGCTACGTGTGGTTCGATCAATGGTTCTGTGGCAAAGAAGTTCATACAATCGTCATAATAGGAAGTCTTACTGTGTGGATCTTTATGATCATCTTGAGACTTGTACTCTTCATGAAGATAGTAGATGTTTTCGTCATCTATGTCTTGACCAAGCACAAACTGGACTGAGTTTGGTTCAGTTGTCATGGTTTGATACATGTTGCTTCGCATCACATCAAGAAAATCTTGTCTACGTTCAGGTTTGACATTGAATTTGACGTTTATTGCGAAAGGTGGAGCGTTCATCATAGAAAAGGATCTCACGAGTACGAAGTGGAATAGAAGGGAGAGTAAACGAAGAAACGATGTCGCTGAAGTCTCTTTGGTTGATTGCACCCTACAGGTATTGTGGTGAAAGAGAGAAAGATGTGAAAAGATTACAGATCTTTTTGATATCGGAGTTTATTCCCAAGAAGCGAAGCCTAGGAAAAAGTGTTGTTTTCGATCTGATGTGTCAAGCTGATAAATTAGTAATATTGACAAGCTTTCAAATTTTGACAGCTGTCATCACTCAACTTTTTCTCCCTCAAAAAACAAAGCGAATAAGAAGCACAGCACCTAGCTCGCTAGTAGTAGCAGCTATTGCGTGCACTATTGCGATAGCTTATGGAAGCATTTTAGAGAGACACCAGGGTAGTTCACGAATATTTGCACCTCTCATTTTCAGCACTTACATTTCACATGCTGTCATGTTCCTACGAAGATTGTCTATGCTGTTAGCTGTGGGCATGCTTCTGCCTTGTTGGTATTCCTACTACTCAGCAATTACAGCAACAAATATCCAAGGAGATGATGAGCTGCCTTTACTTGAAATGTGGAAACAAGCAGACAACAGAGAGAATATTCAACCCACGGTTTCTCAAAGTTCAAAAGAAAGCATCTCAAAATTATCATGCATCAAAGAAGAGAAACCTTGTCGATATGACTACATTGGCGACTTTCTGGAACATGAAAAGCTTCCTGGCATTGTTCACAGAGCAATACCAAGTGTGCCATCACAGCGACGAATTCCTCACGAAAAAGCAAATGATTGGGCATATATATATGACCAACGATTCAAGTCTCCCAGTGACGGATCACAGACTGCTCTTTTTGACTTTAACGGTCTCTTGATTCCATTGTACAAAAATGGACACAACACTGATTCATCCATATTGGAGTCTGATTGGGATCAGGCTTTATTAGATTACATCACTGGAAGGTATCACCCATATTTTACAAAGGAAGAAGCAGATAAAGTGAAATATCTTTCAATAAACAGAATGTCAAATGTTCACAGTTGCAAACCAAAGTTCAAGTTTGGATATGGTCCAAAATGGATCAATTACATGGGGATCAGTCTTCTCGACGAAAATCTCTCCTTGATTGAAGGGACAGATGTGGCTGTTGATATTGATAAGTGGCTTCTAAATAATGAGAAAGATACTTCTGTGTTTGCAGATTATTATGTGGTTGCTGTAAGAAGCTCAAAGGATAACCCATTACGTGATCAATTGTTCCTCTTCGCTTCATCTCATATTGGGACTGTCAGTATGCCCTTCGACATACGAAGAGTCCCCCCAATGAATAAGTCATCACAGTACAATGAAATACCTTGGAATACAAAATTGAAATCGAAACCTGTCACACCTTTGTCTGAATTTCAATATGGTGATGGCCTACAAGTTCGTTTTATGGATAATCCTGGTCAACGGGATACAGATACTTATTTCTTAGAAAGAGGAGTTCATCGCGGTAAAAACTTTCACATGTTTGAGTCTTCTAATGGTGAAACTTTCCTCGAACTTGGTCCTCATGGGTACCCCAAGAAAATGGCGCATATTACGACCCCAATTATTTTTTTCGCTGATGAATTTGCTCCATCTGCAAAATTGAATTTATTTGAAAAGAGAGAAATTAAGAATATCAAAGAATTGGGACCGAAGCCTTCAATTGTGCTGCCAATCACAGAAAGCAAAAAAGGTAACCCGCAATGGTCATTTAAATCAGATGTACCGTTGCTGGATCGTCCAAGAAAACCAAAACTAAAGCTCCCTTACATAAAGTATCGAGGGACTTCTCAAATCATAGACTTCCATCTGAAAGGGAAAGATGTCAAAGTTGGAATAAGTCATTCTGTTGCAGAGGAATCAGCCATCACAGACAAACGTGCATATCTTAGTCAATTTTATGCATTTTCACCAGAGTCACCATTTGAAATCGTTGCTCTGAGTGGGTACTTTTGCTTAAATCATATGCACGAAGAAGATATAGGTTACTCTACGCATTGGATATCGGAGCGACCAGTAGAAAATCGAACTGCACCGATCAAGATACTGAATGAGACATATTCTTGTCCAATAACTACTTTTATTGTTGGTTTCATAGAAATGATTGGTAGTGGTGGAAAAGACACAATTATTACGTATGGAGCCAATGACTGCTATTCACGCTCAATCATTGTTCCAAAGAAAAAGATCGAAATGTTACTATTAGGCAAAGAATACATAGGGGATACAATTACATGAGTCAGTACTCAAAAAGGAAGAAGAATATTATTTATAATAGATTTTCATGAAAAGAAGTATGCAAATATAGACTCTTTTATTTGTTTATTATACCCACTGTACGGCAATTGATATCAATGAGGGAACACAATGACGCTTGCAATGAGACTTCTTATCCGTGTCCAATAAGGGGGTATTGGATTCCACTTTGAACCCTCTTCTGGAGGCGAGGGCGCCATATTTGTTGCCTTGACTCTAATAGATTTTACGCGGGGCACTTAGAGGCCGGTTCGACCCATTTTTACTCAAAATTGACATTAGAGTCCAGAAGTCCCTTTAGAGTCAACCACAGTTAGGAGCTCCACGCGTTATTTTGACTCTAATGTTGACTCTAATAGAATTTTGGATTCTCCGTAAAAAATAAAACACCTATAACCCTTGACCTAACACACCAGCAAGTACGTACGTAGTACTACCTCTCATTATTGTACTCGCCGCGATACATTTATTTCATACATTCATTCATGCACATATATTTCAATTGAATGTAATCCCTCTCTACAAACGTACAAACACTGATAATGAATATACGAAACTATTTCGCTCCTCAACGGTTGACTGATAGCAACGATGGAGCTGTTCAACAGCAAAATACTCATCAAGTCGAAGAAGTAGCCCTGACTCCTCCTCGAGTATTAGGAGATGCGTTTCATGTCATGGATCGAATAAAGGTTCCCAAGCATCATGATTTTAAACCATCTTTTTTTCATGCGATTCGCTGCTATCTTCGTGCTCAATCCAGAAGATCTCCGTCAGGTGAAAGCAGCATTACGTGTAACATCAAATAAACAGTGTGCTAGCGTTTAACTTCAAATTTGTAGCACAACGTGTTCGGAGAAGAATTCCAGAACCAGTTATGCTATATGAAAGACTCAAGGCTGTATTGGAATTTTCAAGAAGCAGGTAGTGCATCTTATCCGAAAATATAAGAACTACAAGAAGCTCAGGAGCAAGGAAGACGCCATGAATAATGAAGAGGCAAGAGCCCTATTATCGGATGTTGGATGTCGAGTATGCTCCCAACCTTCAGCAGAATTTACCTTTTAATGATGAATATAGAAACCCTGTGCGTGCAAGGGATTTACCGAATCCTCGTAGAAGTACAACTGCTAATATCACAGAACTTGGTACTACGCAGCAAATACAAAGGAAGAAACAGAAGACTTGCGACACTGCAGGATGTGTACAAAAGCATGGGGATACCTGTACAAAAAAATACTCAAGAAGGTGCAAGTTATTGGAAGAATAAGGCATAACATTTTGAAAAATTGAAAAGAAGGGCTCATATCAGAAGCTTTGCAAATCCGAACTGTTTTTATCTTAATTGCAAAGCGACAAATAATAGGACGAGGTGTATTGCTCTCTTGAATGAAAATACTTCATAAAGTTAAAAGTTTACCTTACGTATCTTTAATGATTTTCATTTGGCTGGTCGTTCATCTATCGATCCAAGAGATAGCTTCATCGAACAATGACAAATGAAAATTCTCCTTTCTTTTTTCCTTTTTCCTCTTTCGTCTGCGACGCTTTTTCTCTTTTTCTTTCCCTCTCCTCTTCCCTTTTCTTGCGAGCAACAAGCATGGAATTTTTGCCCTTCTGGATCGATCGATGAAACTGCATCACTGTGTGGCATCTTTCAATCAAAATCATAGGATATATCCCTTGATGCCTTACTTGAAATAGACATTTATACATATACCAACCACGAACTATTGAAGTATCCAGAGATTTCAATTGAGAAAAAAGAAGGCATCATATATCATGATTTCAAAGACACAAACAACTTTCGTCGCACTCTTGCTGCTTGTAGGATCTGCATCAGCGAAGTCAATCAGTACCGTCCCTTCGCACATATCATTAATACCAAGAGGTGGCAATGATGCTCCCATGAAGAGAAGAAAACGAAGCAAAGGTGGCAAATCATCAAATTCAAGAATTCGATCATCAAATGCCGAAATAAGCAAATCTATGGATGATCCAGCAAAAATGATGGGAGATGCAATTCGACAAAGAGCATCTGAATTACTAGAGGATGATATGACTCAACAACGTATGAAGAATCACAGTGAAAACTCGATATTCACATCTTTATCTTATGCTATAGGTACATCAGAAGAACATCAGATTGACGAAGGGGGTGGAGTGGAACCACCAGCTAACGCTGTGATTGCAAACTACTTCTTGAAAAGCCATGGGGGAGCACATGGTATTCAATCACTTGCTTCTTTGTTTGCGGTGCTTTTTGGTGCAGGGACATATTTTATTCCATCAAGTAACCTTGATTTGAAAGTGAGATTGATGCAAAGAACTTTGATTTGTGGTTTTGCAAAACATTTTTCAGGATTTCTAGGTGCAGCCACAATGAGTGCGAATAATATACCTGACATTGGTTGGAAGCAAACAAGGTTGAGAATTGAAGCGTTGGCATTAGATCCTGTCGCTCAATATTTATTCTATTGTGCGCTTCTGATAGTATGGTCCAATGGGGCTGTCCCTTCATTGTCTAAAACTGCAAAGGTTGCCAAAGGTGCAGCAGTGGTAGCGTCGAAAGAACTAGTCACAAAGTTTCCGTGGTGGGTAAAGGATGATAAATGGAGACCACTATGTATGACTTGCATTCTAATGCCTATTCTTGTGAGAGAAATTGTATCTACACTCTGGGTTATTTCTGATGTATTGGTGCTTTACCACGCATCAAAATCTAGTACAGATTCTTCTAGTCCAACTGTTTTGAAGGGAGGAAAATCAGTTTTAGATGCAATTATGAGCATATTACTAACACCAAAGGTATGGCGTAATGCGAATGCAGTTGAAAGGCAAAAGTTACTTGCAAAGCTTGTGGGTAAAATCTCAATCGCATTTGAAGTAGGAACCTCGGCTTTGTTGATTTATGATGCAATGAGAGCCTTTCTTGACTTTTCTATTGCTCCAGTTTCAGAGCGTCCAAACATCTTGGCAGTCGCAAAACGCATACTTTGCGCGAGATTGATGGTCAATTTCTTGCTTGTTCGGAAAAAGAAAGTAATCCAACTTGTCACCGAGATAAGAGGCGGCGCCATACATCTCCCGTCAAGAGTGCTAGACTGCTTGTTGGAACCGTCAAAAGCTATAGGTTTAGACGATGAAGATCAAGATGCTGGGGAAAAGAAAACATTCAGTAACTTGGCATCTTTAGCATTTGGATTTTAGCTCTTTATTTCTGTCGGACTAAATTAATACTTTGGACGCTCGTCACTATTTTTAAATAAGTGTAAATTTTGAATGAAAGAACAGTTGAAAGATTTTTTTCTTTTTGTTTGTTGTTCTGGCGTTCTGGCGCACATCTTTTTTGGCGTGCTCCTTCGTTTTTTGTGACATTACTGTGAACATAGTTGCATATGTATCTGCACTATTGCATGAAAAATAAGATACATAAATTCATGTCCATAACTGTTTGAAAGAAACCACCCTTAGTGTGTTATCCTTATCATAGTACCAACAGCGAATATGGAGATATCAGAGGATAAGTGGAAGTTGGGAACAAATATTAGCAAGCTAATCACTGATCGACACTGGGACCTCGTTGAGAAAAGAGCAGATCTATATGAAAAGGTGAAACGAAGAGGTTTATTACTAAAAAGAGACCTCAAGAAGCAGGTTATTAAGCAGGAGAAGGAGGACAAGCAAAGTCTAGGAAGTCCAGACACCCATGGCCAGCTACCGATACACCATGTATTAAATCTTACAACAGCCAACAAGCGAAACCCATTGACGAAGAGGGCATTAGAAGCAGTGATTAGACTTAATCCATTATCGCTTGCACATAAAGATCATGAAGGATATACACCTCTTCATATTCTACTTGGGAGAAAGATTCCGAGTACAACAATCGTAGATACAGTTATCAAGATGTATCCCGAAGCCCTTTCTATAACAGATAACTATGGAAGAACTCCTCTCTTTTTAATGGTTCAAAATCATATTGTTCAAGATAAGAAAGATAAGGAGATCCCCTTGTTTCAATTCTTACTTGGAGTTGACGAATTACTTCGTAAAGAGGATACTGTGAAGGCTATAACCATAGCCTGCGGACCGTCAACACAATTTGCAAGTCCACAAAATGCCCAATTGATCAAAGGAAATGAATTGGCATTTCCGCAGTTGTATAAAGCACCAGCTAATCATCGTGTTCCTCTCTACATGATATGGCATCATGCTGTTGGAGCAAAGACAGAATTATGGAGACCATATGGTGGTCAGGGACAAAAGACTAACAAAATGAAGGTAGCAATTCGTTTCCTTAAATATGCATATATGCAAAAAATGAATGGACATACCAAAAGTAACCCTGGAAGAATGAGAGGAAGAGCACGTAGAGCTTCATCAGCAGAAGAAGATTCAGTTTTGATGCGCATGCTGCTCAAGGGATCTGACAAAAATTATAGTTCTAATGCATCAGTCACCAGTGCTCCAATTGGATCTGTAAAGATGAATACCCAAGCTGAGCCTTTTTATGATAGCGCAATATCCCCGAGTGAATTCGAAGAAGATCCGAAACCAATGACGGACGGAGAATTAGAAGCTATGAGAAGAAAGGGAAATAAGAATAGTCTGAAAGCAAGCGGTACAGGAAGTGACGCAGAAGTCGCTTTACCACAGAGAAGGAACAGTCTTGAAAATCCTATCGAGTCTGTGAAACAAATGCTTGGGTTGCGTTCCAGTGGAACTGATGATGATTCAGAGGCATCTTCGGATAGCAGCGTCTCTGATCTCAGTAGTTCAATTGCTGCGTCTTCTCTTCAAAACTCCTCAAAAGGAAGAACTTCGTATTCCAGTAAGAAGAATGATAGCGATGACCCGGTAAGTGCCAGTTTTACATTTGGAAGACCATTTAGCGCTGGGGCATCTCAACAAGTGTACGATCTTGGGAAATCTACTGCGGATACAAAGTTCCGACTTGTTCATGCTATCGTATCCTTGCATAATTATCTTCCTTGCAAGGATATCCTAGATATAGTTTTGGAACATTGTAAGGCAGACTTAGAGAAGAGAGAAGAAGGCTCGGGTTTTATTCCACTTCATATTGCTATTATTGAGAAAGCTCCTTCTGACGTAATTCAACTCTTGTTGAAAACTAACGAGGAAACTGCAAAATTCCAAACGCAACAAGAAAGGTACCCATATCATTTAGCAATGGCGTATGGTTTAGACTCCAAGAGTACAGAACTTATCAGAAACGCATACCCAGATGTTGAAAATTTCAAAGATCCTCTGAACGAAATTGTTTTCTCTCCACCTCCAAAAGAATGGGGAGACAATAAAAACTTTCAAGATGATGATGTCGAAGATGATGGATACGAGGCAGACATTGCCGATCGTAAACTTTTCAAGATTGATGAACATGTGCTGGCCATGACTTAAGAAAACAACCAAAAAGTAAATAGCCAAGGGCTTTTCATTACCACTGTGAGACTATGAAAGTAATGGACCGGGAATAATTTGTTTTTAAGACTAGAAAGTACTAACTGTTGACTAACGTAATAAATCGTCCTTTCTTCAAATTTGGAATTCGCAGCCTTCATAGATTTTCTTAGGTGATGAACCGATTCAAAAGACAAACCACACAGAATATGAATTCAAAATGCCCGAAAGAAGGCAGGTTGGGTTGTCACTGCTACTGCAACTATAGGAAATCTTACTTTAACAGATTTGAAACATCTCCAACAGCAGTTCCAGCACTAACTAATAATAAAAAGAACAATGCGAAAGCAGTAATTTCCTCTTGTCTTCTTTGATCAACTTTCTTTCCAGTCAAAGCCTCTGAGATAACAAATACTAGCTGTCCTCCATCAAGCGCAGGTAAAGGTAATGAGTTAACAACAGCCAAGTTCACACTGATTGCTGCAGCAAAGCCAACGACAGCAGCAATATCATTTGTCTTCACAACGTCTGAACCTGTCTTCAAAACACCAATCGGCCCAGATAATTGCTGCCCAGCTGGTGCATTTCCTCCACTCATAACCAATCCACCCAAAAACTTCAAAATAGATTTTGCAGTTTGAGTTGCCAACTCTGATACTTCGCTTGAAGCCATCGCTGCAGCTTCGACAGGATTCGAACTTTTTACTAGTTCATTTCCAACAAAATTTGGAGCAATCATGACTCCGATAGACAAAGGAGAATTTTTCTCTTTATCGTTCATAGGAGACGGTTTGATATCTACCTCGCTTATTGTTTTAGTTGATGCTTTCAAAACCTCAAGATGCAGCGCATCACCAGGATTGATTGCTCTAATACTTGAAATGAAGTCAGAAATTGTATTCTGGGACTCGTATAATGTTGGCTTTGTGCTTGTCAATTGCTTGCCTTGATGATAGAAAAATGGTTAGGAAATGTTCAATTAAGCCAATTGTGTATGGGCTATTATACTTACCATTGAGAGAAACGATCACATCACCCTTGTCCAAAATGCCAACTCCTGCACTATTTGCTCTAGCAACGCTCGTAACTATAGCCCCTTGGCCGAAACTTGGTTTTTGAATACCATTACCGATGGTCAGTTCTCCAAAATAAAGACTGAATGCCAATATAATGTTGAAAACGACCCCTCCAACTAAAACTAGAGCACGTTGAGCCCATGGCCTATTTTGCAGCAAGTCTGGGTCAGAATAATAGTCTACTTCAGGAGCTGTAACAGTTCCATCTTCTTCAATCACAATGCTTCTTTTGTTTTCATCTGTTTTAGAAGGTGTTTTATTACCACTAAATAAATTCTGGAACCAATTTCCAGTTGTCTTTTCTTCGCTTTTATTCAAGTCGATGGCCATAGCTTCCAATGCCAAAAGTCTTTCTTCCTTGGTTGGCTTTTTCATAGCTGCAATAGACGAAAATAGACCAATATTGGTAGCACTCAGTATTCCTGCATTTGAAACTTCTTCACTATTTTGCTCACGAATCTCTTTAACTTTATCAGCAATCTCCTTTCTCTTACTCTCTGCTTCCATCTCCAATTGATACTCCAAAGTGGTGTTGTAATTTTCTGGGAACCTAACGTATCCACCAAGTGGGATAGCTCGCAGATTAAATTCGATACCCTCATCATCTTCATCGGTTTCTGTTCCTGTTTTTCTTGTAAAACCTGCAAGCTTCGGTCCTACTCCTACTGAAAATTCTTTGACACTAATATTAAGTGATCTCGCGGCAAGAAAGTGTCCAAGTTCATGAATCAAAATTACAAAAGCGAGTACTGAAACTGATCCAATAGGTCCAGTTATAGCTGCTGCAGCTGCTGGCAAAGCATTCAATTCAGTTGAAGATCTTTTGCTCATTTCTTTTTGGTACACTGCTGTTGAAGTGAGAGGTTCCATCATTGAAGATGAAGGCAATCTCGAAGAAGGAGTCGTGAAAGCTGCAACATTACAACTTGCTGCTCCTAGAATTAAGCATGTCGTCACTTTGCCAAATCTAACCATTGTATATGTTCTATAGATCCTAACTCAGAACTTCTGACCAAACAATATAGTTGAAGAAAAACACTAAATAGACACAAGCTATTGATTGAAATTGAGAAGAAGTGAAAGCATTGATGAGTTGATGAAACAAACACGTGGTGGCTGCGTTTTTGCTTCATCCTTCTGTGTCTCTATCACTGACGTCATATTAACCGTATTTAACTGTTCATAGGTCCGTCATTATTTCACAAAATAACTTCATCATATTTATGGTGAAATGGTAAATTATTTCTTAATCATAGCATTTATTATCCATCCATGAATGGTTTCCTTTCACATCAAGTAATTCAGCTATTATGCTTTTTGATACAATTATAGACCTAGAATAACAATCGCCTACACCATAGGATATGATCACATAATTTCTATCCTTTTGATATTCTGCAATACCTGAAGCAAAAGTGACTTTGGGGCATTCATACCATGTTGAGTTATCATTGAGCGAATTTGAATCGACATTGAATATCTGAGATTCGGAATTTTTGTCTTGTTTATTCATTCCAGAGAAACACAATGGTCCACTCATGGCAACTATATGAAAATGTGGTGCTTTGGGACAAAAGGCGTAGAAACGAGATACATAACCTTTACCTTTGATAGTTGCATGAGATATACCAATTTTGAATGATTTCTTATCAGCAAAATCGATATCTACACAACACGCGGTACCTCTGCCTTTTTCTTCTTCCCAATTTGTTTGAACTGCACTGAATTGTTCCTTCGCTTCCCCTTTTCGTGATAGATTTTTCACAACATCAATTTCAGAACGTTTTCCCTTTACTCTATTGATGTAAGTTCCATTGATAACTAACTCCCAGTCTGTATGTTTTTCAAACTTTTCTGCGTAGAAATTCACCTTTCGAGTTTCCCTTGTCCAATGAGGACGAAGCTCCATATAGGTTGAAACACCATTAATTCCATTTTCATCTGGAATTTCGAAAAAATGATAATTCTTCTTTATATCAGCTACGTGATATCTAAGATATGCATCGCAATTGCCTTGCTCTTCAATTGGATACAAATCATCCATGAAGCGTACTTGTAATCCTTGACCATAATAAAGATGAGAAAGTTCCTTTTCTTCATGAATCATTTTCGCAAAGGTTTTGCTTTTTATTTTTGTCTTCCAATTTGAAACATCATTTGTAGCTTTTGGTACCCGTCTGATATCTATAGGGAAAATGTGGGATCCTCTATCGGATCCATAGAGAAATAGCTGATCCTTCTTTGGATTGTCTTTGGATGATCTCATAACTATAATTTGATAATCCTGAAAAACACTCAATGTATTGACATGATAACATTTTGGGAACAGTTCATAGTATGGAAGAAACATTGCTGATGCGCCTGGTATAGCTTGCAAATCTTCATCCAATAATGCTAGACTCAAATATGATTGTTCTTTTGTCGGATTATCAAATTTCCTCACTTCACCTCCACATGAATGAAGGTTTGAAGCTCGCGCAACATAAATGTATTTAACTTTGTCTGCTTCTTCGTCTGAGATTTCAGGATGATATCTTCCTGTAATGTACGAAAGTAATGTCTCATCCCAATCTGATTTCAGGGGTATTATAGATGGATTATATTCAAATAGTGCTGTCTCCGATCCATCACTAGGTCCTAGTAATCTCTTGTTTGTAATGTAAGTATCATTGGTCGCCATTTCCTTGGGAATTTTTCGAATCGGTGGGAGAGCATCTGAAGGCGGATGAATCATTGTTTGAATGGCTGAACTTTCTAAATACTTTCCCACTGCATCAAATCTACAACCTTTGTCATTATCAAAGCAAGAAGGTCTGGGTATTGCCTTTCCTGTTTTCATGTCGTCCTTCTTCTCTTGACTTTGTTGATGTTCTTTCTCTTCTACGCTTTTACTATGCTTATACTTTCCCGACGCTCGTATATGTTGTTGCTCATTTTTACTGTCTATAATAGGTGTGGAGCTCGTGATATCCAAGAGATCACTATGAAATGCATCTTCGTTACTATTCATGTCCAAATCAGTGCTAAGAAATATCCCTACAAAGAATGACATCATGCTCATGAAAGCAACCACCACAAGAATGATTTTTATCGGTGTCATCACTTTCTTTGTTCAATATGTTATAGCTATACTAGATACCCTATACTGACCATTAATCAGTAGCTAGAGATGGCGAAATTGGTTCGGGTACAGAGTTGTACTAATATTTTATCTTCTTTCAAAAGTTAGTTGGTGGAAAGAAATTTCTCTCGCGTCTCGCCAAAATGGAGCTAAATTATCTCCTACTTTTAAAGGGGATTACCCCCAAAATTTAGATCCATTTCATCTGGTTGGTGCTGGTATCTACAGTACGTACGAGTATATCAACACAGCAAACAAAAACTTTTGACAGTAGAGTAATAACTAGTACTAGAGACGAGAGTAAATGAGTAATGTGATAATAGAAGCATAGCAGTATCTTCGTAGCCACTACCATTATTATTCCAAAGAGTATCCAAGACGCTATGAATCCATCACTTTGAAAAAACATGGACAGTACAGCATTAGATAACCACCTATGCATTGGTACGCAAAAGATTCCAATTTCATTAGACAACAACGACGATGATGTTGATGGAATGCTAGCATTGTTTGCGCCTCACAAAGACTCTAATTCATCTGAAAAATTTGACGAGCTTGTACTCATGATCACGGATGGAAAACGGAGCTATCAGGCTGCCATCGAACTGTCAAGACTCAAAAAGACTACAGAACAAATGGATCAAAATCATTCTCACGAATACTACATTCAATGGTTCATCACTTTACTTCTTCAAAAAGAAGAATCACAAAAGGATGTCGAAACGTTGAAGAAGAACATATGCTCGTTCTCTTTTGATAATGATCAGCAATGCATCAAATTTACACTGATTTACAACATGAATGAGAATATATCTAGAATCATTTATAGTCAACCGATACAGCCAGTTTCAATGTCAAATTCGAATACTGCCTTGGCATTCATACAACAAATTTCAAATTCTTTATTGTACTCATCCAAAAGGATAACTTCTCTCGAGATTGAGCGTCAAAAGCTAACAGAGGAACGGAATTCTTGGAAAGATACAGCTCAAAAGTTATCAACGCAAAAGTGGAATAATGAGAGAGAAAACATTTTGGATCAATCCATGACAATTTTGAATAGGGTAAAGATGACAGTACGAGAGAAGCAAGAAGAAGTAGATAGTGAAAAGAAAAGGTATGCAGAACTAGAAGCGAAGTATCGCCGATTGGAACTCGTTTTGCAGAAAAAGAGGAAAGAACGAGAAGCTGTTGCTGATTATGAAGATGAGCATGACCAATCATTCTTTGAAGATGATGAAATTCTTGCATTGTCCAAAGGTCAAAGACTCCAAGAACCACACGAGGCTAAAACATTTGGTTTTGATGAAGCAAAAGCCAATGAACTTGAAGCTCGTATCGAGGCAAGACGTAGGGAAGGATTGAAACGAATGAAATTATCCAGCACAAAATCTACTGAAGCTAAGAGCTCTGCTAAAGTACCAAGTAAAACCTCTACTGAAAACAAAAGCTCTACATCCTTGGAAAATGAAAAGACTATGGATGCCAAAAAGCCTGACATGAGTATGGAGAAAGATCAGCCTGTACCTAAGAAAAGAAAGATAGTGGCAGCAACAAGTCCTGTTGAGAAAATGAGGTCGCAAACAGAAAGCAGCACTAGGAAAAATGCCATTACTGGATCAATCGAAATTTTCAATCTCAAAGATTTCTTTTCAGACTCTGACTCTGATACCTGATAGATATAGGCGCTAGGGGGTACGTAGGGGAAATGCAATGAATATGTTCTCAGATTGTACACAAGATACAAAATATTATTTGTTAGCTTAGGCATACATGTGTAAATTACATCAATCATTGTCATAAGTTCGGCTAGATGATCTTTTTGCATCATATTTCATAATTATATAAATTTATCTTTTCTAACATGTATATACATAAATGAAGAAGTGTATCTTACGCAAAACTTTAAAATACACCACACGCAACTGGACAGAAACTTCTAACTTTGTTCATGGAGCAAAAACCTAGCGACACAGCATCATCGCAGGTTCTTTTTACCTTTTGTAAATTGAAACTTGAGTTTCTATCATATGGTTGACATGGACTGTACAAATGTTCGGCACAAGTTGCTGGACACGCCTCTGCAGCTTGAGGTCGACTGCATCTCTTATTTGCTTTTGAAGCAACAAATTTACAGGTTTTCATTTTATACTGGACCCATTGGAATTTTCCTGGTGCATCTTGACACAAAGGCAATTCATCGTCTAAAAAATCACAAAATACTTCTCCAGACTTTCCAATGACTACATCTGCTGAGGAATCATTGAGATTTATTTGACAAACTTTTATTTCAGATATCCCAGATCCCCATTGAAATGTGAAAGAATATCCTCTTCCAAGAGCAGCTTTCCATGAACTCTTTGATCTACGCTCATTTTCTTGCTCAGTAATTACAACTTTATTCCCATATTGTGGGATATCACTGTTTGCACCAGCTTTTGGTTGAAACATAAGATATAAAGGAAATTCTCCATTTTCACCTTCAAGTTTCAATGTCACTTTACCATCTTTTGGAATAGTTCCATCACGAACTGCATTGATACCATATAACTTGCCGTCAAATTGTTCTATTGATGGATTCATAGTATGATCGTACTCACTGTACCATCCATTTACGAATGTCTTTGCAGCATTGAAGCAAAACCTAGATCCACTATCAGTCCACGAGCCTTTATTTCCCATGTTACAAGTAGGATCAGCATAAGTGGAACCACCTTTTCCTGAATGTGAATGTCCTAGATTCTATGAATTTCAAAATGTGGTGTTAGCTACTCACAAAGATGTTTCTCTCGTCAATACAATACTCCTGTATTTGCATTACTTACATGACCTACTTCGTGCATTTGTGTCATTGGAAAACTTGCGTATTTACTCCTATACCACGACTTAGTTCCTGGTACGGTTCCCCATGCAGCTATATAACAACAGGAAAATGTAAGTCTATAATTATCGCAATAACTCCAGAGCGAAAAGAAAAATGAACTCACCAGCGCCACCAAAGTCCACTTCATCTGGACATACAATCAAAGTGTGATCCCTATCGATAGATTCAGCACCTCCCATAGCAATATCGCCACATTCACGCCATGTTGAGTTTGTTAGATCAATGTCAGTTTTGACAGTAATGACTCCATTGCCAGATGCTGGTCCAAATTGAAGTTTGCCATTGGAACATTCATCAAATCGTCTTGCTAGATTGTTTTCATCGTAAAACACATCATTTGCCATTTTGGCTTCACTTTGACTTGGTGCTACAGATCCATCAGAAGATTCAACTCGTACAACTAAAACTCTCTTCATCCCAGTTTTAGTCAATCTTCTTCTTGCAGTGGAATCATCCATAAGAGTTACAGACGATTTACCTGGAATCGATGCTTTCTCGACATCAATCAACCCATCAGTGAATGCATCAAGTGAGACAAATAAGACGGTTTCACCACTAATAAAGCTTTCACCTAATAGTGATAAAGGATCTCCATTAAAGAAGAATGTTGAGTCATCATCGGATGTACATCCATAGATTGTTTCTTCCTGATGGCCATCATCTGGAGGAAAGAAACCGTCAATCTCTGATACTACACATTCAATTGTTGCCATTGTATCTAGGTTTCGTGAGAGTTGTTTTGGAACATCTCTGCGCAAATATTTCTAAGTATTGATTAAAAAGTAAACATTTGTGTTAGTGTTGCAAAAGTAGACATGAAAATGAGAACACTACGCAGACAACACAAGCAATAACAAATCTAAAACGTTCAACATCATCGACTTACTGCATAAGCTGCACTGTACGTGGAGCTGAGTGAGGTAAAGCAAAGGAGAAAGGAAAGAATGTTTGGATATTTCATGTTGATTCGAACAACTTATTGGATTATTTTATTATGAGGAGGTGAATACTGTGTTTGCATGTTCATGGAAGAAATCTATTTTTGAATGTCGCATGAAACATATGAAATGACCTCTGCTTCTCAATTCAAATTCTACGATATTTTAGCATATTACTCTTCTAAATTATACAAATTTTTATTGTTTGTAATTTTAAAATCATCTTGTGTACGACATTAATTTCTCCGACGGAGTATCAGTTGATGTTGGAACGATTGATACGCCTTCCGGGATATTTTGGAAAAAGGGGAATGGTAGAACTTACAAGGAATGAAGCTACCCAGATTCTTCGGACGGATAAACAAAGTATGGTGATCATATCGAAATGCGAGAGAGAATATGCTGATGCTACAAAACAATGTTGCATTTATGATGCATTGCCAAAAATAACACCAGGCATAGCATGAAGTTCAACATGGAACAATACAACATGTTCAATGAAAAGAGACATTTCGAGTGAGAGGAAGGTATTTTGTCTAAGAACAAAAAGTCTTTCTCAATAAAAGCAGAGAAGGCAAAAAGCCTCATCGATGTGACTCTCGCATGATGACCAATATATATGCCTTAATTTTTTTAATAGGTCAATCCACAAGAATTTTGAAGATCAAGATTCAACCAGCGCACGATTAGAATTGAATTATCTTGCACACTAGAGAGTAGATTATGATAATTCTAAGCACCATGTGTCGCTAAGATAATGTTCACACGTCCCTGTCCAAAAAGACATAAAGTATATATATTTAAATTTTCTTGGAGATTCTAGCTTCTACGTAGGAACTAGACTGCTGCAAAACTGAAAACTATTCTCAAAATCTTACAAGTTTAGCTTAGTCGAGTTCACGAAATCATCGGCACCAAAGACATGTCTCATCTTCTCAATGACAACAGTTGAAACGTCCAATAGATTCACTGTTTGACCAATGCCAATTTCGTTCGAAATACTAGTGACTCCTCGTCCCTCTATACCACAGGGAATGATTACAGATGTATCAAACATGTCCAGGTTTGGATTTACATTCAATGCAAACCCATGCGTTGTTATCCAGCGCGCTGAAGAAATGCCTACAGCTGCAATTTTATTTGGACCTACCCATACTCCAGTGTTGATGGAATCCCTATGACCTTCTATCCCATATTCAGCAAGAGTTTGAATAATGACTTCTTCTATGGAACGAAGATACCAATGAAGGTCTTGCTGATATGGCTCTCTACGCAAATCTAAAAGTGGATATACTACAAGTTGTTGCTGGCCATGGTAGGTTACCTCTCCCCCACGATCAATTCGATAAATAGGAACATCATTTGGTGCCATCACTGGTCTGGGTGCTTTTGTACATATGATGTCGACCTCATCATCTACTGATATATCTGACTTACCGTCAAACTTTAATGGTGCCAAATGTTTCAGTAGAGACGATGAATCTAGTCTACACGAATCAGGTCCTCTATTTCTCCTACTGAGCCTATTCCGTATTATCTCACCATCATCTACATCATCGAGAAAGGTGAGATATTCCTCATCGGCTCCTCTGCCGAGTGTATACACTGGACTGTGTTCTAGAAACAAAATTTTGTCCTGATCCCAAGTTTGAAAGGAGTCATTCTCCTCACCAGAGTTGATGAGACGTTGAACCTGAAGCCTTCTATGTAGGAATGATTGCTGATATGCCCACCCCTTTACATAATCCATAGCATCATTGTCATTATCTGCAATACCAGTATGGATAAATACTGAATGATATGTTCTTCTTGAAACTACTTTTCTGAGTAATGGTGCATTCACATGTCGTTGTATATAGCTCTGCATCTTCAGACTAACAGCTCAGATTTTATTGCTTGGGTACCAGGATACAGTGTCTTGGTTTCTTTTTGATTGGTTGCTTAATAAGAGTATAGTTGTTGCTTTGCACTTAGTTGCGCTGTATTAATAGTTGTAAGGTATCATCATATTTCATCCATCTTGCATGTTGTTAGTTCGGAACTATGACGTGTGTATTTTCAATGTCAATTACAAAAATAGCACGAATAATACTGACCGACCTTCTCCTCCCCCTGTCCCCTTGCCTCATCTTTTCCGTGTTCTTTTTTTCTTTGGAACTGTACCGTTCTATTCCATTATTAAATACATAATTGATTGTTATGAAACAAATCAAATATATACAGCCCCTTCATAGCACATGCGAAGCATCATCATTGTAATAGAATAGGTTAGGGTGAAAGGGACTCAGAAAAATGCGTTCTTCGGCTAGGTTATCAAAACTAGGTGTGCGTCGGCCTTCGCGTCGCCAAAGAAAAAGTAGAAAGGCAGCAACTATAGCAAATGCAAATATATCAAACAAAAATGAAAGTACAGCAAAAACTGAAGAATCAAAAGAGACACAAAAGACTTTGAGAAAGCGAAAGATTCGAAGTAATGTGAGCGCTTTGGACGCGAATCCTATATCTTCATCTAACAACAAGAAAGTCAAAACCAAAAAGTACAAAATAGATGACAGAAAACAAAAGATTGAAGAAGTAGAAGACGAAGAAGGAAAATATAGAGTAATTGTTATTGGCGCTGGAGCTGCAGGTTTGGCATGTGCAAGAGAGCTCATGGAGAGAGGCTATGATGTGCTTGTATTAGAAGCAAGAAATCGTCCAGGAGGTAGGCTGAAAAGTATTCCTCTTCGTTTAGCTTCGAAAGATGAAATATCTTCTTCAAGCGCGACATATAGAGCAAAAGATAAGAATCATCCACTCAGTCAGCATATTTCCATTCCGTCGACGATAAAATCGTTAAGCAATAGTGAGTCTGGTCCGACCTTTTGTCCAATTGACGCAGGTGGAGCATTCATACACGGTATCCACGATAATCCAGTGCATGATATATGTCAAAAGATAGGTATATCAACAAGTAAACCATTTCAAGGTGAAGATTGTCTTTTGATGCAATATCATAATAGTGGATGGCCAGTCACTTCTGAAATTGATTTCAAAGTTCAAAAGCGTTTCAACTATGTTTTAGATCAAGCTTTCAAGCTGAGTAGGGCAATCACTGGTCATACTCCGGATACAAGTCTTGACGATAGAAATGATGACAGAGAGGCAAAAATATCACATGATTCTGAAGAGAAGAAAACTAATGATGGTGATGAAGACAGTGAAGAAGGACCACCTGATCTCGCAATTCCTTCGTGGGCAGATGAAAAAACATCCTTTGGGGCATTATTTGATTATGTAGCATCTGATGGCAAAATGGATGCATCAGATTCTTCCGACAAATCTCACGCAAAGGCTGAGCGTCATTCAAATGGTGGGTATCAATCGGGAAGTATGGAAGCACAGCTATTTGGATGGCACGTGATGAACTTGGAGATGAGTTGTGGTACTACATTTGATAACCTTGGTTTGACATGGAATGATGATGAAGCTTATGGCTATGGGGGTGATCACGTCCTGCTCAAAGAAGGATTTGGTTCATTCACAGAGAGCCTTAGAGAAGGTCTGACAATACGCTACTGTACTGAAGTCACCGGTATACGCATTGTAGATGACCAAGTTGACACGGAGGATACAGAAGTGAAGTCCAGTACCAGCGATGTAGCCTCAACGTCAATACAAGGGAGACGCCGAAGCACGAGATCGAATAGAGGGAAAATTGCAAGAATGAACATTGGGTATTTGAATAGCGATCAAAAGGAGATGGGTACCTATGACATCAAGGAAGAACTCATCGAAGCCCATAATAGAAAAGGTATTCACAAAACAAAGAAGAAAGAAAGAAAGTTTCCAGTGCAGGTTCGGGTTCATGGTCCTGATTTATCAGTACTGGAAGCTGATGCAGTTGTATGCACTATTCCTCTTGGCGTTTTGTCAGTTCCAAAAGGAATTGATGGGCATATTGAGTTCATGCCTCCTCTTCCGGAAAGAAAACAGCGCGCGATAGAGCGATTAGGTTTCGGTAACTACAACAAATGTATCCTCTCCTTTCCATTTGTATTTTGGAGCTCAGCTGCAGATTTCGTTGGGGTTGTAGGAGCTCCGGTTCTTGGATCTGAAATTTTGTTTTGCAACGTTAGTCTCGTTCATGATCAGCCAGTTCTTGTAGTTATATTCGGAGGTAGCTTCGCGTTTGATGTGGAAAAATTCACCGATGATCAAATCGTTTGGGAGTGCTGGAATGTTCTACAGCGGGTGTGTAGCAAAACCTTTATTCCTCATCCAATTGATTACTGTGTGACAAGGTGGAGTAAAGATAGATATGCAAGAGGATCATTTTCATACTGCCCTCCAGGTATTGATGGTGAAAAGGAACTTGCAGTTATGAGTGAGCCCATTTACAGTGACAACATCGTCAATAAATATCCCATGATTATGTTTGCTGGGGAAGCTACAAGTCAATACCATCCATCCACTGTCCATGGTGCGTATCTTTCGGGTATTCGAGAAGCTTACAGACTAGACTTGGCGCTATTTCCTGAACAAAATGGGTCCATCATATTTGACCCATCATATCTATACATGAAAACATTTCAGACCAAGAGGAGATTCCCAAAAGAAAAGACTGTAAAGGTGAAGAAACGAATCGCTTCCCCCATTCCTCCAACCTTGACAGGAAGTAGAAAATCAGATCGCAATATTGGTAAACATTCGTCTTCCACACCTACTAGGCATCAAGCTGAAAAGGAAGTTCAAGTGGAGGGGACGCGTAAAAGCAGGAGAGTAAAAGAGTCACCTACCCCTTCTAGTATGCGGGGGCTATCTCCAGTACCAACCGAAGCTTTCTCAGATAGTAAAAGTGCACTGTCTGATAATAGTGAATTCACTGCAACTGAAGATGCTGCGATTTTGAGAGGATTGGATACATTTGGTCGCGATGAGAATGCTTTCAAACAGATTCACAAATTCATGTTTCCTGTAGCAGAAACTACAATCAAGGGAGTTTCAACTTTGGGAAGAAAAAGATCGGTTCATGCATTGAAAAATAGATACAATGAACTATTGTTAGAAGGTGCAGAAATTCCAAAAGAGAGGTACCTCAATATTGGAAAAAAGTGGGAAATATCCAAGAAATCAAAAGCTTGGTGGGTTGCTAGAGAACCAAAGCCATCAACAAAAATTGGGAAAGTGAATAGCGCTGGAATATCTCCATCCAGAAAATCATCTCGTAAACGCATTGAAAAGAAACCATTGGGTTACGAAGATCTATAACTGTTTTAGTATAATAATAATTTACATGATAATATATATATATCAATGGGACAATATCCACGTTTTTAGCTCGATTATTTCTATGCTAGAGATTAAGATCATTAGAGGCACCCATCTTGTTGTTTTATTATTTAAAATAACTCTTTCTGAAAAATATTATTTTACAAGAAAGTTTTCATTTCAATGTGATGTCGAAATTTCGAATTCGATTTTTATCAGAGCCTTTACGTTTCGCAAAGAATCCATTCGATACTTCGCCTCTTTGGACTGGAGTAACAACTCGAAGAACACTTCCCAATAGAAGACTTACAACGATTATGAATATCGCTACGTTTCAAAGCAATCTTGACTTCATCAAGCAAATTTATTTCAGAGAAGAATGGAAAGATAAAGATTGTCTTGGAAAAATTCAACAAGCTGTAAAAGAATGCAATGAAAAGATTATCATCGCCTTTGGTGAATCTTTGCACAAACTAGCGGAACATAAGCCTTCTTTAGAAGGATTGGAAAAAGTAGTCACGAAATTCCCTTCGACTCTTTCACATATAAATGAGTATAACAGTCTCCCTATTCACACTATTACGGGTCCTTCAGAAGAGAGCATTTGTGCACCTGAATATGTACCAATACTTGCTAAGGAGGGACTGAAACATGGAGTTGGAGGTGAACATACACGAGGCGGATTACTAACAGACGTTCCATATAATGCAGCTGGCTGGAATACTCTAGAATGTCTGAGTTATGATAGTGAATATGATCAGACATCGAGGTTGTCTACATTGAAAGAACTTAGAAAAATAGGTTTACTAGTAGAGAAAGATATTCAAGAGCAATGGTTACTCTACACGTCCCTTTATAATGGAGGGCACGAAATTTTTGAATACTTGGTAAAGTGGAATCCAAACGCTTTGTTGAATACACGATATAATTTGGAGCCCTTAATCCATGCTATGGTTTGGGAACTGTATTTACCCAGTGAATCTGTCACACAATTTGTAACTACAATTCTCACTGCCGGTTTCAAATATCATCCTCATATTGGTGGGTTGCTCTTTACAGAGGACTATGAAGGTACTATAGCATTAGATGTCTTGTTAGATGAATATAGCGTAGAAGATGTCATGAGAATCTTGCATAGCATTCTTTCACCTGCAAAAGATTATCCTATATTACATCATATACTCACAAAAGCTCCACAGCATGGAGAAGTGTTTGCAATCGAGTTTCCTTGGGCTGGAAGTCTCAGAGATCATAATGGACGATCACTCCATCAAGTACTTATGGCAGCAGGACCTAATGTGATGAATGAGCATTGGCTTCTCTTTGCAATGTTGACCGATAACCAGATTCAAGAGAAAGACCCAATCACTACATTGTACCCTTTTGCTGCTATGGCAGTTGGTGAGCATGCAGATTTACAGAGTTGCTTTTATTTGCTTCGTCGGCATCCTTCAGTGATGGACGAGAGGTCAAGGACTAGTGTTTGTCGTCGTACTCGTATTAGGAAAAGAAAAGCATCAAAGTCAATATTATTCTTAGAATGAAGAAAAACTTTGTGGACGAGCTCGTTGAAGTAGTTAGGAGAGTAGAGAAGCTGCTTGTAGGAACAAAAGATATAAGAAGAGAAGATGACAGTTCTTTGTAACTGAGTTGAGGTTTTAGAATATTCAATTGACTTTTTGTAAGAATACAAGTGACAAAAAGAGATATGATCTATTCGAGTCCAATAAAATAGTAAAGTAGTAACCATTCCAACCCCTCTGGCTTGACTAGGTCAATTTACCCTTCGTGTATAATTTCTTGTTCTCCACCCAACGCTAGTAACTGATCATTGAACTTCGACCTAATAATTCTCGAGTACATTGCCGTGGAGTAATATGTATACCGTTTTGCACCACGCCATGTACACGCAACCAAGAGAATAATTAGAAAGGTCCCATGCGCATATTTACTCAGATAGCATGGATAAGCCAAGACGACAACACTTGTCATGGCAAGTAAGAAATGCACAACCAAATACACAATCAAATCTCTCATTTCGAAATCATTTTGTGCATTTTGCCTCTTACTTTCTTCTTCTGATCTTCCCCAAAACACCTTTCCCATGGCTACACAATTCCCATTCCTATGGTTCGCATGAAAGACTGTATCATAAATAGGTTTTCGAGGCTCACCATCCTTATCCTTCTTTTTGCGACTCGAACGAGGTAGATCCATTCCAACCGTGATAATCCAAAAACTATATGGAACAAACCATATCAGGTAAGCAATCATAGTATTTCCAAATACTGTATCCATAAAAGAATGAGTAGAATTTGGAAAGAAGGAAATATCATGATCCAACCGAAAAGTATCTGGCCAAGACTGCAAAACCAAATCTTGATTCCATCTTAAAATGTAAAACAAGAGAGGTGGATAGAAATGTATGAAAACACTTGTCATCGAGTGCAGATGATGGAATATCAATGAAATAAAAGGCAAGACTGCAGTGCTGCCAAATAACGGACCGCAGGATGTCCCATATGCCGCAAGAAAGACGTGTTTTCTTACTCCTTCACTAACTGCATCTTTTCCCGAGAATACCACCAAAAGAGCGACAAGTCCAGCAATGTTCATGACCCAACAGTAATCCAAAAAGTATAGAATCTGATTAAGAGGCTTTGATTTGATCAAGAATCTAGCCTTGAGAGGAAGGAATATCAATGCTTCAAAAATGTATATGATCCATAGATGCTGAGGAAATGCTGCAAACATGTACGTGATGACAAAACAGTTCATGACCCCCAGTGTAAAATTTATCTCCGAGAAGCCATCATTGATTCTTTTCTCGGCTTGATTCTCTACCTCAGTCAATACTTCTTGGATGCCATGGCTAGAACCTTTGCGAAAGTAACTAGATGGCGTTCTTTCAATGTCCAACTCAATATCTTGGAGAGGCGTTGTCTCTTTTGATGACGATGACTTTGATGGAGCAATCATGGATTCCAACTCTGACTGTAGTGTAGTTTCTTGAAATTGTTGATTGGTTGCACGGAAAGGATTCAACCTGCTGGTATGCCTCTTCATTCGTATGCAGTGCAATAGGAACTGACTATTGACTACTGCAATCACCAAAAATCAATCACACCATCACACCTTCCTGTTTGTAGAAGGGATCATCATTGTGGGAAGCTCATTTTGTCAAAGGGATTTAGCTTCCGTTGAATGTCAGATGCATATAAATTAGCTCATTGACATCAAAATCTTCCTTTTTTTTTTTTTCCAAATTCAATTTGAACATTTGAATATTAAGAAAAACTACAAAGAAGTAAATAAATGATCATCTCTTCACGAATCTACTGCAAAAATTCTAAAGTATATCTGATCAAGCAAGTATCCATATTATAATATACAAACGGAAATCGCTGAAGAGTACAAATGAAAATATTAAAGGAATTCATATTGTTCTACCCCTTGTCATTATCACTGGATTCCCTATGTCTTACATACCACGATAATCTTTCATTTTCGACAGAGTGATTATTCGTTGACTGAATTGACTCCACTTGATTCATTATATCTTGAAAACCGTTCAAATCTCTTGCTTCAAACAATGCATTGGAAAGCTTCTGTTCATTTCTAAAATCGGCATGCAAAAATACTTGCATATGCATTTGTATACACTGAAATTCCGTCCCACCTCCTCCTGCATGTGGAGGATGTTCTTTGCAAAGTTGCAGGTATTCTCTTGTCATTGCAACTCTACCAGGACCGGTTCTTTTAAAATTTACTGCTTTCGTTCCAGTATCTGAAAACAGTGCCGGGTATTCCAGTATAGATTCACTAGACATGACACCATCAGCACCTGTGTATTCTAAACATTCTCTTACATCATCGAGGTTGGAAATACCTCCATTAGCTATGACAGATATTTGATCACCAACACATTCTACAACATTTTTAATTGCATGCCAATCTGCTTTTCCTGTTTCTTCACCCTTTTGCGACCTAGTTCTGCCATGAACAGTTAACATCGATATCCCAACATTTGCAAGTTTCCTATACAATTTCAAACTCTCCTCAAGCCCCTGTGATAATAATCTTACTTTCACAGTCAAAGGTATAGTCAAATTATCTACTAGATACCTGACAATATCTACAAGATAATCCCGAGATTCCAATAGAAAAGCACCATACCTCCCTCTCTTTGCAGTTTTCGTTGGACAACCACAATTGATATCTATAGCATCTACATATCCCTCCAACATCTTTGCAGCTTCCAGTAAAACTTCTTTGTTATTACCACATATTTGAGCAATCAATGGTTGATCTTGCTTCAACCTTGCGAAACGAAACATTTTCTCTCTATAAGATTTCTTCTTGACGAAAAAACGAGCATGTATCATGGGTGTGAAGCAAATGTTCGCTCCATATTTTCTACAGAGAATTCGAAATGGTAAATCAGATTGCTCCACCATAGGTGCAACTACAAGGGCTTTATCCCTAAGGATTGGATATTTTGCAACTAGTGCACTGTGCGTCTGTTGCTGTTCATCTGGCAGTGAGTTGTGATGCTTTTGCAAAAGTTTTTTGAGCCATTGACGGTCAATGGGGTTCACATCTTGTTGATCCATGACCATCTCTACACATGAATACTTCGCAATTCAATGGTCTATTGCGTTGACGAATGAACCTCAAAAACATGCAAGAGTTTTGATGTATTATAATAACAACATCAACAATTGATGATGACAGACATACTCGTATGAAAGAAAAAAAGTTCATCATTCATCACCATTCATTCTTCGCCCTAGCTCTTTTCTTGAGTCTTTTGACAGTTGTCAACAGTCATAGTGACAACTGTCGAAGAAGGACGCAGTAGGTGTCCCAAACATGCGTCATTGGAGATTATAACGTGCATAATGGAACAATAGAAATACTAGAAACTAATGGCTAAATAATAATCTCTAGTCTAAAATATATTATATGAATATGTTGAATTCCTATAAATTTAGAGAACCTGCATCAGGTACTTTGTAAGTACGTAGTGATTGAAGCGCCAAACTTCGATCCTCTATATTCCCTCTTCTACATATAATTCTACCTGACAACTAGTGCACCCTTGAGCCTAGTACCATTATCAGAAATGGTTTCACTATAGATTTCTCTCGGTTTATAACGTAAATCCCTATTCAAAAATAAAACTTTTTGCAAGCCATGTTTTACATTCTCCCCAATTTCTTGTACACGTTCAGTATTCCTACTCAAATATTTAGTAGCTTCCCTATGCTTCTTGACTTTTTCAATTTTTTTCGAAGCCTTTTCGATTTCTTTGTAGCTATACCCAAAATGAGTATGCATCTGATTTTTCCTCGTTATTTTCGTCAATGCCAAATGGTTCTTGTTGCGCTTTGGTATCCTATTATCTTCGTATTCTTGTAAATCCTTTGCAGGTAACATTGTATAATTCCAATCGAGTGTGATTGGTACTCCATCGGAACAAGAAGGGTTGTCTCCAATGGTTCGATCAAATAATCTAATCTCTATCGTGGAGAATCGTACATTCTTCTTGTCCTTGTTTACTTTGGAAGATGCATCATCTTCTTGTGAATTTCTGTCATGTTCAGATAAACTGTGTATTGATTCTAAATCTGATTCAATGTTTAATTGAAGTGTTTCCAAAGTATTGGTCGACGATGAAATATGAATATTGGAATGCAATGGCTTCTCTTTTGGAATTATTCCTTCTTCTGTACTTTCATTTACACTTATTGACGATGTAGATTCTATTGTGGCACTCATTTTATTTCTTGTCTGTTTGTTCCTTTTTATGAGATCGGTGTTTATGTCCCCATGTAGTTTTACAAAGGCTTCATGAATGTTCTGATTGCATTTCGTGGTACTTTACCAAAAAGGTTGGTCAGCATGCTCGCATGCATTCGTTCTCCTTTTTCGAGGTGGCTGCAAAAAAAAAAGTGAGCAACTTTGTTGACTCAGTCATTTCAGGCCATTTATGGACTGGGGGGGGGGGCAAAGATGTTTTCTTTTTCCACCCCCGGGACGACATTGGTTCTCGACAAAAAAAGACGTGAGGAGTGAGGAGATTTCTAAAAGTAGACTATGTTAATTTTCGTTTCTATCTCTATTCCATTACTAGATAAATAAATAGTATTACGCCAAGAATAAAAAGAACAGAACTAGCTAGATACTATACTTTTATATTGATCATTATGTTTGAGGGATACGGAGGACCAGTTCAAATGAAAGCCACAGATCTTTCAGGGATCGACCCAACTTTGGATGCTTGTTGCCAACGAGAGGTGAGTTATATTTCATATTGTTTGCCATCTATTCCGTAAAACACATCATAGATAAGGACCATTTGATCACTATATAAATACGCATAAAAGACTAATCTCACATCTTTCAACATTCTAGATTGAAGGAAATAGAAAACAAAATGCTCTTGAAGCAACTCTTAGAAGACATGATCGCATTGCCCTAGCTGAAAGAAGAAGGAGAAATGTAATTGATAGTCTATCATTTGGATCAGGATGTAGGTGTTGCTATGATCCAAATCTTGATGGGGGTCAATACTTTGCATTAACTGAATTGCGAAACAAACTTGGAGAACAAAATCAGGAAGAAACAGATGAATTGAATCAACATGATGATGATAATGACCGCAAATTGAATACAAGTGACAGTGATGATAGTGATAGTGATGATGAATTTGATTATCTTTTGGATGAAGATTTGCCTGTTCATAACGAAGACGGTGGATATTCCGAATTTCAATCTTATGAGCAACAGAGAATGGAAGAAATTCAGCTCATGGCATTGATTAATGAGTCGGCTGTTCAACATGGATTTGGTGTACATCGTCAATTCGGACCAGAACGTGTATTGCACGCCGCAGGTTTGGGAATGGGAGGAATCAGAGGAAATCTTGCAGCTGCAATTCCACCTGCTGCTGTTGTACACTTGTACGATCCAGATTCTGAATATGGTGCAAGTTTGGATCTTTGTCTTGAGGAGTTGGGAAAGACATACAAAGGAACAAAGTTTTTGTTTGGAACATTGAAAGGAACGCTTGCATTGAATGAAACGTTGGTGAAGCAAGAAATGCCTAGCCTCAATGTAGATGAATGTCCTCCAGCTCTATTAGCTGTCAAAGATGGTGTTGTCAAGGCAGTTTGTACAAACTTGAAATCCTTGGGAGATGAAAGATTGGGTAAGGTTGAACCAAGAGCAGTTGAACACTGGTTAGATAACGCAGGAGTGCTTCTCAGAGATATCCCATTAGAATATGAAGATTATTGTCGTATAAGGCCAGAAGAAGACGCTTTGCTTGAAAATATGATGAGGGAAAAGGCAAAATTGGAGCAAATGAAAGAGATGATTTATACTTGCGGCGTTGCAGGTTGTTGCAAGACTTTTAGACACGAACACATTGGAGTCAATAATGAAGTCCAATCGGGACGTGTGTTATGCGAAGAAATTGTGACTGATGAAGGCGATGGAGTTGAAAAGTGATTGAACTAATACCCAAAGAATCTAGCGTTAAATCATATATGTCTATGTATGTTCCTACTAAATTAATTCTGCTTCAAGAAATGCCTCATCGCCGCCTTTCCTGTTAACATTGATAGTCCATGTTGTGCATCTGCGATGGTTTCTACACGAAGGAATGAATGCTTCTTTTCAGAAGGTCCTCCCTTTTCAGGGTGGCAACATTTCGGCGTTGTTGGTGGTGGAGGAGGACCATCCTCATACTTCACAGCTTTTAGCCACCATTGGGGATAACCAACCATTTGGCTCATATTATCAGGTTCATTTACAAACCCAGATGCGTACTTAAACATGAGCTCATCAGAAAGTGACCAAAGAGAAAATACAACCTTTTCCACGTTTTTCAAGTATGCGTCCTCCACGTAATCCATATCTTTACTGTATTTGTAAGCTATATCCAGACCTTGCACAAGTGCTATAGAAACATCTTCCAAATGATCTTGACGCCTTTCAATATCTTTTACTGCATATGACCACTTTAACTGCGCAACATTGTGCGCAAAACAAGCAGCCCAAAACATACTTGTACGATCAAACTTTTGCTGATGCCCGCTTCGAAAAGAAGGAGGGATATCTGATAGATTTACAATGAATGGAGTAAAAACACTGCCATTGGGCGAAGCAGGTGCAAACCACATGATAGCGCCCAATCCTCCCTTTTCCATTGCTTCGGATGATCGAGACTGGACGACATACGTATCACTTGTTCGATACAACCCAATGCTTCTTTCCCAATTTCCTTTCACTGCAGCTTCGGCAGGTCCTTCCTTCCAACGATCTGGCGAACCAAAAGGTCCACCGGCAAGCGTTTCTCCGCCCAAGTCATATTTGGTTCCTTGGTAGTAATATCTATGAAAGCGAAATAGATCTTTTGCACTCAATAGAAAGTCAGGTTTTGTATATACTGGATACACTGGATCAGATTGCAAGTCAGTGTAATCTGCAGGAAAGTTTTTGCTTGGAGCTGCCAAATGATATCCACCCCACATCCTTCTTCCGCTGTAGTACTTATGTGCATATTCTCCATCTGAGTATACTTTGGTGAAGTCTAATAGACCATCGTCTTCTTTCCACCAACCATATTCCTTTGCAACAGAATGAACACTATCACTCATGACAAAATTCTCAGAATCATTTGGATCAACTTGACGAATGATAAACATATTTGCAAGAATGGCCATGGAGTCATCAGGTACTCTTTGAGCTGCCCAAATGGCACTATAACCAGTTGGATCTGGTAGAATATGGAAGATATATGCCTCTTGACTGTCAGAGACAGCTAAACTTTCTGCTGTACCTTCAAATTCTCCTGCGCCATAAAACCCATGATTTACGGCCAAGTCACCCATAAGTTCTACCGCCTCTCTTGCAGTCTTTGATCTTTCCATTGCAATTTGAGTCAATTGATCAACACTGAACAAGGCTGTCCCGTTTGGTGCTCCAAGAGGAATAGCACCGAAGACGCCAGAACAGGTAGATTCACCGATACCTACTTGATGTTCATTCACAGCTCCATATGTATCTTCAAGATATGCAAATGTATGTTCTACTTGTGGTATACTTCCAATAGGTTTGAATTCTTGTTCATTTGATTTAGGATAGTACTCTTGAACATTTCGATCTTTTCCAACGTATCGAGGATAACTCTCTGGTGAAAAGTAAACATTGCGTCTACTTCCAGCTTCATGACCTGCAGCAGGAACTTTTACTAATCGTGGATCCTTGATGGGACGATATAAAAGTATGAGAACCTAGTGGAAGCAACAAATTCCCACAGTACATGTGAAAGATATTCCTACTCACCGTATCAAATTCGCCATCATTCGAATGAGAAACGAGCACACTGCCATCAATGGTTGCATTCTTGCCCACAACAAAAACTGTACAGCCGTTTGCAAGCTGAAGACCTGATAGTAAGAGAAATCTTAGCAAGACCTTCGATGGTGACTTCATTGTGATTTTTAAAGAGCATTAAAAGCTATGAGAAGAATAGTAACATGAACATAACGTCATCATCACACTCCTCTTCTTTCTCACAACGAGAACGGAGGAGAACGTCGTTCATTTGGAAGAATAATGATGTTGATGTTTTTACCTTCTTTTTAACGCTCATTTTTCACATGACTACAGATGTCAGGCTTCTGATTCAAATCAATCAAAACCCTTTGGTACTCGGCATAAATATTTACTGGTTGACTAGAGATGATTGTCATATACATTATCCAGATTATTATGGCTACTATATCCACTATAGCATCATCTGCCATGACGGTTATGGTTTCAAAAGCATCAGCCAAGAAACTCCGAGATCCCAAAAATCGAGTACTCTATACCATAGCTGTTTCGGACATACTGCAATCAATATGTTTAATTGCTGCTCCGTTTGTATTGTATGATGATGGAAGTGAAGACCCGCCAACATGGACTTTTGGGAGTGAAACCGCATGTGATGTGCAAGGGTTTCTGATAGTTTTTGCAGTACATTTTTCAATCCCTGCGATTTTCTTCCACTGTTTTATTGCTTATTTGAGAGCAACCAAAGGAGTATCTGACTCTCACATAAATGAAAAGTATGAAAGATTCTTCTATCCTATTGTTTTAGTCCATGCAATTGTTATATGTAGTTTGGTCCAGCACTACAAAAGTTATAACATGATCTCAGGGCATACTTCAAATTATTGTGCGCAAGCTATTGGATGGTATCCTAGTGACTGCCAGGAGGGCGAACCTTATTGCAAGCGACGAGGAGAAGACTCTTACAAAGCCCTTGCCACTGCTGATCTATTAGCTGGGATGTTGTATCTTTTCGGGGCCATTTACTGCCTCTATGGTCTTTACAACCACACTCGACTTATGAATAGGCGCAATATACGAACATTTCGACAGAGTCTTGTTTTACAACCAGCAACTCTTAATGGCGTCGATTTTGAAAATCCAGAAATTACTGAGAATCGAATTCATCCATTTCGGAAAATGGTGAAAATCTTCGCGAATATTTGGAAGACATGCAAAAGATTGCTAACTTGTCAAAAGTTTCAAAATTGTGACACTGGTCAGCGACTTACAAGACAAGAGGAGCGCAGACTCAAATCAATAGAAAAAGTGCTTGTACAATGTGTTCTATACGCACTTGCATTTGGCATGGTGTATTTTACACCCATGCTTTCGAGTATGATCAATGGTTACATTGGTAGATCGCATCCAGTTTGGGTATCTGCTCTTATAGCAGTTTCTTCTCCCTCTCAAGGCATTTTGAACCTCATTATATTTACTCGTCCCAATGTAGTTGCTGCTCGGGAGAGATACCCAGAGGCACATCGCCTAGTAGTCTTTTATGAAGTGATATTAGCGGGCAACAAAGTTCCAGCAAAGTATCGTCGTCGAAACCATACTTCTACAACTTTGAGAGAAATACGACGAGAAGAAGGCTTTCGTTCGGATCAGAGTCGAGTATAATTTTTGCAAATTTGAGAATTTTTGAGAAACACAATAGAGAGAGAGTCATATTATAAAATTGTATTGAAGTTTATTGAATAACGGCATGAACTTAAGTATCCCCACAGTGCCTTATCTTGAACTCAGTGATCGTAGTGAATTTACCAAAACCAATCATACCCCCCTCGTCTTCCTCCACCATAGGAAAAGCGTCCACCTCTTCTATCATATCTGTCCATCATCTCACGATTAGACTAGATTCAAATTGATATAACGTTAGAATATGAACCTCAATTAAAATATGTAATTCCAATTTCAACATCAGTTCTTACCATTTTTCTTCCACTGTAGTAATCGGTTCTTCCTCCTGGGTAAAAATCTCTACATGAATGATAATGAAACCATGAGATAAGTTCTGAGTATTGTAAGCATAGAAGGCAAAATTGTCATCACTAACCTATCGTAAAAACTGCCATCTCTGTATGTACCCCCGTAACCTCCTCCATAATATCTTCCTCCTCTTGCACCATAATATCCACCACCATATCCGTAGCCACCTCCAAAATAATCCATATCTCTTCCGTATCGACTTCCATAGCTGTAGTAAGGATCTCTGTATCCACCTCTTCCATAATAGGATCCGCCACGATGAAATCCATTGTATCCACCGAAGTCCTGACTCATTCTTCCTCCATATCTTCCTCCATAACGATCTCTTGTGTAATGATTAGCCCCCTTGAAAAAGATTGTTTAGAATTACGAAGAAGTGACAAAGCTGTATGCTAGATTTAATACGACATAAACTTACCATATCAAGTCGGCCTGCACCGTCAACTCCATCGTCTCGGGTTGGTCTATAATAAGCAGAGTATCGACGTCTCCCGTATCCATGCCCACCATACGGTTCAGCCCATACTTGTAGCTCAGTTGAGGTTGCACTTGTTTTTGCCTTCGACCCAGTCAAGGAGACTGGAGCGAATCCATGCACAACTTGTACTAACAATACAGCTAGACAATTTATTACCAGAAATGCTTTCATAATTCGGCGAAGTGAATCTTTTACTTGTAATGATGTGTTGATGAAATAAAGAGATGTTGTTGATGAAGAAAGTTTCAAATGTTGAATGTGGGCAAAGAGAAAGATTTTTAGCGATGGAAAAGTAGCACCGATGACGTCATAATTTGCTATTTTAGTTTTACTAATTTTAGATGAAAAAATAATTACAATTTGTATGCTGGCTGAAATATTTCTAACCTTTTTAATTAAAATAGAGTCTAGTAAGGATAATGTTAGTAAGGATAATGGATATGTTTTATCTTATATTTTTAGTGAACTTCTTTCTACTTTGCAAAGATGTTCAAACCCCTTTCTTTCCCACGTCAGCTTCTTAATAAATCTCTATTCTAATACAATACTCGAGCGACTACTGGGAATTCCAAAGGACCAATGTTTCTGATATGGATTGTACTAGATCCATAAAATTGTGATTCTTTGGTATCAACAACCATTTTGAAAGGTCTCATGTAACCATCTTGAGACTCAACTTCAACTACTTGCCTTGCATCTCCAGGTCCATTCCAAAGTTCAACAGCTGCAAGGAATGGTGATCCGTCACTTTCTAATTCAACAATAACTTCTTCTACGTCTTCGTCCAATGTCCATGTTCTAATGGACTCACGACCTTGAATAATGACAGATCCCTCTCTATTGAAGGCATCCTCATCTGGTACTGAAGAATTGACCGATGCTACAAGTGGGTATTCAAGCGGACCAGTGTTCAATACACTGACTGTTCCACCTCCACATAGAGTTCCTTCGAATTGATTGACAATCCCATCCATACTATATAATCTGACTCTCTGGCCAGTATTATTAGGTCCGTCCCAAAGATCTTTATAAGAAGGTTAGAAAAATTTTAATATTGCCCAACGAAACTTGAATGCACAGACAGATTTCTTACCGATCTCAGCATAAATTGGTCTTCCCTCATCACTTCTAATACTGACTTGCATATCATCACGGTAGCCACCTTCTGCACGCTCAAAGGTACGGCGAGATCCAGCACCCTCAATGTAAGTTTCCATTCCATCTGCTAGTGCCAACACAGCACCAATTCCAGCTCCTCTTCTTGGACGTCCCTGAGCTCTGCCATATCTGCTTCTATAACCTGGACCATCAAATTCTGGTGCATTGAAGTCCATGATTCCGTATCCTCCATAGCCATTATCAGAAGGTACGCCTCTTCTACCTCTGCCTCTTGGTCTGCGAGATCTAGGATCTCTCTCTGGGTCTTTTCCAACACTGGTCATTTCACCTTTCTCTTCAAATTTAGGTGTGACTGCTTCTGGTCTCTCTTTTAGTTCGGTCTCTGTTCCAACAGACACATCAGTTCCATTCTTTCCATCAGGTGCCAACATGAACATAGCGCTTGGTGAAGTGCTTGAACGATGAGAAGTAAAAATAGATGGGGAAAAGGTTTCCCCTCCTTGCCAGAGTAGAGCGGCAACAGAAGAAAAGTATGCTAGCTTCATGTCGATCGTAGACTTATAATTTCAGATAGCTTTGGCAATTTAAAGTATTTAAATGTAACTTTTGTAATTGAAAATGTGAATGTTGAGAGAAGAGAAAAGATTTCAAAAAGAAGAAATGAAAATGGCACAGAGGGAAAGTATGTGTCGTGTGTAAAAACGTCTCAATGACGTCATCAAAATATCAAAATGAAATTTCACTTTCCGATCTTTGCTAGTCCACCTATACCTTTTCTTTCAATTCTAAGCATTGCATAAATGTGCAATAAATAATTTAAGGAAAGAATATGAATATTCATACTTCTTCCGTAAGAATAGGATATAAGATGAAGTAAGTTTGGTATGACTTCAATAAAATAATTGTTTCAAGAAATATGTCTTTTGCTAATATAGCGAGAATAATGAAGGAGGTTCAGGTTGACACCTTTCCTTTTCTGACGTCGACCTTAGAAGAAGGCACACATTTCTTTCCTTTTCTCAACTATATCGCTAAAATTTCTTGAGGATTACTGTGTAACTGAGAAAGAACATTACTCCACTACAGTGGTACCACATACAACAATTGATAATACTTGGTGTGAACTGCTTTCAACACAATAGTTGAGGAAGGGTAAACTTGTATTCGCAGCAAAATATGAAGGTTCTCATTGCAGTATCATGTCTAGCGTTGATGCTATCACAAGTTGTGTATGGATTTAGCCCTGTCTCTGTTACAGGAGCAGACGCCAAGACAAACACAATGAAAAATCCAACAGAACTTCAAGTATGGAATGATCAGTATGCTTATGGGCGGAATCGTTACTCACCTTATGTCATGCCAAGAAGAGATAATGGTATGGATAGTGGTTATCATCGCAGAATCGGAATGAATGGAGAATCATACAGAGGAGGTTATGGAGGAAGAGGTGATTCCTTTGGTTACAATGGTGGCTATTACGATAGAGGATATGGAGGAAGATATGGCGGAGACTTTGGAGGATACGGTAGAGGATATGATAGAGGATCCTATTATGGAAGAGGTGGATACAGGGATCCTTATTACAACAACTATGGAGGTTATGATTACGATAGAAGTCGATATGACAGAGACTGGTATGGTGGCAGAGGCAGGTAGGTGGTTTTTATTCAACTATAATTACTTTTATCTTTGGTTATACCTTCTGACACATGAAATCAAAGAGATTATTATGGTTCTAGCAGAAGATACGATTATGGATACCCTGAATATGGTGAGTAACCCTGATGAGATGTTTATATTTTCCTTTTTCCTTGCTTGTAGTATACTAATCAAGTACAATACAGGATATGGAGGTTACGGAGGAGCTCGTATGACCAATCGCGAAATTATGGATAGATTCTCAGTTGGAAGAGGAGGAAACTACGGCTATTATGGACGTGGACGTGGTGGAAGATACTATGATGACTACTACTATTAATTAAAACATTAAGTTGTCACCTTCCAGCAATATTTTGGGGAAACTGAAAAAGACTTGGGTAGTAATCTTGGAGATTTGGAATATCCAGGCTGAGTCAAGACTGATTCGATGATGAATAGTTGTAACATCGGTCAATTAGAACTGGAGTTTAAAACAAGAGTAATTAAAAATGGACATTTCACTTGAATGGAGTTTGCTTTGTGATGTTATATTTGCAGTGCATCATGATAATTGCACTACACTCCCATTCATTTTTTCTTCATTAAATTCAAATATTTACTTTTGGCAGACTTCGTTAAGTTTTATAAAATATATTGTATGTAGATCTACCAACGTATTTATAAAAAAGACGAGCAGTGTTGTAGGTAGCTAGCTAGGGGGTGCGGTACATGGCGTCTTCTTCTTCTTGACATCAACATGACATGCTTGTCATTGGTTTGAGAACCCTTTCAATCCCACTCTATTATACGAATCATTGAATCCCATCCGCTGTTATTGCTCTTATTCTTTTTGTTTAATACCGATAAACCCTAACAACAATATATATATATGAAGAAAACTCAGCATTGTTTAAATATTTTACCATGAAGAAGAAAAGATTCATCAATTTCATGCAAACTATTCTACAAAATGGGGAAACGTAGCGTTACTAAAAAAGGTTACATGGACATTAGCCTTCTCATTCAAATGAATTTTCATGGCATCAAAGTAGACACGAAACTGATGCCAGCTTCAGAGTTTCCTCATTACACTATTCCTTTGCAATCCGGCCCTCTATTCTGATGGACAGTGTTCTCATATTACAAACAACACATGAATATGATTCAACAACTACAAACGAGATTAGACTCGATTGCGTTTCTCTTTCCAACAACTAGTCAGCATTTATTGCTATTGTTATCCATTCCTCTTGTAGGATTCTTACTCTGGTTCTTCCATTGGCCAGGACGAGAAACTAGGATTACTCCAATTCGCGCATCTGCATTCAAACCCAACTTGGTACCAAAGAAACTTGATACAATAGTAATAGGATCTGGATCTGGCGGTTGCTCTTGTGCTAATTTATTGGCACAGAGTGGTCAAAAGGTATTATTGCTTGAGCAGCATGAAGAAAGAACTGGTGGATGCACTCACACATTTCGTCTGGAAGGATGTGAATGGGATACAGGTCTTCATTACACTTCTGAAGGAATGTCATTACCTACTCACAGAGCAGGTGCGCTTCTCAATTTCATGACTCGTGGAAAACAGCAATGGAAAAGATTGGACGACCCATACGACCATGTTTTCTTCCCAAAAGATACAAATGTAGCAGAAGGTCGACCAAATATTGATAACTATGAATTCAATACTGGGGCTGACAAAGTGATCAGCTCTTTAGTTGAAAGGATCGATCCAGGAAATGACGAGCTAAAGAAAAATTGTGAGACATGGATGAAGCTGTGTACTCTCACAAACGAAGGATTTACATCTCTTGGTATTTCCCGAGTGGTACCAGCAATTTTCCACTTTCTACTTCGCAAGCCAATCAAAAAACTTTACAAATTGGCATCTTATACCGTTAGAGATGTTCAATATGCAGTATTCAATCTTGGTTACTCTGTTGAAGATGTACTCAAAGACTGCCCTAGTGCTCCTCCTGGACCTGAACCAGATCCAATATTGCGTAGAGTCAAGGCTGTACTCAATCACCCAATAGGTGACTACGCTGTTCAACCTAGGTAAGTGAAATAAACAATTTTAGTAGTCAACATTGCTGATAAGATATGGCATCTAACAGAAATGTCTTCACTCTCAATTTTGTAGAGTTGCTACGTTTGCAGCACAAGGTATTACTATGGCACACTACATGGAAGGCGCGGCTTACACTGTCGGTCCTACACAAAACATTTCGATCCGTTCCGCAGCGATGCTTAGAGAAATGGGAGGTGAGGTATTATGTGACGCAACAGTCGAGCAAATCGTTATCGAAAGAGGCCGTGCTGTGGGAGTTTTGGTACGCAATACTTCCAATCCAGCAGGTAAAAAGGCTGCTTTGACTGAAATCAGAGCTCGCAATATTGTTTGTGGAACTTCTGTTTTCAATCTATACCATAAGTTAATGCCTAAGGACCACCCAGTTGTCGTGGATTTCCTTGATCCTAAGAAGAGAAGCATTGTGGAGTCTAACGGACATGTCTTCTTGTTCTGTAAAATCAAAGGTACTGCCAATGATTTGAAATTACCTACTCATAATTTGTGGTATTTCAATGGTTACGATCTAGATGAGGCATTTGATAAATACTACATCGATCCGGCACATAATCGTCCTCCTACAGTTTACATTGGATTTCCATGTACAAAGGATCCAACTTGGCCAAAACGCTACCCAAATGTAAGCAATTGTATCCTCATTTCTGATGGTCTCTGGGAATGGTTCACCAAGTGGACAGGAACTACCGTCCATGAGCGAGGCGATGATTATGAAGCATTCAAGAATCAACTGGCACAGCACCTTCTTGATATACTTTACGAACGAGTTCCTCAAGTCAAAGGCAAAGTAGAATTTTGGACACTTGGTACTCCATTGACCGAGGAATCGTACCTAGCATCCTTCTGTGGTGGCTCATACGGTACAAAATGTGATACGAACATGTTTGCTCCTCTTAATCACAAGTGGACTACAACCCCTCATACAAAGATTCCAGGACTTTACATGGCAGGATCAGACGCTTTCCTTCCAGCCGTCTGTGGTGCCATGTATGGTGGTATCTTGGGAGCTGCTGCTGTGTTAGGTTACATTGGCAGTCTGCGTATGACAGTGGCATTTTTGGGTGAATTTGCAACAGCATTCCAGAGAGAAAATCCAAAACTTAGTCGCCCAGTAGCTTACCTAGTTGCTATCAAGAACTTCATCACTGAATACGTGGCAAACTAGTGGGCAGGATTACGATATACATGGAACTTGCAAATCAGGTGGCAACAATCATTACTCATTGCATGTATACATTTAAACATTTCAAAAAAGACTTTGAAGAAGAGACTTCATTCATTACATTACAAACATATCTGCACAACAAAAATATAATACTCATCGAAACATACAGTAATTACATACATAATCAATCGTCAAAAATAGTTATGCTAAGCTTTTGTAAGATTACATTGCGATTTATGTGCATGCTCGTATCTACTTCGGTTCTACTTGAACATGGCCTCACCCTTTCTACTTTCACGTTCCAACAAATCGACCGGTCTCAAAGTTGCTCCTTTACACGTCTCAACTATGTACCCATTCATAACCATCTCATCGAGAATAAAATGAACCTCTTCCAACTGATACATAATATCTAATTCACAAATACTTCCAGCCCATTTATCCATGGTTTCGACAAGGTTATGAATAAATTCCAATAGTCCCAATTCATTCTCTCTGTTTTCAGCAGCTGCACCTTCAACTTGTGTCACATCTACATCAGGCTTTGTGCCAACAATGAAAAATAAGGATGCATATCTTCTGTAAATAGTCTTGTATCCTCTGTATTCGATGAAAGAGCATTGGAGTTCGGAACGTGATAGACATTTTCTAATGATTTCAGATTCAAGAGCTACACGTTCTTCCATTGGTAGCCATTGGTAATATTTTGAGCAGCGGGTCTGACCCTGCTTATTTCTGTATTATTTGTTCATTCATTTGAGAGTAAAAGAAGCTAGTGTGAGAGAAATGTAAAACGTAATATGTCAAACAAGTCATGGCGTTGTGATCGTGATACTACATTGTAGTCAATTGAATGATTGTTTCAGTAGCTTTGAAGCACCTCTCGTTGCACTTACACCATGAGAATAAAAGAAATCATTTCGTGCTGCTATTGAGGATTTTTGATTTGATATAAATGATTGAAGAAGCTTATCTATTTGAAGGAATTCTGTTTTGTTTTGTGTTTTGTTGTCGATGTGAGCGAGCTGAAGAGCTGCACCGTCCATAGTCCGACTATTATGGTGGATCCTACCAAAACCTTTTTACTACGTCCGACGATCGTCGATCCTTCATTTTTTCACCTCTCTCATCTTCATCTATCATCTATTTCCACCAAACTTGAGTAGTAAAAAACATAACTTTGTTGAAATATCAAAGCTGCAATATACTTTCATTACCATGTCTTGCAAATCATCATTGAGAATAGGTGGCCCGTTCGGCAGCGAAACTTCCATTTCAATTCTACAAAAAGAGCTATCAGGTCATTTCCCCTCGGATGAACAAAGTTCAACAACAAGTCTCCAAATCACAAACAAATACTTTGGTGCCAACGTCGAACTTGTACCATTTGACCATACATATAGCTCGGATTCACTTCATAAAGAAGATGGGATCCTACTTATTTTCCCATGTAAAACGCAAATAGACACATTGACCGACCTACACAATACTTTGGAATCAACTGTACCGGAAGTTGGTGATACGCTTCGATTGTGTATATCCACTCATGTACCCAGCGACATTGATACGACGTCTAAATTATATGAAGAGACTTACTCTCAAAGAGTGCTTTGGTGTCTTGATAGAGGATATGAATATATCGAAGTAGATATAACAGAGGGTGGATTACGAGCAGGATTTGATGATCGGGAGAAGGATGGGTTTGCGAGAGTTGTTGAAGCTATGAATGGAACAGTTTGGAGTAGTGCAGTCATGGGGAAAAGTAAAGCATCTATTGCACAGACATTGTTAAATAGTTGCGATGATGAAAATCAACCTGTAAAAGAAGAAAAACCAAAAGCTAATGAAGACAAAATACCTGAAACTGAGAAACCTGTGGAATCCCCAAGCACGGATTGTTCTGAGAATAATATTGTCAGCGACAAGAAAGAAGATAATGAGGATCAGGAAGAAGATTTATTTAATAATTTTGAACAAATGGTAAACGAGGCAAAGAGAATACGTGAAGCTTCGCACAGCGGAAACCTAACTGACGAAGAACGAAGAGCTAGGGCGGGAAATGCTGCGGAGATGTTAATGGGACTTTTGGGTCAGATGGGATTTGACGAAGAAGATGACGATGATGGCAGTTCATATGATTCGAATTCTAACCAATAATCATCAGTTTCTTCATTGTAGAAACAAATTGAATATTTTATTTTCAATAGCTACGTAGGTTTCCTAGGGAATTCCCAAATAAATGATGTCGTCAAGCTGTCACATTAACATGCATTGAACAAATCTTAAATTAAAAAGATAGGCCGCAATGATCAAAACACATACCAATTATATTTATGATCTTACGAGTAGTACAAGCATCACCATTGAAAGCAGAAAGGCCGAGATCGGGTGAAAATGACGTCATAGTCATAACCGTTATAACTGTTTTCTTTTTAGTCCCTTTTCTTTTTGGTCATTTTCTCGATCCACACTTTTCATTGGAAATGCAAAGGACATTTGACAAAATCATGTGGGATAAGATGGCTTGTTACGACGCTCTATCACGAAGGCCCAGGATATTATGATAATAGCTAACTTTCTTATCTTTTTTGGAAGAAAATGGGGAACCCACCAGCTCATTTACTTGTGAATTAGTAAAATATTTGCAGGCGTTTCATACCTCACTTGGTTAAACCCCTCTGAAAGGTGAAGCATGATTTCAGTACATAGACTTAGCAAACGTAGAGTTATTGCCTCCATCATCCTGGGATCGATTCTCTTCCTCAATGTAAATATGCATGTTTTGGAACGTGACCGTATCCTAGAAATTCATCGTGAATTAACTCAGGCTTTGGAGGGCGGTGATTGTTCAATCGACCCTTTATCTGAATTCACGACTCCATCTGCGGAAACAAAGAGGACATTGCTCACATCATACCCTGGTGGCAAGAGATTCGCTTGGCTTGTAATTTCAGCATTGACGTAAGTAGTGTTGTCTCGTTATTTTGATCGAAGCAAACTTTGATGATAGCTCACTTTGAAGTTTATCTTTTCATATTCAAATACATGTGCTTAACACTGCATTCCTAAAATTAGTAATCATGATGTTGCAGATGATTGGAACTTCTCAGGAAAACTGGACGAGAATGTATTGACCCTCAAAACCTCATGGCCGCACGAAGATAGTACATGGAGCTGGAATGACCAAATGGACCAGACCATACTACTGATTCGCAATCCTAGATGGGCAATTCCCGCGTACCATACTATGAGATACGAGTTAGACTTTGCTGTGGACTTTGCGAGCAGCTTAGTTCGTATCCCTTTTCTTTATACTATTCGCCCAGCAGTGGAAGTTTGGGAGGCTTGGCGCGATGAAAACTTTGAAACTGAAATGGATGCATATATTGACCATATCAACTACTGGATGGAAGGTAAGTTTAATGGTGTGATAGAGTATATTTATACCAATAGCTTCTTCTGATATTGATATCTTGATACATAGGAGGGAGAGATCAGACAACTGGGGAAATATCTACCCATTGCTCAGAAAACAAAATTGACTGTCGTCCCAAAGAAATTTTGGATTTTGATACATTCTACAAAGAAAATCCAGATACTGAATTTTACAAGTTAGGCACATTGCTTGACGAAACGTTTTCTGGACCTGAATCATCTGTCGAAGTACTTGCAGCACAGGCGCGAGTGTGTGCACTTGATAAGGTTTATGATACACCGGAGCTTCTTCATGATAATAGTAGAACAATCGGTCCGTTGTCACCACAGTTTAGATTCACATCTACACAACTTCAAATCATGGAAGATAGACTTATTGAGACGAAGAACAAATATTTGCCTCTAGTGACTAACAAGCTTGAAGAAGATCTCGTTTATACATTAACGAGATACATAAAACTCCTAAACGCCGAAAAAACTGTCCAGCTGCAAATTGAATCCCAGGAGTAAATAATCTAAAACTAAAATGAAGAAACTACGATCAATATGAGATGGAACGGAGCTTAGTCACCCATTCCTGCCGGACGCCATCTTGCCTTCTCAATCCCTTGAAACGGCAGTTTATGCGTTTCTCCATCATCAAAAAGAACCGTGATGAGTAGCTCATCTACTACCATCACTGGATCTTCAATTACTACCCCATTGCACCAACCTTCAGTTTCATTCCAAAAGTACTCAATCTTTGTACCTTTCTTTATAGACTTTGCCCAAGGTGGTAAGGAAGGTTTACCAACTTTCAAGTCTCTACTTTCCTCGTCATTTTGTTCAGTGATCTCATCTGTAATCTTCTTTGCTTGAGCAAGGCTGATCTTTTCTTCGACATTCTTCAACACCATACGCAATCTAGCGACACCTTCAGTTTGCGTAAGAATTTGTTTGCGAATATCATTACCTAATGCAGCAAATTCTGCAGCCATGATTGCTACGGCATATAGTCTTTCAGGTCTCGTAGGAGCGATATCTATCATACTTGATGCAAAGATCTGAAATATAGCTGCCATTTCCTCTGCTTGGTTGCGCTGTGCGTTGATTGCATTGACTTTATTTGAGGGGTCGACACCACTTTCTCTTAAAATGGATTCTTCAAGCGGCGACATTTGTTGAGGCTTGACGTCCAGCTTTTGGTCCACAATGCTCTTCATTGCTGCCATGGTTCTAGGAATTAGATCTGTAGAATCAATTGCTTCATAGATGTCTTCTTCGTCATCGTCATCTTCTTCATCCTCATCTTCGTCAATACCAATACCAAAATCATCAAATGTTCCTTCGAAATCATTAAATTCAATAGGTCCATCTTCATCATCATCCTTCTCATCCTCTTTCGTTTCCTCCTTTATCTCTGACTTTTTTGCTTCCAAGTCTCGAGTCTCTATAGGTGGGTCATCCAATACTTCGTCTACAATAGCAATTGGAAAGGGGAATTCCTGGACAACTTCCTTGACAACAAAACGAAATGAACCCTTGTAAAGAAGAGTCAAATCTTCTTCTCCACTCCCCTGTTCTTCATCCGACGACATGGACATACCCATAATATCTGAATCACCTTCAATAGAATTTAGTTCCATTGAACCTGCCGGAGTGGCAACGACAATCTCTCCTGCACAACCTATTGCACCTACCAACGAATCACCTTTCTTCTCAACAATGCATCCAAACATCGGTTCTTCACGGCTTCCATACATCATGGCCTCTGGTGATAAATTTGGTGAAAATTTTGATAGTGTATCAGTGATCATAGTCTTTTGCATACCGGAAGTCAGTGTCATTCCATACACTTGAAGAGTAGACAGTTCCATAGGTAAATGAGCAGCAGGAAGAGGAATGATGGTGTCATCATCTGTAACTTCTAAAAGTGGCATCTTGACGTTCCTACGCTTCATCATATTTGAATATCCACTACCCAAGGATGAATAGAGCTGTGTAGATGTTGTAGATGTTTGCAGGATACTTTGAAGCCTACTTGAAGTCAAAGAAAATGCTTGACATGATGTGAGAATATTGATGACAAAGATTGCCAATAATGAAAGAGAGGAGCAAGTGCTCGGCATTTTGATTTTCCTTTCTTCTTGCAATTGCACAGTGGAAGAATCTTTGCCTTGGTATATTTGCGTATGTTATCAACGGTATGTTTTTTATGGCAATAACATTCCATTCAATTGAACTATTTGAAGAATGTCGATGTCGATGGTTGTGTGAAGATCAAAAAATATCTTCCTTGAAAAGTGAGACTCAGAACCTGTTAAGATTAGGGAAACAATAAAATTTCTCTGCTCATTCGTGTTATAAAAATGGATGACGAGCTGACGAGACTGATGAATAATGATCATGTGATGAATTGAGATCGATGTTGATGAAATTGTTCATTTTCATTTCTACTATCATATGGTACCATACCACATGAGATAGATTACAGACTTATTCTTAGCACCTATTGTGGCCAGCTGTATACTTTTCTCGAAATGAAGACTAGAACTCTTTTTCAAAGTCTTGTTGTGCATCTACTCTTTGCAAGCACAGTAGTTGCATTTTCAACACCCAAATCACCTTTGAATACAAATATCAAAGCAAATCCCTCTCCTATTCAAGTCGCATCGATATATGCAGTAGCTCCAGCTATACCAGCTGTAGTTTTACCTCAATTGACTGAAGTATTTCGTGCCTCACAAAATCAAAATGATTTACTGATTGTCTTGCTGTCCAAACGGATATTTTTATACTTGTTGGCAATCATTGCAACTTCTTATGCAGGATGGAGGGCTTCAACTGCTCTACAAGCCGGCGAGTCTTTAGATTCATTGAATGACGAGATTCTAAAAGGCAAGAGTCCAAAGTTGGTCAGTAGCAATATAAATAAAGATACTTTGACAGAGACGGAAACCAAAGTTGAAGAGAAAGATGACAGTGAAGCTGTATTCGCTGCATTAGATGATGTCGAAGGAGTGAATCAAGGATTTGCGATTTTGTTACCTTTATTCCTAGCATCTGCACTGGCATTCTCGTTCTTTTTAGTGCAATCTCCTTCAGTTGAAGCTGATGCTATTGCAAGTAATACAGATATGCAGGAATTATTTGGAAGCTTGTCAACATTTTCAAACATCATTGTATGCTTACTATTCACAGCTGCAGAGTATCGTTCCTATACACATAAGACTGACGATAATATTGATATTGAAGAAGAAGAAAAGGAAAACTCATTTCCACAAAATCTTTTGACGATTCCAAATGGTTTGGCTTTAGGTTCAGTTTCAGCTGCATCTTTACTACCATTGAAATTAGCGTGGCCATTTCAAAACAGTGTGAATACCGCTTTGGCGGTTACTGTCACACGAGCTGTTGCTCCTTTTTTAATGAGTGAAACTGGATCTATTCGAACAATAGCACTTGCTCTCGCTGGGTTGACAGTTTACGACGTCTTTTCAGTATTTGGAACGAGTGCAATGAGTGTTCAAGCTGCAGGTGCAATCGAACTTGTATCTGCAAGCGAATCAGTCTCAAACGTAGCAACAATTTCAACCGATAGTATATCAACAATTCAATCTTCTTCCAATACATTATCAGATGCATCGGTCATGGAACAAGTGGCAAGATCTAAATTTGAAGGAAGATGGAGTCCTGGTTTGCTCGAAGTGGTATTAGTTGGACGCGTGTCAGATGTTCTTGGTCTGGGGGATATTGTGTTTCCTGCTTGTCTTGTTGCCTGGGGTTACAATTTCAACAAATCATATGCATACACTGCAATTTTTGGATATTTTCTAGGTTCACTTCTAACTGAGGTTGCAAGTACTCTTGGCCCTGTCCAAGGCTTGCCTGCCTTGATTTTCCTTACTCCTAGTATGTTAGGTTGTGTCTCTCTTTTGGCATTCCAACGAGGCGAATTTGATGTTATCTGGGGGGAAGGAAATGATAATGACACTTTGCTCAAAGAATAAAAATAGGAACTATTTGCTATACAAATTTAGAGCTACGAGTACATCTTTATATTTGCCCTACCTTTTCTTCCAGACATTGAACTCTTTTCTCGAGCTTCACCACTGACTTTGTCAAGGAGTCTAGGAGGTGAAACATCCTATTGAAAGCTTCGATATTCATTTCCTTTGTTGAATTGGTATTATTGACACCGTTTGAACATTCGAAACATTCCACTTTCACTTCAGATATAGCGCTGATGCCTGATTTCGTTGTCTGTTCTTCCTTTTCAGTGCCTTGTGATAACTCTTCCAAATTCTGTCTCATTTCCCGACTGTTGACTTTTTCGATTTGACAATGATCTTTCCGATTTCCATCATGAATTGTTGCTTTGAATGTACCCTCAATGTTCCAGACAGTCACATATTTTGATGAAGAAGTCGCAAATTGTTTGCCGTCATCTGAGAAGCAACACAATAGATTTCTACATGATCCAGTGTCATGATTAGCCTCGTTCGAATGATGGACAGTAAAAAGAGCATTGTGGATGCGGTTGTCATAGAGTGAAAAGGTATGATTATGACTTGTGTCGATTGAGCCAATTAGCAATTGTCCTGAGCTCTTGTGATAACTTATTCCTTTGAAAAAGTGCTCGCCATAAGATTGGACCACCTTGTCACTTCTAAGGTCGAAAATTTGAACTGCGCCATTTAGAGTTGCAGCTATAATATTTCCATCTGGATGAATGTCTATCTCATTGATTCCATATGATCCTGTATGGTATATGGTTGTATTTTCGCCCTTTACAATATCCCATATTCGTAGAGTTCCGTCATCAGAGCCAGATGCTACAAGTTCTGATTCCTTTGGGTGAAATTTACAAGTGTTGACCCAGTTCGAGTGCCCTACAAGTGTTTTTTCAAAATGGCCGCATTTTTGTTTTGCTAAATTCCAAAGTCTAAGGCTCTTATCATTACTACATGAAACGAGCAGAGACTTTTGATGAGGAGAAAATTGAACTCCTCGAACTTCTTTAGTATGACCTCGGAGGTTCAAAGCGTCGGAAACATCGGTTGCTTTTGCATATGGAGTCCACAGACGAACTGTGTGATCGTGTGAAGCTGCAGCTATTAATGATCCATTATTAGAGTAAGCTATTTGATTGATACCCCCTTTATTGCCTCTGAAACGAAGGACTCGACTCCTTTCTTCACCTCTATCCCAATTCGAAACGATTACTTGACCATCGATGGAAGAAGTTGCAAGTTGTTGATGGGATTTGATTGATTTCTGAGTTTTTCGATAGCTTTGCAAAGCTTCAGTGTTGGGATGAAACTGCAAACTGGTGATGTTTGCTTTGTTGCTATTGATATCTCGATCTTTTGTTACAAGCATAGTAGTATTGCAGGAGTGAATGTTTGACGATAGAGAGCAGTGGTTTTCAGTTTTGAGTGCAATTCTAAAAAAATTTGAAAATTAGTAATTGTTTTTATTTACCGTATATTCAGTATAAATAACACATTTTTTTGGGATATGCAATGAGAGCATACTTACATTTGTGTATTTCTGTATTCGCATTTTTAACATAACGCAGGTTCCATATCATTTTTTAGAAATCCTAAAGTTCATCGTGAATAATTGTAGCTTGCCCAGGTTCTTCTACACTTAATTTCAAAGCCTTTGACCAAGAACTCTGCTCACCACTAGCAGAACTATATTTCAAATGAAAATATTGTACCCCTTTTGTGATAGCAGGCATTACTATACTAGGATAACCACCATAATTTCCCGTAGACTTGACTACCTTGGACGCAGTGTTTGCCTTCTCTATTCCTGATTCGTCAATAAGATCTAGACAATTGTGGCAAATTTCGTAACTCTCGGCAGAACGATGTGGTTTCCATGATAGGATGAGTTTCAGTAGGTCTTCTTCACCTTCTACAAGTTCTCCAGACCTATGAAAATGTTGCTTGACACGTGTTGCTTGTGGAATAAGTTCGGGTCTCTCTAGTTCAGCAGCGACTGTTGAGCAACTTAGGAGAAAGAAGAGGCTTGTACGAAATGATTTCATTTTTAATGGTGTTGGAAGTCTTTCTTCTACTATCTAACTTGTCGTACGTACTACGACTATACTGTAGGTCGAGTATTAAAGTTTTATGACTATAGCCACCACAATTCTAACTTCAATTGTCGATGTTGATCTGGATGTGCAGTACTAATCGTAGGCAAGCCTACGTGGAATGAAGGAGCCCAAGCTCTACTCCCTAGCTACGAGATAGTAATCTCAACCTTATTACAATGACAAAGACATAACAAACTTGTCATAACAGGAAGGTGTATTCCTACAAAGAAGGTGAGAATCAAACTCAAACCAGAGGGCGGAGGGTGGGTGAAATCAAGTACAACCACATCACGATCAACAAAGCGATTGAACGTCAGCTTTGAAAAACAATGACAAAAAGGAGAGAGAGAAAATCTTGGTTTTCAAAGTCTGCACGGGACTCAAATCGAATTTCATTACAGAATCAAAAATGACTATAGCCACCACAATTCTAACTTCAATTGTCGATGTTGATCTGGATGTGCAGTACTAATCGTAGGCAAGCCTACGTGGAATGAAGGAGCCCAAGCTCTACTCCCTAGCTACGAGATAGTAATCTCAACCTTATTACAATGACAAAGACATAACAAACTTGTCATAACAGGAAGGTGTATTCCTACAAAGAAGGTGAGAATCAAACTCAAACCAGGGATGAAGTGAGAGCGGAGAAGAAGGACTCCGAATACACGATATTTGATTGAACCATTTTTGGAGTGTATGGATCTTACTTAGATCTTAATTATTAATTGAAATTTGAAGAAAATCCAATACGGAGGAGTTAGTGATTTTCTGCAAAGTATCGTCATCAAGTTGAGCAATTTGGCGTTTGATGTAAGCCATAAATGCCAGAGAGAGCCAGCGACCATGAAGCTTGATATAAGAGTCACTTTTCCCAGCGAGATGTAACATTAAAGCTAAAGAGCATCGTAAAGAATGAGTACCAATTGAATTGGGGTCCAAACCAAGGGTTTGTTGACCCATAGTTCTCGCTACAGATTGAAGTCTTTGACCTATTTGTGGGCTCTTTACATGTTTCAGCTTCCCATCTATCAGATATACATCAACGTGTGTATCCCCGTTTGTATTTGGGTATCCTCTTATTCTTTGTACAATTTTCACTGCTGTTAGAACTGGGCAGAGGTCGTTTCCAGTCTTGGAATTTGTGACAGTATCATTCTTAACTCCATTTTTCGCATTGAAAGTGATTGCTACTGCGGAGGCGTTTCCAATATTCTCATGGTTCCATCCAACTTGAGATCCATCAACGAAAAAGATAAAATCCTTGAGACATAATTTCTTAGTCTTTTTGTCTTGGGAATTTGGAGTATCCGAATACTCACATGATCTAGCCATGTAGAAGAAAGCCAAAATTATTAGTTGATAAATCGCTCTGTCATGCTCATTGAGTCCTGCTAGATTCCTGACAATGAACCAGAAGAATGCCAAAGGTAGAGCTGGCTGTCTCTTAACTGGCCCATCTTGCTTCTCGTAAAACATCAGTTGTCGCTTAAGTTGGATACACTTTTCACTTGATTGGTCCAATGATGGGTCAGGAAGTCCATTCGCTCTGAATGTCTTACAAATTGTGTCGATGGTAGTTTGAACGGTGTCTCTTCGAAGTTTATCTTGTGTAGTGAAGCCAAACTCATTATTTCTGATCGCGTACGCGAAAGCACAGAGGATCGCATTTCTTTTCGTTTTATCTGTTGTAAGGAGGAAAGTGTCAAGATCGGCTTTGGTTGTAAATTTCTCCCATTTTCCAAACCTAGCTTTATCTTTTTGACAAGTTCCTTTGGTAACTCCATGAGTTGCGTCGCTTCTAGCACGATCGATTCGATCCATAAGATAATCTCCTCCGGTAAGTCCATCACTATTAGATCCATCTTCCCTTCTTTGACTGGGTTCGGTTTGTTCAACTGTTTAATTTTTGAAATGACAGCGAGGTTAGATAAATTTTTATTTCTGGAAAGAGCATCTGCAATTTCATTCTCTACCCCAGGAGTATGTTGAGTGTATATTGAAACATCATGCGACAGAAGAATCTCAGCAAGTTTTCTAGAAATTTTCTCACGCAGAATAGATTGAACATGCTCCTTTGAGTCATAATACTTTGAAGTCAACATCCACTTGAGGGCTGTCATGTTGTCAGATTGATCTAAGAATTTCATGCCCTGACCGTTATCGATATCCAAAAGAAGAATTGCATACCAGATGTTCACAACACCAGCAAGTTGTTCCCAGGTATTGATATGAATGAAGTCATTACCTTTGATGGCAGTATCAAAAATGTATCTCCAGGCGAAGCCAAGATCATTGAAGCCTCCTATACCTTCTTCGCTGCTCGCGTCTTGCTTCAGAAAGAGACTTGGGATCGTTGGATTTACATGATTCAGAGATCTACCATCCACCATCAGCTTCTTGAGAAGAACTGTCCATAATTCAAGATCTAGGATTTCTCCCTTGTGGAGTTTAGCTCTTGTATATTTCTCAGCTCTCGATAAACAATTTCTGATACGAGCAAGAAAGAATCTTCCTTCATTGCAGATATGAGCTGCTTCATTCAGTTTTCCAATTAAAGATTCCAGCTCCTGTTTTGTAACCCAATCATTGGAGCAGCCTTTGTCGATAATAGAGGACAGATCATGTAGCCAGCGGCGGCCTTTCTCATCAGGAATATATATCCTAAATAGTCTCGTGTTGAAAAGCCAACCAAGCACAATCTTTAATTCTTCCAATCTACCTTCAGCTCGGAGTTTGGTGATCTTGAGAATAGTGTTCCTCTTAATGTATTCATTCTTTGCAAGAGGTCGAAACAAGAGCTCCAAGGCAATTGCTGCTGCTTCTCTTGCCTTTGCCTCCATTTCTATATCTTTCAACAGAATATTGATCATATCATCAACGAAGACATCCCAATAGGATCGTCTTTCTTCAGTCTCATGGAGTAACGGAATTGCAAAGCCGAACTCAATATCCTCTGGTAATACCTTAGTTCTTGGAACAGAGTCTGAGAATGAAGATTTCAACTTCTTTGGATCGAAGAACTCATTGTTCATTAAATGATTCGCAACATCGGTCACTGTTTCGCTAACCAAGCCAAACTTTCCTGGACCTTGGTTACTACCAAAGGGCATCCTCAAGTCTAGATAAGCTGTATCATCCAACACCGAAAGGAACATCGGAGAATATCTTAGAAGAACACTCATTCTTCTGAAAGCAGCATCAATGTCGAATTTTGCGAGGAGGATTGGTATCAGAGGATTGTTCAGTCTCATCTGATGAATCTGAAAAGAACATCTCTTCAGGCAAGGGCCATAATAGATCTCCTCCAGCTTGTCTTCTTCAACCATTTCGTTCAGAGATTTTCCCGAGCCCCACTGGGATGACAAGTTGTGGGTCGTCCTTCTCTTAATTTGGGGCTTCCCCATCTCATCAATAGTCCATTGTACTGCGCAGCCAAGGGGTGTAATTCCAGCGTCCTTGAGTTTTGCTGCACACTCGAGAGTGATCGGGATTGCTCTTCCATGATCCACCTCTTTAAATTGATTTTCTTTCACAGATTTCTTCGCTTCAGGGTCTTTCATCGTACTGCTGTTTCCTTTATCGAAGGCTTCTTGAAAGTCTGAGAGTTTTTCTTGTTCAGTTCTTTCATCAGAAACTCCAAGATCCACTCCTTCGTCCATGATTTTCTTCAGTTTCTCCCAATCCTTGTGTACACTTAGAAGGCATTCCACTTCCTCAGAACTCCGAAACTCTGCTCCAGGATGGACTGCGGAATAAAGATGGGCATCGAAAAGACGATCCAAGTCATAATCAAATTCTTCAATCAATTTTGAGTTGAAAATTTTGGCTCTCTCTGTATTCTCAAACATGAATGGAGGAGGGGGAAGTTCTAAGGATGGAGAATTCAAGATCCTTGCAATATTTGAGACAAAGTCTCTTTTCATCACCTCGATTGTTGGGGGAGATTTGGAAGGAGGAGAGGGAGCACGAGTGGTTCCGTCAAGCAAAGTAGCTGAGTCTGACGTATCTTCAGTATCCATCACAACTTCATCAAACAAGGGAGTCGAATTTGAGATCTCATCAACCATTGTAAGTGACTTACATTCAGGTGCGTCGATAATTGTCATGTTCAAAGCTAAAACAATAATAATGAGTAAACAATAAAAGAGGATTTATTGTTATTCTGAATCAAAGTTCTGTGACTTGTGAGTCACTCAACTAACCTAGAAGCTCTGCTCTGTATTTTGCGATCTTGGCTTTCTCAGCTGGTGTAAGATTCACAAAGTGAGCACGGGTGTTGCAGTTCGATTTGTTGCAGCTTCCACTGAAGTAAAATCTGCAGCACATCTCTTTACTGCGAATGACAGGGGTAGAGATACCTTTGGATTCTTCCAGAGTCTTGCGGACGTTGACGTTTGCCTTCTCGCCCCAGTTCTCAATTGCGAGGTCTGGACAGTCACAAACTCTTTCCACTTTCTGTCTCTTCTTTGGCTTCTTGGTGGGTTTCGAATCCAAGTCTTGACTGGTCTGAGTTGGAACTGATAGAGCTGCAGACTCAATCTTCCATCTATTCATGAAGGTCCCACTTGCAATATCATCCATTAGCTCCTCAAAGTTCAAGAGGCTTGGCTTTGGAGAAAGATCCCAACAGGAATTGACAAACTTAGCAATCTTGGAGTTCACACCATTGAGGAATGTAATTAGAAGATCCTTCCCTTGAATCCTAAAGAAACTGTTGAAATTCGCCTTGTTCTTGGTAAAGGCTGTCATTAGCTCTGAATATTTGGAGCAAAGTAGACTGCCCGGGATCAGAGATTCTAAAATCTCACCATATCCAAGAAGTACGAGTTCCAAGTCCGTCAATGTCTTTGGGGCTGTTACCTTCGAGTGGAGAAGGTCTTGGAAGTTGTGACCTTTCATGAGGTCTGGGAGCAAGGCCGGAGCTACACTATCAGCTGTACCCATGATATCCGCAATCTCAACACTCTCATCCTTGGCCTTGCACATGAAGATGGAGAGACCATTTGGTTGCTGATTGTACAAAGTGTTTGTCTCTAGGCTACTTCTCAAGGATGACATGACAGCAGGTTGGACAGAGACTTGTCTAGAAACCGAGTTTAGAAATCTAGCCATTGCAGCACCATCTTTCTGCTTGTAGAGAGCCTGCACACCATCGGGAACATCGACTACGGTGGAGATGCCATCTGATCCTAGGAGACACCAGGCTTTGGACAATCTCTCATTACCTATAGTGTCGAAGAAGGTAGTGCTGGACTTCTTCTTCAAACCACCAACTGCTTCAATTAGACCTACTAAAAGATCATTGGCAACATTCTGTTGCTGAGGTATCTGAGTCTGCTGTGCTTGCACTACCTGTGGTCTAGATAAACAATCCGCCGCCTGTGTACTCTGTCCTACTACGTGTTCTACTTGAAAAGGAGGAGGCTGTTCAGTATCTACCTGCACTGGAGGGTCTTCCACATTCTGTTCACCTCCTTCTTCCTCAACTGCTTCCTGAGTCCATTGAAGAACTAAATTTTGACTCTTTGAGTAGAGCTCACCAGCCGGAAGAGGTTCAAACATCGAACAGGCTGCATTCTTCAGATCATCAGGAACCACACAGCCTAGTACTAGAAAAGATAGCAAGTCACGAAGAGGGGCACTCAAAGGTCTTCTTGTTTTCTTGTTATTTGAAGCGGTGAAGGCTGAAAGATTCTGCTGGTCTAACCAACTGAGAGTAGCTAAAAGACAGTCCGTTGGGGTACTAGCATTTTGCGAGAGTAGAAACTTGAATAGAGCAGGAGGAACAGCTGCACAATTTTGCACAGGTAGACTATCATCCTTCGAAGTAGCGGATACTTGCATCTTGGGTAGGTTCCTGATCACCTCTTCATCCTCTCGCTTTGTGAGCAACTTGATATCAAATCCATCAAGATAAAGCTGAGCGGGTGGAGCTGCATAGAAGGAGAGGAGTATTGCCTTGTCCGACTTTGGACTAGTGACTGCCACCAGATACTGTTCTTCACCGACGAGACTTGTTTCATCTGGAATGAATCTCAGATGAGCAAAGGAGTACATGACCGAAAGTTGACCTTCCACCAAACACAAGGAGAGGACTGGAGCATCACCTACTGGAAACAAGGGGCTCCGAGCTAGGTCAACAAAGAGTTCAGCAGAAGGCTTTGCTCTCAAAATAGCACCGTCGGAGTTGATGTCTAGCAAGCCGGTGGAGATAATGGTCTCTCTCTTGAATCTTATGAGCTCTCTCTTGAACGGGAAAGGTACAGATAGACCTTCCGATGAGGAGAAGTTATCTAGAGACGACATGGTAGACTGCGAATGGATGGAAACTATAGATATGGAATGTTGTGAAGGGGAGACTTGCATTCAATCTTCCACTTTTGAGAATTATGAGAGGAGTTGTTGGCAGTCAGCTTCACGGAGTTCTATTCCACTCCATTTTCCACCTCTGTTAGGGTTAGGGTTAGATTATCGTCATTGTTAGCGTCATTGGAATCTTGACGAACTTCGAAGAGTTGTCATCAAACGCAAACGAGAAGGGCTAATGAGAAGCATGTTCTTTCCTCTTCATTCACAATGCTCATAATTAATTAAACTAATCATCAAAGTTAATCCCACTAACTGCAAACCATTCCCTTGTTGCAGCATTATGAATTCATAGCTTAAAACAATGATGGAAGATAAAGAAAAGAATTAGAAACAATAATTGCAAGTACTCTCGAAAGCAAGGTTGAGGAAAAGCAAGTTCGGCTTGTCAAGATAAATCAAGACTTTTAAGAAGAGGCAATCGTGGTTCGACCAGAAGACCAATGTTAGTCCAATAGAAGGATTGCAAAGAGCGCAGCAATTCCTCAGAGGCTTCAAGGTCGTTGTATGAACTAATGATTGGATACTCAAGAATTTCAACCAAGAACTTTTCCTAGAAATGGAAAGAGATATCAAGAGCAATCAAAATAGAGATGCACAAGCTTCTTCCTAGAAGTGTGCACTACGCAAAAACAATGCTACAGAAGCTAGCAATACTAACGATGAGGTAGGAACGGTAGGATCAATGCCGTAGCAATCCTAATCACATCGACAGGAAATTTTGAACTCAAGAAGTCTATAAAAAGTGAGTATAGTAATACTTCTTTCAATTTTCAACATATATACAAAACATAAGACAAGACTCGTCGAGGTCTTCAAAATAAATAAAAGGCTTCATCGATAAAAAGTCTTTAACAATACATAAAGCTGGACTCATCTCTGGAAGTGAGTATGAGGTCTAAAAGCATATTTAAATAAAGGACTTCATTGTTAAAAAGTCCACAATAAATGGTACCAAATAAACAAAAATAAATAAATAAAAGACTTCATCGATAAAAAGTCTTCAATACAAAGCTCGACTCATCTCTGAAGTGAGTATGAGGTCTTACAAAAGCTTTGAAATAAAAATAACATACAAAAGATGCGCCAAAAATAAAAAGAGCGTACATAATCATTCTCTCGAGAAGAGATAAAAAAGGACTTCATCGATAAAAGTCTACAATACAAAGCTTGACTCATCTCTGGAAGTGAGAATGAGGTCTTGCCAAAGCTTTGAAAAATATATATATATAAAAGTCTACAATACAAAGCTTGACTCATCTCTGGAAGTGAGAATGAGGTCTTGCCAAAGCTTTGAAAAATATATATATAAATAAAAGATGCGCCAAAAATAAAAAGAGCGTACATAATCATTCTCTCGAGAAGAGATAAAAAAGGACTTCATCGATAAAAGTCTACAATACAAAGCTTGACTCATCTCTGGAAGTGAGAATGAGGTCTTGCCAAAGCTTTGAAAAATATATATATAAATAAAAGATGCGCCAAGATAAAAGCGTACATAGTCATTATTCTCTCGAGAAGAGATATTTGAAATACATAAATAAAAGATGCGCCAAATTCAAATAGCGTAATCTTCATCTCAAAAAGAGATACAAATTTAAATAGCGTAGTCTATTAGAAGTAAATCTCATATAGAGATACAAATATATAGCATGTCTCACGTTAAGAGATGCACATATACATATACAAAATTGGGAAAAATAAATAAAGGAAGCACAAAAATGATTTCCATCGTCAAAAATGAAATCGAGAAATGCAAATCATGAGGGGGATAGTGCTACGACATGCTAATAAGCCTATTTAGATTATCGTCATTGTTAGCGTCATTGGAATCTTGACGAACTTCGAAGAGTTGTCATCAAACGCAAACGAGAAGGGCTAATGAGAAGCATGTTCTTTCCTCTTCATTCACAATGCTCATAATTAATTAAACTAATCATCAAAGTTAATCCCACTAACTGCAAACCATTCCCTTGTTGCAGCAACCTCCAGAATTCAGGCGATTTAGCTTGGCGGGCTTAGTCGTGTGAAGCAACCAACTGTTCTGCCATCTGCTTTTCTGACGGAAACTGTTCTGCGACTTTCCATGAAATGCAAATGCAAAAATGTCCCACGAAACTCGAGAGATTTAGTTTCCTTCAAATTTCAGTGAAATTGGGATTTGAAATTCTTGACACCTTTTTTAGTGAGAGGTGCAACCTTCAAGGTTTGAGCTTTGATTACGGAGTATCGAATCTCATCTCCGGTTTTAATGTACACGTCGAGTGCAGAGTTTACTTCTCTGGCGTTAAGGAGTTTGCTACTCCTGCTTTATTTCAGAATTGGCGTCTCTGGATTTTCAAGAGTTGGTCTCTCATTGCTTTATTACAGAGTTGGCGTCTCTGGATTTCAAAAGTTGGTCTCTTATTCGGGCTTTTGAGAGCAGAGTTTCGCATCTCCGGCTTTGGGTGAACAGAGTTTTTCCTCTCTGGATTTCAAAAGTTGATCTCTTTTTCGGGCTTTGAGGGCAGAGTTTCGCATCTCTGGTTTGGTACTGAAGAGTTTTCTCTCTTTTGAAATTCAATCGATTCGACTTGTCGTTTCTTGTTTTTCTTACCTTTACTGCTTCGTCCGTTGCCTAATACTATACTAGAGAGTAATGTAATGATTGATTCATTGAGTTTAATCGATTTTAGAGTATTGAAATCAAGTACAACCACATCACGATCAACAAAGCGATTGAACGTCAGCTTTGAAAAACAATGACAAAAAGGAGAGAGAGAAAATCTTGGTTTTCAAAGTCTGCACGGGACTCAAATCGAATTTCATTACAGAATCAAAAAGAAGCGATGACCCTTGATCTCCGAATTTGGAATCGAAATGTTGAGAGAGTTCTTTCAAAAAACATCCAGCACCAAGCTTTTAGTAATAATTTTGAACAAATTACTTGTACTTCTCTTAGTTTACTTTTTAATTATAACTTATATAATATATGTTTTCATTTTATAAATCATGACTTGATTTATGCTGTCGCTTCTTCAGCTTCAATAGCAGCCTCGTGATTCTTTTGCATAGTTACTGATGCAATATATCTATTCAAAATAAGAACAAGCTCAGATTCTAACTGTCCTTGAGCGGTCATGCGCATTACATACTTGTTTCTAGTCTCAACTAATTTGTCTTCCATTAATTGAAGCTGTGCAGAAGTGAATCTAAACTCAGGTGCAAGAGGCTTGCCCTCGCCGTTTCTAAAGTTGTTGTGACGAAGTTCTGATGTATCATAAACCTTGTCAAGTGCACATACTCGAGCTTGAGTAGCAAGTAATTCTACGCTTGTTTCGTTGGTGTAAGCTCCATCAAGAATTTGACTTAGCTTATAAAATTCAGTGTCTGGATTTTCCTTGTAGAATGTATCAAAGTCCAACACAGTTTTTGGACGACAGTCAATCTTATTGTCGGCACATTCAGAGTCAATTTCTCCAGTGACTGTGTTTTTACCGCCTAAAGTGGAATGAAAAAGTTAGAACTCTGTAATATTGAATAAGAAAAGAAGGTAGATGTAGTGCTTACCATCCATCCAGTAGTCAATATGGTCAATGTAAGCATCCAATTCAGTCTCAAAGTTTTCATCACGCCAAGCCTCCCAAAGTTCCACACTTGGTCTACCTGTGTAAATGTACGGAATACGAACTAGACTGCTCGCCCAATCGTCTGAAAAATCAAGTTCGTATCTCATGGCATGGTAAGATGGAATCGCCCATCTTGGATTACGTAGAAGGAGAATAGTCTGATCCATTTGGTTATCCCAGCTCCAAACACTATCTGCGTGCGGCCATGATGTTTTGAGGGTCAATACATTCTCGTATAGCTTTCCTGAAAAGTTCCAATCATCTGCAACATCGTAGTTTCTGTGAAATAAAAATGTTAGTAGGCCTGCTATGTTAAGTCACGATGACTATCAATTCCTCCGAAGCATAGTAAACTTACGTTAAAGCACTGATGACAAGCCAGGTAAAGCGTTTTCCACTCCCTGGATACGAAGTAAGAAGTGTTCTAGGGGTATCTTCCGATGGTGTAACGTATTCTGATACAGGTGTGATTGTACAGCCTCCTCCCTCGAGGGCTTTGGTTAGCTGACGATGATCCTGTAAAATACGGTTTCGCTCTGCAATGTGCATATTCACATTTAGGAATAGAACCGATCCCAAGACGATGGAAGCAATAGTTTTGCGTTTGTTGAACATGGGTATGTGTTTGAATAATATATTGATGATGTGGATGTACTTAGTACAGTGAAACTTTCGCCACAAGTGTTTTGTGATCACCAGAGTGAGGGAGGTGAAATCGTTAGTATTCATCATGCATGCTATCGTGAGGCTTCCTCCATAGTTTTTCTACTAGTGTTTGAAAGTGATAAAGTAAGAAGGCTAAGGAGTGAAGAGAATATCATTTTTTCCTTCCATTCTCCAAAACTCGAAAATACAGTCGCAGAAATGTGAGCAAAATATCATAAACAAAGCTAATGACCTTTAATGACTTTCATTGACAGGTGTCAAAGGATCAGCGGAGTTTTTCTTTTCCCTTCAGTTTCAAAGGTCATTGTCATTTTTTTACATTTAAAGGATTCTTGACACACGAGAATCCATTTTAAGTACTAAGTAAAAAAATCTATACTAATCAAACACTTTCCTCTTTTACAGGATACGAAGCCTTTTACTGTTTCATTTACCACCATTTTCTTCTCGTGAGTGGGTAATTGTCTCATAACATACTCCTATACCAAAAAATATTAGTGTTGATTCTCGTCTTCACCCTCGTATAGCTTGATATAAACTCCGTTTTGCCTACCGATATATAATACATTTCTATCAAAAGTATAGTCCATTATTGACTTTCCTTCATCATCTTCGTTACCAGCGCCCTCTAGGTCGATAAAGTATAAATCTTTATTGTTGTGAAAATATTTCGTGTGAGCATTGATATTCACAGCCAAACAGTTGAAATGAAGGCAATGAAATTATACCTGAAATTGATAAAACCTACCTCTACATTGCTCAATCATTGAAATAAGAGGTTCTGTGTATGGTAAATTATTGTCCTCGTAACAATCAGTAATGCCCTCTTCTACACTAAAAGATCCACGAATATCCAGTCTTGGATTGTTTAGAATTGAACATCTTCGAATAAGTATACATGAAGCGCTGTAAATACAACTTACCTTTGTAACGAAGTAGTGCAGCTCTGAAGTTGCACGATATCATGTGGATATATACAGCCATATGGTAGAGATAATACCTCCAGTACGTCGAAGGCATCTCGAAGAATATTTGATCCGCTGATGTATCTGGACAGATCGTTTACTCCATGCCAGTGCAACTCCTTTAAATTTGGAGCATTTGTGATGATTGACTCAAGCAACTCTTTGCTTCTTTCAGAGAATTTGACATTGCAGGTTTGTATCTGAATTGACGAGCAAAAGCTTAGCTTTGAAAGCTGAAAGGAGTACATGCCTAGGACGGGTCCGTCCAGCTGCTTGTCACGAGGCACCTGATAAATCTCACCATCCTTAATCAAAAGCTCGTAAATGGCAGGAATATCAATGATTCCTCTCAAAAGTGAAAAGGAGTAGTAAACCTCTCCCTGTTCTTTAATTCGTGAATTTGTTGCAAGACGGATCTTTTCTTCTTTTGTCTCTCTTTCTTCGCCTTCGGCTTTTAATATAGCATTGATTCTACTGACTTCCTTCAAGTAATCTTCCACTGTCATGACATCAATGAGATTCTCTTGATCATTTTCGCGATTTGAAAGAACATGTGAACTCCAAGGCAAATTGGGCTCATTCCCTGCTACCCTTTCCTCGTAACTTAGCTCTACTTCGTCATCTTCGCTGTATTCAGCACTATCTGAATCGTACTCAGTAATGCCATAAAACTCATCATAATGTTCGAAATGACTAGAGTCACGACGAACCTCTCGAGCCTTTTGAATGGCCTCGTCCCTGGTCGAATAAGACTCCTGTGATCTAGTAAGAGAGAAATAAGAAGATTTGTAAAGATCAACTTCATTTGTCACTATACAAACTCTTCTAGTTGGATGCAAAATATCAACAACAATCCATCTGTTGTCATCAGCTAACGCTTGGTCAATCTCCCCACTCATATTACATTGTCTAGTATATGAAACAATGAGAACAGTATGTGTACAAAATATTTGTCTCGATACACACCTATCGATTTCAATCATTGAAACAAGATTTAGAATAGACCAAAGAAATGTCATCATGTCAAAATGGAAAGTGATGTTTTATATAGAGTATTCGAAGCATTTACTCTTTGTAACCAAACAAAGGACTATGATTCCAATATCTAATTCTATTACTATTCTATTATTCAACACTATCCATATTGAGGAAACGCAATCTTACTAACAACCATCTCGGCTATCAACATTGCATCGACTATTATCCTTTCTACTGGAGAACAAAGATTTCATTCCTAATATTCTACCTCGTTTCACCAAGCTACCACTCTTCTTATCCTCCTTTTTCAAGGAACTTGGAGTTGACAAATTGCTAAGGCTAGATTTTTGGTTCTTGTACAAATCAATTACTTTTCTTCTTGCATCATAGAAGCTTCCATCTTCAAAGGTTGAAACTGTACTTTGTGTATATGTTTCATCATTATTCTGAACGAGTGGCGATGGTGGGTCTCTTAGGCTCAAGTGAACAGCATCATCCGTACTATTACTAACGACTCGTTTGTTACTTTGTACAGATGGTTTCTTTGGAAAGATATTATAACCTACAATGCCATTGATGATTCGTTTCGATATATATTTGCTCTTCTTCCTCAAAGAGCTATAAAGATTATCCATATCAAGTGTTAATTCCATGGAATCAAATTCATTCTTGGAAGGTGGTAATTGTCTCTTCAGACTCATCGTTCCATTCGTGGACAAGGTACTTTTATGAAGGGTCAAATCAGTGTTGATTCGAACGACTATTTGCACTTTGTACTCTACATGCAACTGTATTGGATCGTCTTCCGATTCACTTTCAAGAGATGATATTGAAAAACTGGATTTCGCTTTTATAGGGATAGCAGGTGACTGATGGCATGAATCAGCATAGGATTCAAGAGCTTTCAAAATACTTTCTCTTTTAATCGTGCGCATGTTCTCCCCTGAATCATGTTCTAGCTCAAATTTTTGAATCAAATGAAATAACTGTTGTTCAAGATCTATTTCAATTAATCTTCCAAAAGATGCAATTAAATTTCTCAGCATTGTAAGGCAAGCTTTGGACGGAGATTGTGAATTGAGAGTTCTTGACATGAGCTCTTGTAAAACCTCATGATTTGCTGCTATTCGTCTAGAGTACATTCTTTGCCTTGTCACTTTAAGAGATAGACATGGAGTTGAAGTGGCATCTTCTAGTCCAAACACATAGGATGGTACTTTGGTGTTTGTAATTGCTTGTTGGCTTTCAATGTGCAATGAATTTGAAACGATTGAGTGTTCTGTCTGTTCGTCGTAGATTGTATTCAAGCTAGAAACAAAATCACCTATTGTAGATTCTTGTACAGTCTGCATATTTTTGTTTTTAGAAATTTAAAATGAATGTGGTGGTTGCTTTTATAAGTCTAGTGATGTGCGCCAAGTAAAGGAGGTAAGGTTTGTTCTTTCTATGGTTTTTCTGCAGTGTGACTTTAGGAGGTTGTTCCTTTCATTCGTACTTTTCGCCAAAGATCCAAATTTGTGAGAAGACATGGTTTACGACATTGAAATCAGTCCAATTTTATAGGATACACGAGTCAGTCGTTCCCATTCTTGGGAAAAATTAGCTCAATCCGTTTCCCGAATAAATGACGAAAATAAAGAGAAACGAATGTACTAATGTGCTTTTCTCCAAGACCTATGTACGAGTACATATCTAACCACGAGCTGTTGAATCAAACATTATGGAAGATCGTGATTCAACTTCAAAAGCAAGAAAGAATAGTGTGAACATTGGAGGATCAAAAGGACATGTCGAAGAATGCGTGACCGATGAAAACTTTTGCAAGATCTTTCTCTATTTTCGATGGAAAATGATTCGAAATTGTACAGGTAGATATACTTGTCGAGATCATAAAAAGGTTAGTATGTTACCACCAATGGACCTATTGAATGCAGCAGGTATAGTGACGGTCAATAATGAAGATGATGACACGTCGTTGCTTTTCAAACAATATTACATTACTTTTGACCATGAGAGACGGAAAGATCCAATTTACGTCATTCCTTTCTCGCAGGATGCAAAGACAGGCCTTATTTCATATATAAAGTCTACTACTGACGAAACTGGGGAGAGTGTAAGCTATGTTCATACATTGAATTCACCAAGTGGTTTCCAGAGAAAATTAGAAGCAATCCAAGTGGTCTTGAGTGACGAATATCTTGTGTAGAGTGTAAGCATTTTCTGTCGAATAAACCCACAGTCAATCTAGACTATTTCTACGTAAACCAAACAAAAGATTTTACAGATCACCTTTAGTAAAACTATTTATTTACCCATTAAAAGTCACCCATTCCTCCTGTATCGACCACACTATCTTGAGCGTAGTACATTTCCAATATTTGATCACTTGTGGTAGCTTGATCAGGGCGCTTGTCATCTCTGAGTCTTTCAAAACGAGGAAAGCGAAGTCCAATTCCACGTCCAGCTTCACCCGTCTTGTCGACTGCACCCTTGTGAGTGGAGGATTTTGACAAATCGGCTGCCTTCACTTCCCAAACTTGGCAAGAGTCAAACCAAACATCACATGCGAGAGAATCAGATACATTGTAGGAAAAGGCCTTTTCTTCGATAATGTGCTCGTTGAGCCCCTTTGATAATGATTTGAGATCTTCATCTGAAAATCCTGTTCCAATTTTACAAACACTTTGATACTCTTCACTGTCAACATCATAGCAAGCCAACAAATAGGCTCCGTATACTCCTGTTCTTTTTCCCCTTCCATGGTATGCTCCAATTGGTACCAAATCGACAGAGTCTCCCATACCCTCGAGATAATCTTTTTTCAATTTGAGCCAATTCAATGATCTATAAGATGGTTGATAGGTTGCATTTTCATCCAACGTCTTGACCATGAGACCTTCACATTGTCCCTTGACAGCAGTATCCAAAAATGTTTCCAACATAGTTGTATCTCCATCTTCCTTGTGATCCAATGCGGTCGCAAATTGAAACTTTCCATCAACGGCCTTGAAATGCTTCTTCATCAAGTCCCTACGTTCAGAGAGAGTATGGTCCAACAATGACACACCATTGAGATACATTAGATCAAATGCTTGCACAATGACTTTGACCTTGGCATTCTCTTCAGACTCTTCCGTTTTCTTTCTGGTAGATAAAATCTGGAAAGGTACAAATTGCTTTGTCTCTCTATTGTACGCTACAACCTCTGTGTCCAAAACAAAACTCTTGACATCAGTCTCCACACATGCTTCCTTGACATATTTTGGAACTTCAGGAAACTTCTCAGAGGTATCCAATAATGATCTGGAAAATACTTTGGTTACTCCGTTTTCAGCCATGTGTACCTGTGCTCTTTCTCCGTCGTATTTGAATTCACATGTGAATCGCTTGCCATCAAGACGCTTCAATACTTCCTGAATGGATTTTGTAGGTTTTGCCAACATCGGTTCCACGGGCATACCTGGTCTGAGAGTACACTCGATATTTAGGTGTGAAAGCGGAACAGTCAACATTGCACTAACTAGCGCATCAAATGAGGAAACTTGTGAGTAGGCCTTCTTGACAACGTTCACTGCAGATTCAAGCCTTGTGTCCAACGGCAATTTAGTATTCTGCACTTTCTTTCCATCTTCCGATAGTTCCACATCTGTTTCCATCTTGAATTTTGGATCATTTTCGGGTATAGGAGGTGATAGTACCATTGCATGTGCCAAAGAAACCAATACAGTCGATTGTGCAAGTCCAATTCTCAATTTACCCTGCAAGCCTCTGATGATATATTTACTTTCTTCTGGATTTTGTACTCTAACCAATAGACCCTTGATCTTTCCAACTTTTAGATTTTGTGATTTACCACCGGTAGTATTGGCAATCTCACGAAAAACTTGCAAAACTTCCTTTGCAGCTAGAGGCTTTGGCTTAATCCCGAAGCCAAGTGTTCGCTGCTTACCCTTTGCAGTCATTGCTACCGTCCCAAGATCACCATCTGCTTCATATTTCTGTTTGATCATCTTTGGAGCTGTACCAGATGCTTCACCGATAGCTTTGATAAGGATGGAATCTCCAATACCCAATTCAACACATTCATACGCTGCCGCAACAGAATTTGATGCTAGATAGACCAAAGTCAAAATATCATGTTGTTCCTTCTTTTCAATATTTGTCTGTTTCAATAAACAAGTACGAAACAGGTCGGTCAATAATTTTTGAATTTCAAGACGAGAAGAAATGGCTTCAATTTTGGACAAGGTTTCACACAAAACCGAATATGGAGTAGGTGCATTCTCTTTCCAAGATTTATCATCTTTGGTCAAAGATGCAGCCGATGAAACTACTGTAGGTTTCTTATTCGAAGTAGAAGAGGTAGAAGACTTGGACGAGGAAGCAGACTTGGAAGCAGATTTCATCATTGCAAATGCACTCTTTTTTGGAGAAGCCTTTGCCGGTTTCTTGGGTTCCTTCTTGAGTTTTTCCAATGGGATATCTTCATCTTCAGCATCAGATTCGTCAGACTCTTCTTCGTTGGCTTTATAATCTTCATCCTTGTCTTGCTTGTCATTCTCCTTTGTATCCTTGGTATCTTTGGTATCTTCGGTATCTTTGGTATTTTTGGTATCTTTCATTTCAACGTCTTCCACCTCTTCATCTGACTCCTCTAGAATTCTTTGCTTCTTTCTCTGAACAGGAGCAGGTTTCGCTGGTACTTTATTCTTCTTGGACCTTTTAGCCGTCTGTTCTTTGGTCAGTGGTACATCTTGTTCATCGTCTGTGTCTTCTAGATCAAGTTTACTAGTTTTTGGTGATGGTTTAGATTGTTTTGATTCCTCCTTCTTTTCCTCTGTTGAGTTTACTTTCTCTGTCTTCTTTTTAGGCTTGACTGCTCCAGCACCAAAGAACGATGCTATGCTTGCTTGCTTTGTCATGATATTGTTTTATCAATGTAGAGATGATGCTCAGTAGTACCATACACTGTGAATGTGTTCATGTGTTCATGCATGAAAGCAACAAAAAAGCAGTAGTATCGATGTAGTAGTATAGAGTAGTACGTACAAGAATGAGCGGGCTCAATTGTTGGTGGGAAGTTTTTGTACACGACTAAATGTATGTAATTTTTTCCGTTGCTATTGTGGCTTGTAATAGTCTAGTCAATTTTATCTGGCACGAAAACATCTCCTTTCATTTTTCTGTTTTTTACTGTGCTCGATTGCATTGCATAATTACAATAAGTTGTCCACAGCACTTACTTTCATCAACATTAAATTCAAGTCGCCAAAGCCATGAGTGCAAAAGATACCGAGGTGATTGACTTGGTGTCGTCTGATGACGAATCGCAGGAAAACGATCGGAAAGTCTCGTCTAAAGCAAAAGATGATGACAACCAAGCAGCTTTTTCAGCAAGTGAAAGGAAGCGACCAAGTATCGAAACGACATCTCAATCTACGTATAAGAGAAGCAAATCAATTCATATCCATGATTGTAAAAAAGATTCTTCTCCTCTAGTTTTCAATGTCAATATTGATCGGACCGATCTCGACAATGGATACATTACACAGAAATTTTCAGTGCCAACGTCTTCACATATCATGCACATTTTTACAAATCAACCTTGTAACACTAGTATATATAGAGATGTCATTCATATTCAACAAAAGGACAAATGGTCATGTGGTTTTCGGAATCTACAAATGGTTTTGAGTTATATATTATCATCTGTCGCTCGTTCTAAAAGCTATGCACAACACACATTTTACAATCAACACATTTCTGAAACTAAAGAAAATGTTCGAATAACATTACCGTCGATTCGACAGATACAAGCAAGTATGGAACGTATGTGGAAAGAAGGTTATGACCAAAAGGGAGCAAAACATTACCGTTCAAAGTTGGTGGGAAAGAGATCGTATGTAGGAGCCGTGGAGGTTTGTACATATCTGACCTTTCAAAGAGTTGATTCTACAGTAGTGCAATTTCTTTCATGTCATGAGTCTCGATCTTTGTTAGGAAAATTTGTCATTCGATATTTTGATAGTCGATTGAGAGATAGGCATTGTATGTTGTTGAATGAAGTTGGTAGTCGAATTTTAGTAAATGACATTATGGAGGAGATTGAAAGGGACGGAGATCCCGTTGCACAGAATCATGATGATAAAAGCAGCTTTGAACAAGATGGAAATGGTTCATGTATATCTTCGATCGCACCAATTTATTTGCAATGGGAAGGACATTCAGTTACAATTGTAGGGGTCGAAATTTTGAATGATCATTCTTTCAATCTCTTGTTATTGGATCCAAATAGAAAGACTATGAATGATGTAATTACGATATTGCCAAGTACAAAGCTTTTGAATAGAGATCACCAAATAATTGTCACTTCGACTAGGACTCTAAGTGATGATGAACGAAATGAAAGGAAGCTAAGTGAGCATTCTTCGGTTGTGACAGCAGCCAACAGTGCTGTGCTTGCAACACAAATTTCAATGGGAGCTATGTGAAAAGAATTTAGTTTATATAAGTAGTGCATTTTATATCTTGTGATTTAATAATTTGTATTTTACAGTTGAAAGAAACGTTCTTCGAACCTAATATTATGATATTTATGATGATCCTACGTCATTGTACTATTGAATATCCTTCCTTTCTTTCCCTTTTGTTTCTTTTTTGCGTCTGTTCTCCGTCCTCACATTTTTTGGCTTGTCATCATCAGCTTTGTTCTGTTTCTCTATGAAACACATTCATCATAACAAAGCTACTTTACGTTATAATTCACTCGTATGCACAGCATTCATAGCAACATTTAGGATTGATGTATATATCAAAAGAATAAAACAAATACATAAGAGAGACTTATCTAGGAGACTGCTATCATGACGACTACACGGATACGAGCTAGGCAATCACAATTTCTGAATGTTCCATATCTTTGTGTGGTGTTATGTTGTGCTATTAAATTTACATTTGGCTTTCATATCCTTACAAATCCAAGTCGGGCGCTACTGAATAATAATGTCATATCTAATGGAAATAGTCAAGGTCCAGTTTCACTGATATCTACCAGAAGTAGGGGACGTGAAAGATATACTCATCTTTTGCTACAATCAGATGATGAAAATGATGCTTCTTCTTCAGCCGAACAAAAACGAAAGAAGGGTTTAGAAAAGGACATTGAAAAATATCTAAGAATAGATTCTTCAAACAAAAAAGGAGGAAAAGACGAAACAAATTCTCCATCTTCATCACCTTATAAACAAAAAGCAGGAACGCGCATGAGAATGAAGCGAAATAGTCCAAGACCAAAAGAAGGAGAGCATTATAAATCAATACTGCCACCACCGCCTACCAAAGCTAATGAAAAGTTTCCTGACCGTAGTAATAGAAAAGATAAATTTGATTCTCCTAGGAGTAGTAATAGGAGGACTAGAAATCAGAAGCAATCTCCGTTTCGTTCAAAACTTGACTCGGGTAACGATGATGATAACGATTATCAGAATAAAAAGTCTAATTCTAGAAGAGGAAGAGGTCACTTTGTGAAGCCAAGATCGGATTTAAGTAACCGTAAGTTCAAACCAAGGAATAGACGCGGCTATCAGTCGTACAAGGGTTCATCACAGAGTACACCTCGATCACCTATGAGAAGGCAAAATAATGAAGGTGCTGGCAATGAGTTGGAATCTGGATTAACTTCATGGGATGATTTCTTTTCCAACAGTTCAGATGATGGCAGAAAAATGGAAAAGAAGTATGACGGCGATTTAGATAGTGGCGATGATAATACCCTAGACGATGACGTTACACAGGATTACTTTGACAAGTCTCTAGAGGAGCAAGTGCAAAAGATTAGTAATTTACCATCCACATCTGCATTATTTGCAAATACTAAGTCCAAGAAAAACAAAGATAACTCCAAAAATCAGAAAAGAAAATCAGAAAAATCTAAATCCAGTGCTCCCAACAAAATATCATCGTTGCCATCTTTAGATGGAGTTCTTCCTGTGTCAGAGCTCTTTTACAGATCGACGCAATCACTATCAGCAAATGAAGAGAGCGGTGAAGAGTCGAAAAGTGTCGAGACTGGAAATGATAATTTTTCAAGACAGACGCAAGAAACGGATGATGAGGAATTACCATTTAGTGCCGAACAGAGTGACAGAATATTGACTGTAAATAACAAGATTCTTATGAGGCGAAACAGAGCGAATATGAAAAACGACGATAAAGCGCAATACAAGACTGATCTTGCGAAACTCAGATCGTCCATGCCATCAAACACGTCCAAGGTACCTCCAAAACCAAACAATCAAAACGCTGGTAGACGTGCAAGAAGGAAAAGGGGAGGTAATGGTAGAATACAACAAGGACAGGGAAATAATCAAGGCAGAGGTCGCAAAATGGTTCGAAGAGGAATGGAAATGCTGGTTGGGGGTGAGCCAATTAATGCAGATCCACCATTGAGGTTTGTCGAATTGAACTACAGTTTGCGTAACCCAGAGTCATTATCAGACGGATTGTTGTTATTGAAAGATGAAGATTCAAAGGATGACTTTGATTCAACTGATAGTCTTGATTGGTCGTCTATTATTACAACAAATTCAAGAGATTTTGGGCCACTTCTGCATAAAGCTTCGGTAGGAAAAGTTTCCCAAAAGTCGAAGGAACTATATTGTGAGCATTTTATTCATAATAGTATGAAATGGAACATCTGTCCAAAGGACCTGAAAGCTCTTGTCAGGCAATATGAGAATGATAAAGCTGCAAAGTCTACTGAAACTTATGAGGAACTTATTGAAAAGGTCTCTTCTGTGAAGTTCGATGAACCGCAAAGTATTGAAATGCGATTTGATGAAATAAATACTGATGTAAAGCCAGAAACAAAAGGCTTTGGGAAGGATGTGAAAAAGAAGAAACGAAGTAGTACTGCAATGGACTTCAATGCACAAGATACACCATCGGATAGTGATGGTATGAATAGAGCTGCACGCCGCAACAGTTCAAAACAAAGTTCCTTTACACTTGGAGGTGAATTGAAGTTTAGCTTAGGAATAACAAGGTCAGAGCTTGAATCTGGTCACGATGGAGGTCATCATGGGCAAATTCTGAGGAGAGTCTTTGGTCATGGAATTGCTGAGGCAATCAAGGCTGAGTCATTAGGTTTTCAAGTAGTCATTTCAAAGATGCTATTGAATGAAGTAGATGGAGGGTCTACGGAATTCCACGTTGAATTCAACATGATACCAGTTGATACAATGAAGCTTGGTGAAATTGAATGGGCTACGAAGAAAATAAATATGGCTCTTGCTCAGGCTATGGATGATGGAGACATGGCATTAGCCATGGGTGCAGCAGCTAAAAAAGAAACAGCCTGGCCAGCTAAAATTAGGAAAAGAATAGTGGAAGAATTTCTTTTTGATGCTGAAGAAGAGGATGGTGATCAAATCGACGACGACGAAGATGAAGATCTTCAACTCAATGCTGATAGTGAATCACTGGATGATGAAGACGACTTTGAATCGCAGCGTGAAGACGAAGATTTGCCAAAATCAAATGTCAATAAGAAAAAGAGTGATGATGAATTTGATGGTCCGTTTGGTATGCCAGGAGATACAATCTATGCAAATGATGATATTTTTCTCGGAGGTGGTAATGGAGGAGTTTTCCCAGACTATTCGGAAACTGATAATGGCATAGGGTCGGCACCATTTAAAGGAGGACTAGGTCCATTGTTAGTAGATGCAGTCACGCAACGAGCCATCGAAAGGCAGCCGAGGATCATTGCTATTGGTGATGTTCATGGGTGTATAGACGAATTACAAGCGTTACTACGTAGATGTGATTATAGGCCAGGTGATCTCATTGTGTTCTTGGGAGATCTTGTAAGTAAAGGTCCAGACAGTTTGTCAGTTGTGCAAATGGCCAGGGAATTAGGAGCAATCGGAGTGAGAGGAAATCATGACTTTGAAGTTATTCGATGGCACCAGGCCATCAAGTCAGGTAAGGAATTTCACAAACCCTATTCAGTCTCTTTTAATAATTTGTATCTTTTTCTTATTCTTTCTTCACCAGGCGCAGATCCACCTGTCATTGGATCAGAACACTATCAAATAGCATCAACACTGAGCACAGCTGACCTTCGTTGGATGTACAGTCTGCCTTGGTATTTATCCAGCAAAGAGCTTAATGCACTTTTCGTTCATGCTGGATTTGTATCGGGAATAAGGCTCGGAAAGCAAAACCCGCGTTTGATGATGAATATGAGAAGTATTTTACCCGACGGAACGGTAACATCAAAATTCTTCAACAACTGGCCATGGGCAAGACTTTGGGATGGTCCCCAGACTGTACTCTTTGGCCATGATGCCGACAGAGGATTACAACAATATGAACATGCAATAGGATTGGACACAGGATGTGTGTATGGAGGTAGACTAACTGCCTGTATATTGCCAGAGAAACGCCTGGTCAGTGTAAATGCAAAGAGAGAATATTTTCAATACCGAAGAAAGCATTTCGATTAATAACGATAACATTGACTTTCATAAATATTCTATTATTGTAGTTAGTTTTCTATTTTGCCCAAGGTGCTTTGGTAGGTGGCATAGCTGCCTGTCCACGAGAGGCTGAATTCAATGCCCAAGGCGCAACTGTCACTTCATTGTTGAATGCGTGTTGTGGTGCTTCTCTTTCAGAAGTCCTTGATGGTTCCCAAGTTGCTTGAAAGATGTCTCCAAATAGAAAATGTTGAATGACTGGCTTCTTATTCAACACTTCTCCTTCAAAAAGACGCAACAAACCTCCAGACACTTTGGACCACTGATTCAGTCTACTGATATCATCGAGCATTGGACTGCTTTCAAAGAATGGAACGTTCTTCTTGAGTGATTTGATGTACCGAATGCATTGAAAGTAAATCATGGCATCGCCTTCGGAAGAATTGATGAGAGTATCATTGTGTATACTGGATGGAGTATAATCACCTGCATAGTGTTCATTCTGCATCTGACATGCACCAATATAAAAAGGGATACAGTGATAATCATCCAAACCCCAAACACCATGCGAACCGGCAGGTTCTAAAAAGTAATCAGTCTGAATTCCACGACAAACTTGCAGGTATTGTGTTGTAATAGACAATGCAACAGGGGCTAGAATTTCATTAGATGGGGTGCTAGTCTTTGGGATATTTCCAAAAACACCAATTTTACAAAGAGAATACAGAAAAACATAAAATGAACATTCATGACCTGTTCCATAGTCTAGACGAACCTCGTGTCCAAATGAATGTAGAAAGTAAGCTCTGAGCTCTCGAATAACACGCAATTGTTTCATATCCACCAAAGATTCGTAATTTTCCACTTGCTCCTGAGTCACATCCATCGTAGCAGCAGCTGCTCCCTTGTCTGCACAAGATTCCAAAATACTTTCATCCCAATCTTTACTTTCTTGCAGAGGAGCAACGTACTCTGCATGGATGTCCATCATACATTTGATGATATTAAAGCATCTGAGAGTGAGACGATTATGCCATTGCTTAAAAATAGGATTACCGAATCTTGCACGTAATGATTCATCTGGTGGTAATTCTTTGAGATATGTGGTTTCGATAGCATGGAGACTTCCATGCAATGATGCCATACCGGGAGACAATCCAGTCAAGGGATTCAAAGGATCAAATTTATAGCTGCATGAAATGGTTGATCTGCCTAATGCGGTTATAAATGATAACAAGTCTTTTTTGACAGGTGAAACTTTGAAGTGCTCCATATCTGACATTGAGTAAATGTATCGTTTCGGACCCTCATTATTGGTGGTTGTTTTTAGAGACTCTTCCGCCATTTTTTAAGGTATGAATTCTATGGATGTCTTCTTGCTGAGGGAATGGATCCAAAGTAAGTCGATTTATTAGAAATCTGGAATAAATATTCTCTGTTGTTATTAAGCTAACTAGTGTGTGTTGACATAGGTTTGTTTGTGATAGAGATCATAGAGATAGATGAGTGAGGAGTGATCGGTGATTAAGGCTATGTAAGCAGGACGGGTTGGAGACCTATTCGGCCGCCAAATTCGGCCGCCCCCGTAATCCCGGACTCCTACATGGATAAAATCCACTCACAGCCACCCATTTTGTTAGACTGTTATTGTCATTGTAATAGTCAGTCCCGTGTCAATGACATTGCAATGCTCAGTCCTGTGTCAATGACAGCTATTATACTCCAATTGACAGCGGCCCCATACCCGGCCTCACCCGGCCTGATTTTGGAATTTTTGAGGATCCTGCCGAGCGTCCTGCTTACATACAAGCTGGTTTCACGATTTTTGATGCTGCCGTAGATTCTACGCAAAACCATATGGTGACGTCAAATAGGCCTTTTAACATCTCTTCTCAAGACTCATTTTTCTCGGCTCCTCCATACAAACTACAGTGTAATTACATCAAAATAAAGCCATTACCAAACATGCCATAAAACCTTAAATATAAAAATTCAATTGGATCCCCATTAGAGGAAGGTTCCTTACCCACTCTAGTACCTAGAACTGAAGCGGATCCAAGTGGATTTCCATAATACTTTCATACCAGCACTTGTTGCATACGCAATTGAAGATGAATCTTTCAATATGCACAAAGGCAAGTGGATGGTAGAAGGAACTTTATCAGCACTTTTGCTGAACCATTACAACATTGATAAAGAACTTTCATTTACAGAGGATATACTGGTGAATGCTCTATGGCAGAATAATATAATTAGCTTTCGGAAGTACAACATAGCCGATGTTCATGAGTACATCGGAAAGGAACACATCTAGGTTACATGCCGTGGATCATCGCCAGTGCAAATATCCCTACATCGAAACGCTATGTATGTATGGAGTCAAGATTGATTCCATTCCATTTTTCAATTTCAGTTTCAATTATAATATGTATAAAGCAATTTTTGAAAGTATCATTATTATTTATACAGTCATTACATTACACTAAAAAGTTTGAATCTGAAAAATCTATAAAAGAGCAACCAGAGGAGAAACTACAACAACTACTGTAGCTGTCACTACAAGCCCACCAATGAGAGCACCATGCTCTGTATTCTGAATCATCTTGTACCTCTTGACTTGCTTTGCTCTCTTTTTAAATTGCTTCGCCATGGCATTCAACTCTTCACTTCGTTCCTGCATATCTTCCAATCTTTCTTTTCTCGCAAGTGCCATATCAATATTTTCTGCCATGATTTCTTTCGTCGTATTGATTTTTTGATTCACCATTGCAACACGATCAATAGGCTGTTCCATCTTTTGCAGTAATATCGGTGCAAACGAAGCTTGAGCACATACGAGTAGTACATCTCCATAAATCCATTCTTCCGTCTCACGCATCGTTCTGTAATGTAAACCATTTCTCAAGAAAGCTCTTGACTAAATCTTCATCTAGTGAAAATCCAGCTACCGGACTGAAATTCTATACAATCATGTTGCCCGATGAATTAACCAACGAAGAAATTGAAGAAATCGACCGTATAAGTTTCGTGGAGGAAAGCATTACAGGAATAGCAAATCTGCAAAAGCTGTGAACAAAGGAAGAAGTAATAAACCCGAATTCAAAAAGGGTGATAACCCGTTTGTTCGTTCGTTTGAATTTGGAGTGTCAAAAGAAGGTTATTGGAGCTACGACCATCTAATAATTCGAATTGAAGATTGCTTTGATGTGAAGAAAAAAGAAACGCTTGCTCATTGTTCGGATGTGATGTTGTTTTTCACTGGCTGAGAATGCATCAGATATGTGACATTTTTACTGCTTTTTAGCTGTCTACGTATAAAACATACCAATCGGGTCATTTTCTACGATATCTACTCGATCCGTGAAACCAGCTTGTAGCCTTATCGGTGATGTGATGGGTTCGGATTGTTCATACTTACTATCTATTCAATTTTTGACTTGAAGACTCTTGGAAGACCCCTCTACGAAAAGGGGACTCTATAGCTAAAATTGGTGATTGCCCAACCATGAAGGAAATTTATAGAATTTCTAATAGAATTCTGACACCAACTAGGACAAATTCGTGAAACAATGAGCACGTCCTTCTGACGCACCAAAGATTTACTTATGGATGTTCAAGAAATTCCAAAGATAATAAATGAATCTTTGATCCAACAGAGGATAAAATCGTTGGGAAGGATGGAATATCATTCGTGTGTCCCTTAAAGTTCAATGTTTTCCAATCGTTTGTTGAAGAAACGAGTTGCAACTTGATATGTTCTTTGTTAGTTTTGCTGGTTAGCTTACACCATTCCACATTACCAAAGCCCATAATTTTCAAAGGAAATTGGGAAATTGTTAATAAAGCAGCATCTTCATTATTCATTTAGTTTTGTTGTGGCAGTAATCCATCTACCATCCATCCGTACCTTCACCATCTTTCACTTCGACAGTAGAATACCATGAAGAGGCCAACATCTGAATCATCTGAAAACACTCTCACAAGTGAAACTGTACATTCAGTATTTGATATGTCAGACCATTTGGACGATGCAACTGTACATGTCATGACATCGAGAAGAAAGCTTGTTCACTTTGCAGAAGTCAATGTCTACTTTCATGAAACTACAATGGGGTCGGATTACCCCTTTGCTGCTGGTCCACCTATTGAAATTGGAAACTCCTTCCAAGAATGTACCATTGATATAGAAGACTTCGAAAAGAATGGACGCCAAAAACCTCGACCAAGACCTCTTTCTGTATCACAACGATTTGCAATATTGCGATCTACAGGATTGTACACAAGCAAGGAGATACTGGAAGTTGCAGAGAAACAGGAGAAAAATAGAAAGCGTATGAATAAGCATATTTTGTGGCAACTTAGAAGACAGCGATTTTTGAGTTACTTCCGATGTGGAAAATCTCCATAATTTTTTTTAAACAAGATTTTATTTCCTAAAGTAGGCATGGCATGTTAATGTGGTCTAGGGGGTAAGGAAATGTTCATAATGTGCATGTAAGCTGTCGATAATGGCTTTTAAAATTAAATATATTTTTATATTAAAATAAACATACTGATGAGAAAAGAGTGTCGAAATAGCCTCCTTTCCCTTTCCTTGGAAGAGCTGGGTTTAGGTACAAAATTCACTTTGATAAGAATAAATAATTATTGCCAACATACGAGTAAGAGGCACTTATTGATTCATACCTGGATTATTCATCGAAGATATTCGAAAACATTTATTACTTTTACGCTTACATACAAGTAAGGTGTATTAGTCGGGGTTACAAAGGGTTCGAATTGGTAAAGATGGAGGTTAGCCTTGTTATTGATCATAATAAGTATGAAGTATTAGTAAAGGGTCACCAGAGAATAGAAGCATAGAATGTTCATTTATTTGATACTTGTATTAGTGTCGAAGATTTCTCCTCAATTAATATTTCGTCCGCACTTGCATAAATTTTTACGATGAGCCAAAATATGAATACCGTCTGCAATTTCTTTGCCCTCTTCGGTGAGGGAGTATTGTCTTCGCCTGGAATGGATGAGATGGGGGGTCTCGTGTGTCATTTGCTTCATGCCACTCCAACCATCGTACGTGTAAGGACCTCCCCTGCCTTGTCCGTACATTTTACCTTCACTAATACCGTTATCATTAGCACTGCTCATCAAGTCATCTTTTTCCATGGAGGTGTTTGGATTCAATAAGAGCGCTACAAGAATTGCAGCATTGCACGATGGAACTTTCGGAACGTAGTGATCTTTTCTAGCTCTTTCGATCAAGATTTTTGGACGAGGGTCCTTTGCAAGTAATCTTTGGATGAGCTCGCTTTTGTTCCCTGTGCATTTTAGTGCTCGCTGCTTGCATATTTCCTTCAGCTGTTTATTTGTACATTTTAAGTATTCTTTTTCCAGACTCTTGTTGATACCATTTGTCTGTGTAATTACAGAGGGAAAGTCATGTCTATCAACTGATACAGTTTGGGCTGCACTTCCAACATTATCATGCAGTCTATGTTGATATGATATCATCTCGTTATAGTGAGACTTTTGTTTCATAAGTTGCTCAAAGTCAGGATACGTGTGAGTACATGTGATAGATCTACTCTTTGCATTCTTTACCACTTCCTTTGCAATTGTTGCGATTTCATTAAGAGAACCACGGTAATCTTTGGTATGAATGACCTTGAACCCTTCTTTGTGAAGAGAGGCAATAGCCCTTTTGACATCTTCTGGTTTCTTCAAAGAGTAGGAAAGATCCAAAAGTGAGATTCTTTATGGAAGAACACAATGTGCTTCATGCTCCAGTATTTACCTTTTTCCATTCAGCTCGACCTACATATCCACCATGTACTTGGTCCATTCGCTCTAGATCCCCTTCGATGATATAATAAAGTTTGCAAGTAGTGCCTAGTACAGCTCTTGCTTTTTTCATATTAATCTTCTGATTCTCCCATCTATTGTCTGCGAGACTACCGGCTACATCTACTAGAGACTTTCTCTCGACAAAATATGGAGCAATGTGATCTCCATAGAAGAAAACGTAGTCGCTAATCTTGAGCTCTCTTACAACGAATGGCACCCTTCTACAATCAAGATGGTTGCAAAAATTGTGAAGATTATTGGATGGTCCACCTCCTTCACGAAAATCAATTACCACTGTTAGGTTTGAATAGCATGAAGATACCGACCTCGACACTAGCTGACGAAGAGGAAACAGTTCACGACCTGCACGGAGAATCATCCTTTCTTTCATTTCAATAGCTTCTTGTCGACCATTCTCTGTCAATTCGAACACAACTCCAGATTGACAATGTTTCTTATTGCTTCGTTGCTTCACGTAGCCTAGTCGCACTAAAGCTTGGATCTTTTTGAATAGAATTTGTGCTTAGAAAATAGAGAAATATGACAGATACATTTGAAACATATAGCTCACCTGTAACCAAGAAGGATCGAGTCGCTTTCTAGAAATATATTCATTCAATGGTCCTTTCAGATCAGGACGAGTACGAAAGTGGACATAGTCAGGGATTTTTGCAAAAAGCAATTCCATTGATAAAATATTGTCCTTGCCTCCACGCTCATGATCAAGTAAAATTTCTAGGGTGGCTCCAGCAGCAGAAGCATGTCTGTTCGGAGGTGGTTGATATACATAGTTGTCTTCTTTACATTCTTCCAAATTCTTCCCGATCATTGGACCAATACCTTTCACCATCCCCTCTGCAGCTTTACCACTAGCAACTGGAAATGGGTGCAATGTGATATGCACAATTGCTCTAGAAAGACTATCTACAAGCGACTTTTGATTATGATTACCCTTCAACCTCCAAATTTGTTTAATGCAATGTTTAATGAAGTGGTTCCGCAAGTCAGGATAGAGTTTGCCCCATTTATTATCAGTGATTGCTCTTGGAATTGGAGGGGTGGGTATTTCATCTGACAAAGCAGAAGTAAAGTCGGAAGCTTCATAGACCGACAAATCTTTACTTTCGAGAAGACTAGACACATTCCAATCAGGTGCTGTTGTACTTCTTCGTGAGGGTGGTTTCTCTAGATATCCACTTACTTCAACAGGACTCTCCTCAGATATCTTTGGTGCCTTGTTGCTGAGAAATAAAATTTCATCTGATTCCGGAAGGTAGATGGGTGTCTTTCTCTTTTCACACTTTGAATTGAGAATATGTGTATCATCACATCCATATTTTCTATCATCTTTCAAAGATCCTTTTCTGTTTGTAGATTTGTCACGAGAGGTGTACATTGCCACTTTTCTTGCATCTTCATCATCGCTACTCAAAGACAAGTCCACTACATCTCTACAGTCTCGCACATCCTTGGGAATGTGCTTCTTTGGGGTAGCATAGGGACTAAGTAAAGGTGACTTCGCTATGTTTCCATCATCATGGCTGAAGCTCGGAGCAGACAATTTCGTTGTTGAGGCTTGTGAGGTCTTGAAAGTATCCTTAGTACCTTTGTCGTCACTTTTCAACAGATCCACTGCATCTCTACAGTCTCGTACATCCTTGGGAATGTGCTTCTTTGGGGTAGCATAGGGACTAAGTAAGGGTGACTTTGCTATGTTTCCATCATCATGGCTGAAGCTCGGAGCAGACAATTTCGTTGTTGAGGCTTGTGAGGTCTTGAAAGTATCCTTAGTACCTTTGTCGTCACTTTTCAACAGATCCACTGCATCTCTACAGTCTCGTACATCCTTGGGAATGTGCTTCTTTGGGGTAGCATAGGGACTAAGTAAGGGTGACTTTGCTATGTTTCTATCCTCATGGCTAAACTTAGAAGGTAGATTTTTGAAGAGAGCAGAATTACGCGTTTGATTATTGTCTGATGTATGCGGACTGATGATTTCATGAATATCACCTCTACTTGTACAGTTGGAGATTGAGCTTGTATAAGTTGTATCAAATCTTTCTCTTTGCTTACGAATAGGATGCATGCCAGTATTTGATTTAATAAAATTGTCCGTCGAGGCAAGATTTTGAACTTCCTGACCAGGTCCAATATATTCAACGAGAACATCGACTCCTGGATAACTTCCTTCATGCATAATATCATCATCACTATTCCAGAAATATACATGTTGGTTCACTGAATGTATACTGACATTTCTAGGTAGTTTGGTGTGCACTATAAGGTATCTACCAGCTCTGAAAGACTGGAGGGCTGGCATGACAATATTTGATAATTAGACTACGTGAACTTTTGAAATACCCTATTTCTAAGTTATGACCCCCACGAAATACTTTTTCTAAACTGTGAAAATTTTTTCGTATAGATTCACATGTCGCTCAGCGTGTTTTCTCCTCAAAATCGAAGAGACAAGTTCCATCGTTTAAACGACTCAAGCACATGAAAAAATGAGAGAAGGTGATCTTTATTCTCTCATGAAATTTTTAGTTCACGTGTTTCATATAGCTCTTCGTACTGTTTGTGTCTGTCAAACAGTTTCTGCAACTCATTTAAAAATAGTTGATGATATTCGTCTATGTCTCGCTGAGTAGTATTCTTTCCAAGCTTTGGACATTCAATAGCCTTCCCTATGACGACATCTTGTGTAGAATCAAATGTGAGTTGTGTCTCAGTGTATAGGTTTGGACGATACAATCTTTCAAATATTCTGTTGTATTTTGAAGTCAAGATATGCCAAATATAGATGTAAAATCTACCACTTACGAATTTTATTTGGACGTGGAATACCGAATGGAATGTAGAATCTACCGAGAACAAAGATTGGAATGAACCCAACTGCCCTAGACAAATTGTTGATGAAATTACCACTTGGTAAATAATACGCATAGGAACCATCCAATCCAAAGCAAAAGGATGGGACTAGAGCACTTCCATTCTCTAGTGCTAGCTTCACAAATCCTTTCCGCTCTTTCAAAAAGACAACAAGTTTCTCTGGTTCGTTGTTTGGGTCCATAAGAAGAACCTCTTGAACACCTCTATGCATTGATATAAATTAGATGCAGTTGAATTAGGCTCATACAAATTGTAGAAATAATCTCTTACCCTGGACAGAACACAACACTACTTCCTTCACTCAAGTATGAACGGAAATAGGTCTTCTCCACCGGAGAACAAAGACACCAAGCACTAATATTCCTGACTATGGGTGCATTCAGCATAGCCGAACTCACTAAGCAATGCATAGAATCTCTAGCTCTCCCTTCAGGTAACACTTTCAAAGCGGGGTGAAAAGCAAAACATCCATAAGCCAAAACATCATGAGGCTCTAACGCAAACACGAGGGATCTTTTACTTCTTGATATCTCCGCTATTTGTTCAGGGTCCTCGATTGTAGTTTTAAGTGCAAAATACTTTTGAGATTGAAGAGCTATCCATTCTCCAAGTCTAAGACCCACGGAAGGAAATCGAAGAGGCATAGCAATTGACAACGCTAAAACAAAAACTGTTATTGCTCTGAGAAACACAGCCACAACTATGATAACATAAATGGAACATTGCATAGCAAAACTTTTCCAAGTAAAGAAACGCTTATCTCTCGGTTGAATGAATGCAAAAACAGTAAACACCAGAAATAGGATCCTTCTAGCTTGTGTAGCAAAAAAGACAAAATCTATAAGTATCCAAGCGAGTACTCCTTGTGTTCCAAGCCATAGACAAATTGCCAATGTTGGTATGAAGGATGCATCTTGTTCGCATGACTTAACATCCCATTTCGCTCGTTCTGCAAGCTCTATCTGCGACTGAGTCAACTGAACAGTTTCTTGACGACCCTCTGGACGAGCAAAACCTTTGTAGTGAACATGTGTTTCGTCTTTGAAACGTTTCTTTAGTCGCTTCCACCAACTTTTTCTTTCTGGTCTCTTGCCTAGATCATAGATCTCTGGTTGATTTCCGATCAGCGTATCAGTTTCAGTTGCATGCATTCTTCAAGTTATATGTACCGATGAGAAAGACAAAACAGAAGGGTAGAATTTAATGAGATGTTTTAGATGTTGAATGTAATCAAGTTATCTGTTTTTTTGGATTCTGACCTTCTCTCTTTTCTACGTGTCAATAGCTATTTAACTGTAAATCAAAATTTGACACACTAAAGACACAACATTCACTCGTATTTAGCCTTTGTCTGATTTCATTAAAAAATTTTAAAATTATACTCTCAACATTATGTATAAGAAGAAAAGCATATACATTCACTCATTGCCTTGCATTGTTCGCATAGTTAGCTTTTCATTCAGAAGTTTGGCATTTGTTTAGCTCATGGACTGGAAATGCTCAATAATTCCCTTTCCATCTACTGCCTCCTGTGCAAGGAAACCAGCTGCTGCGAGCATAGCAAGACGTCCATTCTGAAGCTCCTTGGTCTGCATGATTTCAAACTCCTCAGGATCCTCTGGCATCAAGCCAAATGGGTCGAACTTAAGGTCACCTGGTGCATAGTCAGCACGGAGAAGACCTGGTTGGTCAACTGGGCAGTCAGCTGGGTCAACCCATCCAGTCTGTGCACGTTGAGCCTCGTATGCTCCAATGAATGCAATGATTACTGGCCAGAATCCATCTGGAACCTGGGTAATATGTGTAATAGCTGGTCCACTGATCTGTGCATCGAAAAGGAAAGATGACCCCTCAACCTTCTCTCCAACAAGGAATCCAATGACTGCAAGCATAGCTACACGTCCGTGTGCAAGCTCAGCCTCACGGTAGCGAGCAAGAGTAGCATCAGTAGCCTTCTCTGCAAATCCGAGAGGATCAAATACTCCAACAGGTGCAAGCGCTCCAGGGAGAGCATCGAGAGAAGCCTTAGTGAGAAGATTTAATGTTAGTAAAATGTGTTCATGCTTCTTTTGTATATGATTGAATTTGTCAAACCCTCCAAATGTCACTTTCAAAACCCCTGAATGTTTGAAACTTTTACAATTCTATATCCTTCTAATGTAGATCACTATGTTATCAATCCTAAAAACTATAACTTTCCTTAATCAAAACCAATGATTACATACCTTGAGCGCAGTATTTGTCTTAGTTTGCTGAGTAGGAGCGAAAGCAGCAGCTGAGCTAGCAAGAGCGAGTGAAACAATAGCAGAGAACTTCATTTGAATAGGAATGTAATGTGATTGATGGATTGTTTCTTTTGTACTCTTGTTGAGTTTTATGAGAAAAAGGAATATGTTCTTTCTCAGAATCTTTCAGAATTCTTTTAAAGAGTAATCGGAATCCGAACCCTAAATCAATGGTGGACAGTGATCGAAATTAGAGTTCGCATAGTATTTATTATAGCCCCTATGCACTTACGTCAGAACTGTCACTAATCCAGAGTTGTCATTGGATAATACAAACCCGAAGCCCACTCCCGAAATTGATTAGCTTTTTCTCTCCCAATCTGATTAGGTTGGTTTGGAGTATCCAGACCAGAAGCCCATATCTCGGAGGGATTATGTTTTCTCCCCCTAGGTATTTGTTTGGGAGTTGTTGTACTTACCTTTTCCTTCCGTTCAGTTCAAGTGAGTCAAAAATGATATAGCTCTGAAATGTTTTCGCATCGTTCATACACATACCTATGCGTATATGATTTTTTTAGTCAACGTAGACCTTATCTATCAAGCCGAGATTTGGAGCCATTTGATACAATTGGGATTATTATAATCATTTCTTTACATTGAGACTTGTGAATCAAGTAAAGTGATAACCTCTGGAATTGCAACATCGTAGACTTCTTGCCAGAATCTTGGATCTTTTTCTTAACCAGAGATGATTCGAATAAGCACATTTGCAAGAAAATTAGCTCTGAGTTCAGCGCCTGTATCGATCCATCATGTGAAACACGAGCTTTTCCTTACTTTTAATAGCTAATATGACTAATTATTTTATGCTGCTTCTACATAAAAGCTATTTCTTACTCTCTTTAGATCCGCATTTGATCTTTTCCATTCATCTTTTGTGCAAGTAACTGCAAGAACCATCATCTTTTGCTCCACAATAGTTGCACTCAACAAAACAATAGTGTCATATGGACAGAAGCCAAGGCCCAAGTTTTCAGCACTTGAACCACATGTATCTGGAGCAACTGCCATATCAAATTCATAGTATTTTCTCTTTTCAGTTTCATCTTCTTTAGTCGAAGCAGATTTGGAAGTCTTTTTACCACTCACAATGTCAGCACTTGGCAATGTTTTTGGCAAAACACCTTTTGCTACAGAAGCAAAACCCAAAGCTTTCGCCACTCCAATAGTCGTTGCTTTCTCTAAAATCGAGAAATCCTTAAATGTTCCAGGTACTTGGTAAACAGTAATGCGATCACAAGCTCTTTCACGACTTGACAAAAGTGTATCCAAGTAATCAGGAGCTGCTGTCCACTTTTCTGGCACATTATATGTTGCCTTGATGTTTTGATCAGATTTCTCAGCGACTCCTTCTCCGTCAACACTAACAATAGCAGCATCATTTGATGTAATAGGAAATACTACATCAACTGCTTTGTCTTTTGCCTCCAACTCTTTCGCAGAGAGTCCATTCATAGCCCCTTCTTTGAGGGACCCATCTGCATTAAAAAGTTGGCTAGTCAGATCCTCCTCAGCAGTAGCAATCTGCGGTGTCAATATTGAACATGATGCAATCAACATTGTCGCCAGGAAATTTCTTCTCTCTTGTCCAATCAAATTTTCCTGAGTATTGTAAAGTCTAGTGCTCATTGGTTGTCTAGTAGTACTAGGAGCAAATGATATTGCTTGCTTCAACGAAACAATCAGAACTGCAAATTGAATTCCACGAAACATGATCTATGTATTTGGACGAAATATTTTTATCAATTTCAGGAAGTAGAAGGAAGAAATATATGATTTCTAAATACAGCGTACAAGTGAGAAAAGTTACTTCGTTGATAACGATGATACTGTAGTACGATGTGATCGATGAGAGGAAGATACGGAAGATTTCTATCCGACCCTTTTGTAGGTCAGCCGACTACGTAAAGTCGTACCATCTCAAACGCACTACAGCTGGCACTTCTTCGTTCACACCTTCCAATCCATCAAAAAGGTACAAGTAGCAAGCTTCAATGTTCACAGTAATGTAAATATAATTTTCCATAAGAAGAACTATGAAATTCAACAACGTATCTAAAATATTACTTCTAGTATCAGTTGCTTTGCTATCTTCACAAAACGCTGAAGCACGTAAAGCACTTGGAGGGTCAGGGGGACTTCACACCAGAGGAGCAGCTAGACCAAGATCCAATGAGAGAGATGATCCACTCAAAATTGCCTCAATAGGTCAAGGGTGGCAACTTCCTGCCCTTGACAAAGAAGCACTTGTAGAGAAGCTTGGAAAGGAAAACAGAGATGTAGCTCAATATCTATGTGATACCCTGGGAAACGCTCCACTTAGCGTAAAATTAGGAAAGAAAACTGTAGGTGTCAAGCAATCTACATTGACTACGCAAGAAAAGTATCGTGCGGTTGCATCACCAGGATCATCTGTGAAGGAAATGAAGGATAAATTGAGATCGGTATGGTTTATTGGTTCAGAAAGGGCATCTATGCAAAGTAGCGCAGTTGCACAACAGGAGAAGGATTTGTTATGCAACAGTTATGAAGATAATGCTTCCAAGCTTTTCCCTTCACATTTTGTTTTGGAAGTATTTTTACCAAAGACTAGAGCTTGTAAAGGAGGAAATCCACTTGTAACATATTCGATTCCATTTGGACCTGGAACTACTTCTCCAAAAAGTAAAGTGCCACAGGCAAATGGTGTCGTCACCGTTTTCCCAAATGGAAGAAAAAGAGGAGGAGACTTGAGCGATGGAATTGAAATTGGAAAGACTTCCCTTCATTTGAATGCGGGAGCTGGACTTGTAGACTCTACATGGGCGAAAGGAAGAAGATATTTTTGGAAAGGAAGAGACTTGGGAACTTTGTAATTTCTTTATTTTATTTACCAAAATATAAAGTAGTCATTAGCATTACTTCATAGCCAAATTTAGATCATGTCTGGTCGTGTAGCCACGGTTATATTTAAACCAATTATTATGCGAACAATTTGCTTTGTTGTTCTTTTGTTGCAATTATAATTCCAGCTGAAGTACAAGACCTCTACCACTACACTACACCTTACTAACTCATTCATTCATTCTTCAAGAATAATCAATACGTATTATACAATGTACAAGTATAATAGGTTAGACATTTCTTTTATCCCTATTGGAAAGAGAGGTTTGATGTGAATACGTCAGCAATCCTTCTTCATGTTGACGCAATCTTGACGTCAGCAACAGTGCAAAAACATACGGCCACTTTTCCAAATTAGCCAGGAATAGATGGAAATCAAGGAATTCTTTTGGATTCCACATGCAGTCTTCTCCATGGCTCTTCGTTCTCTTTCGACTTCCACATCAGCAAAAGTATCTTACCAAAGCTTCTTCTTTTTACTCATATTTCAATTCAAACACAAATAAAACTTAGAAGTGATTTGCATCACTCATATTCAGTCAAGCTAAGGTACAGACCAAATCGACAATTGACAAACGCTAGTGACATTTCATCACAACGTTTTGGCGAACATATTGCAATACAGACCGTTCCCCTTAAGTACTACATTCAACTTAACAACATTCTGGGGTGGAAATCGCCCGTTCGACATAGATAAGTATAATTCCAAAGTAATCATAAAAATTATGCACCATGACAATGCAACAACAGTCTAGAGAGTCAGTAAAAAGCGTTCAGAACACCAAAGTTTCTGCAGCGAAAGAGGTCGATGCTCTTTCTTCCAAGATGAAGAAGGTCTCCATCGCTTCCACCGTCGCCACTTATGAAACTAATGGATCCCAGAATAAATCCACCAAGCCTGTAGTCCCTCCATACAAGAAAGATAATAGAAAGATTTTCGTAGGAGGTCTTGGAAAACAAGGTAAGTAATTATGAGAAGCCAATGGCCAACAAGTCGCCTTCTTTACACATGTATCCTTGTGAAAAGAGTTCTTTTTTTGAATTGGAAACACATTCATTTCATGAAATATATGTAAAACAGATGTTCTAACAATGACTTTGTATCTTTTATAGTTACCAATGAAAACTTCCATCAGTACTTTGAGCAATTTGGAGACATCATTGACTCCATAGTAATGATCGATAGAGAAACTAAAAGACACCGTGGTTTTGGTTTCGTAACCTTTGCCGATAGTGATGTCGCTCGAAAGGTGCTAGCCATGGGAAACGAGGGAAAACCTACTCCGCAAGGAGGTTTTACTCGTGGAGAGGTGAAAATCTTTGACAAAATGTGCGAAGTTAAAATCTGTGAACCAAAGAAGGGTCATCAGCAAGGGCAAGCGAGAACCAGCATGAACCAAAGATATCACAATGCGATTTTGAATAATGAAAATGAAAACTTTTTCAGCAGCAAGAGCACGGTTTCTTCTGCGACCAGTGTAGAAAAGATCCCGTCCAATATTTCTTTTCATTCTGGTCACCCAAACGTTTATGAAGATCCTCAGTTTGGACTTGGTAATGCATCCCCTCAACCTTACATGATGAATCCACAATTTTATCCTCCTGAATACTTTGCACAGAATATATACCCACCTGCGCCTATGATGGTGAATGGTGATGGACAGTATCACTACATGCCTCCAGTATACCATTTGCAGACCTACCCTATGCCAATGCCCTATGTTGACGAGAATGGAATGTATCACTATGCACACTACAACTCTGCAGGGTATTATCCAAACGAACAAATTGCCCAATCATATTCATATCCTCAATCCCAAATCCCTTCCGCAGAGAGTAATGATGCAAATGATGCCTCCAAGGAGCAAGACGTCAATAAAGAAATCTCACAGGAAAAAGTTGCTTAGACCAACAATTCAAGGGTATACTAAATATAGTTATAAAGTAAAGAAAATCCCAGTGCCGGCATCTAACAAAACAGGCACTTGTACAAACAATTTGAAACTCAAAGATAAAAAGTAAAATAATACATATATATTCTATACCGTTTTGGACTGATTATTCCAAATTAAACTGCCGCACCCAACCTAATAGGAAGAGCCAATTCTGAACTGTTGTGATTTTCAGGTTTGCCTCTCCCTTGGTATTGCAATTGCCATGACATTTGCTACAAAACAGTAGCGATCCTTAAAAAATTGAGGCTCATATCTACTTTCACTTTCCAATCAAAAATAAATAATGTTGATTTCAACCTCCTCTCTGCATTTGCCTCGACTTCACTGATCCTTTTTGAATCAGCCATTCGAATGCAGACCTAACTCCTTCTCCAGATTTTGCAGAACCACCGAAAAAGGCTACATTGTCTTCTCTCCCTGCATAGTCTAATTTCGTCATCAAATCTCTCTTTGAAGCTCCTTTCGGATGCGATAAAAAGAGTTCAGCGATATCTAACAACGAAGTATCACCTAATATCATGGATGCGTCTTCTTGCTCTTCTACAGCATCATTACTTTCACCATTGCTTTGAGCTGAAGATTTTGTTTCATTCTGATCATTGTTATTCTTCAATAAGTAAGCTTTCCGTGTATCCATCTTATTTGCAAAAATGAGAATTGGGCAATCTAATAAGTTCTCATCATCTCTCATACATCTATAAAAAGCTCTAGCTTCCATTAATTTTGAAACTGGACACGATGGTGAAACATCAATAACAAAGGCTATGCCATGAATATCACTGTAATATCTTTCCCAAAGTGGTCTCATTTTTATTTGTCCTCCTAGATCCATGATACGAACTTTTGCCCCACATGCTTGAATTTTTGCCAAATTCATTCCAACTAAGCAGTATGAGAGTCTAGTGAGCATTCTATTTCAAACTGAAAATAAAAACTATGCCGATAAGTGCAGAAGAGATAAACTTACGTGTAGGTCTAATAAGATGAAGTGGAAACATTGTTTTTCCTGCCTTCAAATCATATTCTTTGCTATCTTCTACTTCCAAAAGACTGTTTATTTTCGAAACGCCTTCTGATTGCATAGGTGACGAAGCTGGGGACTGAGGGCCTGAAGCAGAAGCACCATTCGTAGCTGTGTCATTGCCATCGGCATTACTATTTCCAACATCATCATCATGGTGGGAAGATGGCAATTCTATTATTCCATCATGATTCTTCAAATCGATACTTTTATCATCTTCTAACAGGCTATTATGCGAATCTACACTCTCACTTTGCAATAGACTAGTCGCTTCAGTATTATCTTGCTCCTGTAAAGATTGTGGATCAAGTTCTGAATCTGATACATCAGAATCAGAATCTATTCTAGAATTTTGATATATTTTTGGAGCAGGACATGAAAATAATCTCCTTTTGGTAGGTTTCACTAGAGATGAGTCTGATGATTGCTTCTTAGAAAATCCATGTGAAGATTTTCGTTGTTGGGAAGAAGTTCGTTTATGACCATGATGATGACTATTGTTACTTTTTTCTTTACCAGCTGGTGAATCTACTTGGACAGGATTTTCGGCTACTTTTTGCACTGCAATCCTTTTACCACTAGGTGGAGCTTTATTTGTATTTTCAAAATCTGTCACTTTAACTCTCTCGAGTAGGGTTGATTTTCCAGCGTCGTCTAAACCTATGACTAGAAGTGAAACTTCTGGAGACACAAGATATGTTTCGTAAAGACCGCTTGCTAAGCCAAACATTTTTCACTGGTCTCTGCGTCCGCTGTTACTACGCTTTTTTGTAGCGAATGAATAGTGTGAGAAAAGATATGTATCTATCTACAATGTGCTTCGTGTACTCAACACTAATTACCATGTTATGTTCATTTGCTCATCCAGAGTCAAAGGGTCAAGGGTCAACTGAGAACCGAGGAGCGCCGCGCATCGCAATACACAATATCACAATACAGCTACAATACAGTATTTCTTACACGTCAACTGGTGTCAATAGGACAATTTGACATTTTCGCATTTACAAATTTAGATTCCATTTGATTTGCAATAAATCTACTCCGGATACTCTACTAGAGCGCTAGTCTAGTCTTATTAAAATACAGACACACGAGAAATCATTAAAAAAGACTAGTTCCAATCTTACAACTATTTCGCGCACTTTTGATACTCCTTGTTTCATGAATTGAGTGAGTATATACCTGCCTCTTTTTCACCATTAGCCAGTGTCCAATATAATCTATCATGATGATGAATTCTCAAGTGATAGAGAATGGGATGTATGTCTTTGAGAAAGGGGAGTGGAATGAGGTCCATCCATCCCTACAAAATCTTCTAAATGAAAAAGAACAGCCTGTGGAAACTATCTATGTGAACATCTCCTCCTTGAAAGAATGTATTCAGCCAACCAAGACCATAGATAATATCCTCTCTATTGATAATATTCATCAAATAGATTCTACAATTCCTGAGTGTTTCCCTGTAAATAGCATTTGGAAAGACCGTGATTTCCTTTTTTCCCAAGCAAAGATGGCTTGCTCTCACAGTAAATTTCTAGTTTCACTCAAAAATCAGAACTCCATGATTTGCCGCAACCACAAGAAATGTACATTCCATATTACGTTCATTGGAACATGTCGTACCAAACCAGATTCTTCAAAACGCAGAAAGCATTTATTCAACTACCCTGTAAAGATAACTTCTGCATGCTTTGAGCATTCAGATGAATGCCACAGAAACATTACTAACTTCAAAGCAGCAATTCAGCGCTCTGGTGTTGAAATGAAAGTTTTTGATCAGAAACTTATCTCCATGTTAGTTAATCTTCACAAGACCAAGCCCAGTATGCCTCCCAGTTTCTTGAGACCAATTCTTGAAACCTTTTCTCCATCTTCTATTGTATGGACTTCTGAGAAAATTAGGGATTTTCGCAGATCATTTTTCGGAAAGATAGAATCTTTAAACGAGGATCAACTAAAGGATATTGAGTTCGTGAAGGGTTTATTTGGCTCTTTAACTTATTCTGAGCTATACTCAAGCCCAAATTCCATTTTTGGTGACTTCACTTCCTTCAACTCAAAGAGGCTGCACGAAATGTTTATAAAGGAGTATGAAGGTGGTCTGAACCATAACTTTTCTGGTCTTACACTTACTTCAGGATCACCCACCAGTAATGTAGAAGGATATCTTCATTTCTGCAAAGTGCACGACAAATCATTTGATTTTCGTATTCTCAAGAATCAAGATGGTGAGATTATTTGCTGTGCATGGATGACTGGATTTATGCGTGATGCATTTGAAAGATTTGGGACTTATCTCTCCTTTGATGGATGCCACAAGAAGATGAATACAGCACTCTATCCTTACTTTGGAATACTTGTCAAAGATTCCAATAATTGTATTTTACCTGTACTAGAGGCACTAGGTCAGGGAGAACAGGATATTATTATTATATTCCTATTCCAGTCATTACTTTCAATGGCAAATGGTCGCACAGCCTCTGAAATTCTGGTTGACAGTTCCGATGGAGTTATGGACCAATCATTTGTAACTGAAAGACTACATTTGCCAAATGCAAAGTTCTGGGCTGATACATGGCATCTAATTCAAAGAAACTTAGGAAATAAGAAGAATATCCCTTTGCATATCTTTCAACAAATCAATTCTGCACTATGGGTCATGACGCGTTCATCAACCAAAGAGAAGTTTGATATACGTTTCAATGAAATAGTTACGGAACTACATAGATTGAATGTCACTTCAGCTCAGATGTCCTACTTTACTTCACTAGTCCATAACAAGAAAGAACACTTTGCGTATTACCTCATGGACTCAATCCCTGGTTTGTTTGGTTTTCATGGAACTCAAGCCAATGAAAGTAAACACAGTACATTCCAGGCTTACTTCGATGATGACTACTGCAGTCCACCCTTTCGCCTCATATGTGACCTTCTGCATATTGGTCGTATCTGTCAGCAGCGTGTTATCAAAAACCTATCAAGAGATAACTCAGAGCTGAAATTAATGAAACACAAGGCTCAAAATACTGAATCGCCAACACCTGCTATTCTACAAGCACTAGCTATGGAAAATGATAGGTCACTGAACCTTGCAGGATTCAACCTGTGGTTACAAGAGTTTAATATTGCACACGATCACTGTAAGCACTACTTTGACTCTGATGACCCTGATAAAGTTACTATCTTTGATCCCTTCTTCCCATCAGCTACATTTCAATTTACAGGCTTGACCTCAAAATGTCCAGGTTGTGAATACTCCACTTCTTATCAGCTACAATGTCGTCATGAAATAGCAAATAGAATTGCGCGTGGAAACCAAGACAATGTATTTTGTATTAAAATGTTTGATAGACGTTGGCATTATCAGGAGGATATATGTATCCTTGATAGGAATGGGGAAGATGAAGTTGATTTAATGTTTTCATTGAAACAAAATATGGTTCCGGAAAAGGAGTCACTTGCACAGGATCTTGTTGAAGAGATACAGACATTGTCAGGGACTCCAAATATTGCTAAGGAGGCAATAGTGGACCTGGATACTTCTAAAGAACCAACACTATGTGTATATTTACCAAAAGAAAGAAAAAAATCTTCAGCTACAAGGAAAACAATAACAAAGGTTCAGTTCCGAGATATTGAGAGAATAACTGAGCAATTCAAATCAAAACTTGCAAGTTGTGGCAACGAAAATATTAAAAAAAAGGCATTGGGAATGCTATTATCTATCATTGCTTCATGCGACAAAGAAGATAGTGCCTGTGTAGCTGATGTACAAGATGCATGGGATATGTATAGTGGGAATATGCACATCCCTAAAGCTGGGACCCACTTACAGAACACAAAGGACCCACGCAAAGTCGCACCAGCAGCATTATCTTGTGCACGGAAATCTAACACATTGACAACTCACGAAAAAATCACCAAACGGCTAAAGGATAATAGCCACATGATGAGTTCAAAAATTTGGTTTCTAAAGGTTTAGGAAACTCATGTGGTTTCTGCAACAAAACTGGGTGTACTGTTGGCACATGTGGTTTGAAAATTTCGTATGGAAAAATTGTTGAGAATCATATCAATCTCATGCAAAAAATTACTACGATTTATCCAATCGCAACAGCTGCAATGGTAGAAAGGTATAAATATGATGACCCTCTGTTCCATAAAAAGAACACTCACCATGTAGTTGTACATTCCATTCATCCACGAAATGATACTTCACTTCCTATGGATGGAAGAATGTTAAATATGAATGATCTTGTGGTAGTCATTTCTTGTCTTCAACGAAAAATGAATAGAAATACAATTGGATGTGGACTTCCTATAGATGGACTAACTAAAGTTGCAGTTCCATGTTCGGCATTCTTTCAGTATTCACAGAATATTTTACTGACAAAGGGCAATATGAGATTTCTATTTGATAACATTGAGAAAGATGGTAATGGGAGTGGATTCGTGAATCGTACAAATGAATATATGGTGATGCCAAACTTTTCCCAAGGAGGGGAAGTTACTAATGAAAGTAATTCTTAATATAAAAAGAGCAGGTAACAGATTATTTAAATTTAATACTATTAAGATGAGGACCACATGGTCCTGATGCTCTGGAGTAATTTGCATCATTTCTGGAGGTGTCCGCGACATGCATAATTTTGTTCAAGTTACAATGCATAATACTTCTGCCTACTGCAATCTTAAAAAGCACTCCTGCGTTGCAACAATAAAGAAAAGCAGGAGACCAACTATTTACGATTTTGTCAGCATTCTTCAAATTGGCATTGATAGCTACTCTACCATTGTACACCAAGGTTTCTACCTCATGCGATTTGTTACCGTCGTCATGCGCAGGAAGTGCAGAGTAATTTGCCATTTCTCCAGTGGAACAGGCATACTCAAGTAGAACATTTTCAACTGATGCTTTGGGGAACTTTTCACAGAATGAAGTGAGCTTAACAAATGGATCTTGGGACAATAGACTACTGGCATCTACGTACCTTACGGTTATTAACGGTTGAAAACATACAACTTGAACTTTCAATCTCGTCCAATGGTGAACACACACAATATCTCTCCTCTCTCTCTATCATATATGCTTGTTTGGAAAGAAGACAACTTCCACTGTATTTATTTTCCATTCAGAGGGCCATAATCAACATAGAATTAAAATGTATCATCGCCTCGTATCGAACACAGTAAAAATTCCATCATCTATCCTCAAAAATAGGTTAGAAAAAAGGTTTCTGTCTCAATCAACTGAAGAGAAAAAAACTCCCAAGTGGCTTTTAAAAATGGCACCGACAAAGGGAGGAACCAAACCACCCAATGCTATGGAAGCGACAGCTATAGCTATTGTGGCGGTATTTGGGTATTATGCTTGGTTTGTCGATAGTGGTTCATTTTTAGTCAGGTCAAGCGATGCGAAGACGGAAAACACTGATGGAACAATCATACAGAACAACAAGGAGAGTTGACATGCTTACGGTTCAGCGCAATAGAGATACTAGATACATAGAGTAGCGCAACACTATGAAGCTAATATGGAATTTGGTGGTTCCTACATGATTCTTTGTAGGCTTCTATCCGCTATGAAAGTTCCTTGCATATGACATCAGTTTTTTCTTTCTTTTCAATATAAAAGAGATGAAAGAAAGAAAAAGTTAGCCATGGACTTACAAAGAAGACTTCAGAAGGCATATTCAAGGACATCATTGTATCAAATTGAATTGGATGCGATTTCAATATTCTTGGCGAATTTCCTTTTAATAAAACTGTTTCTATACTGTATTATAAATATCTAAACTTCAGAAGTGCATTACAAGTGAATGTACCTTAACATCAACTTTGAACTAAAAATCAGACAACCATTCCAGTCCCCCAAAAAGAAATGATAGAAGCATCGTGCTTAAAAGAATAATCTGGACGGTATTTAGGTACCATTAAAAGCATTGGGAGCAACAAAGACATTGTACTTCATCCAAACAATCACTCGTATATTTGCGCAAATCCTGATAAAAGGAAATTGGACTGCACGGCACAATGCCAGTGAAATCGTTTTCATGGAACTTGGCTTCTTGCAAATCCGACGCGAGGTTCAATGTCGATGGTATGGTTCCCGAAAACTTGTTCGTATTAACATCAAATATCCGTAACTTTGTATTATTCGAAAATGTATCAGCTATCTCTCCGTCAAATTCCTGTGATGGGGTTAGATTAAATGGTATTAGACGTGTTTTTTTATCATTTCGGCTATGTTTCTAATCATTCAAATCATGGATACTTACATTGAATTTTAGTACAATTTGAGAAATTAAGGAAAAATCATACAGGAATGAAGGGTACGATCCAGTCAATTTATTGAAGCCTAAATCAAAGACTCTCATCTGAGTAAGGTTCTCAAGCTGTGTTGGCAATTCACCCCTGAGATACTTCTTTGCATCATCATCGTACAAATCCGGATCGGTTACTCCATTGATGTAGAGGAATCTCATTTGACTCAATGCCCCGATCTCTTTTGGAAACTCTCCATTTACATTATTTCCTTCTGTTAAAAGATTACACAATGGAATTTAGTCATTTGGGAAACATAACAAGAGGTATATAAATGTATTCAAAGACTTACTCAATTCAATTCTGTTGACACATTTGTGTGTATTACCACATGCGATACCACCCCAAAGGCATTCACTCGTGTTTGACAACCAGATCTCATTGGAAGCGAATGAATCAGAGTTTTCGATATTAGTCAGTCTTGGGATGCAGGCATCTTTACTCTTCTCACCACAGATGATCCAATCTTTATCACCATTAGTAGAGTAGTAGAAAACAGCTAACGCATAACGCTGAATAATGGTATCCTGAACAGAATTTCCACATAGGTCGGAGCAAAATATATTGTATCTACCTTGGCTGAACTCCTCTGTGAGAAAATCTCTGGCTTTACTTTGCGGTGAATTCTTTGCGAAATCTCCAACGTCAGAGACACTTGCAATTGTATTCAGAATGATCGACTCTCCTGTGGCCTGGTTAGGAGCAACGCAAACCACAGAAGGTGCTTTCGTGGTAGGAACAGGAGTCGGAGGATCAGTGGGAGGTTTTGGATCTTTTGGTCTCACAAAGAAACGATCGTAGTCATAGGCTTGGCATAGATCATCAAATCCAGGTCTGCGCCCAACCAATTGAGCTCGTGCACTGAAGAATCTCTTACAAGTGTTGACAGTTGTTTTGTAACGGACTCTTTGGCAACTTCCCGGTTGAAGAGGACTTTTGTCAAAGTCATCAGCAGGAATGGTTTCCACTAATGCTAATGTAGATAATGGTGATAGATTCACAGGGAGGTCCTTATCTTCATTGCAAAACTCAAAGTTAAAAGTGACTGGATCTTCTGTACTGCACTCTTCCTCCGGGATTTCTAGGTCCCCGCACTGTTTCTTAGTTCTATCATGTTCACATTTGATATTTACATCAACTTTGCACTTTTCATCTGGTGGACTGTCATCTCTTGACACAAAGCTACGATAGAATCCAAATGCATAACATCTATCTTTTGCTTCTTCATCATTCTCTCCGACCAGCTTCAGCATTGCACTAAAGAAATTCTTGCAGGTATTAACTTTCCTAATTGTTTTCACTGTTCTGCATTCTCCTGGAGAAAGCGGACTTAGGTCGATTTTCGAGTTCGAAACAGACACAGACACACCTTCAACGGAGGCTTCTGTTTGATCTACATTGAGGTTTACATCGATCTCGTCATTGTTGTTGCAATACTTAAATTTGAACTTCATCTCTTGTTCTCCGCAATCTTTCTCCGGAACAATGATGTCATCACAGCTTTGATTTGTACCAGGAATAGTACATTTGACGTCTGCAGATACATTACACCCTTCTTCAGCAGGATGGGGACTGTTATCAAAGATGCTTGTCTCATCATATGCGGTACAAAAGTCTCCCTCAGGCACTCCTTTCCATCCTTCAACTCGCAACTGCGCATCTGCATTCTTTTTATCTGTTGGATCACAGGTATTGATAGTCCCCTTGATATCTCTGCGCCGACATTCATCTTGATTCAAGTCTGTGTAATCAAATTCTTCTTTTACATCTTTTGCGCCAACAGTTGCAAGGAACAATTGTTTCCTCACGATTAATGGTTCATCTTCCTTGTTACAGTATTCAAATCCATACGTGACGGGCTCATCTTCGCTACAATTATCATCACGATTGGCTACAGCATCTGCACAAGAATCCCCAGACTCGTCAACCTTACATGACACAGAAGCTGTGATGTCACATGGTCGTTTGATATACACTCGCAAAAAATCCCAAGCATAGCAAACATCACTATTGTCAGAGTAAGAACCTTTGCCATCATCTGTCATTCCATGAATTTTTAGGGAAGAACTGAAGAAACGTTTACACGTATTAATCTCACGATCTACTGTGAACTCTTTACAAGTGTTGGGTGCTAGGGCAGGAAAGTTATTATTGATTTTCATTTGTTTCTCAATTTCATCACTCTCTTCATCCTTTGTTTCATATTCAGTATAACCATCTCCATCAACATGAATGTGCATATTCAAACCAACTTGTATAGCTTCCACCAAAGCACCAGACTTTTCTGGGTACAATTGAACATACTTTTCTTTTTCGTTGTTACAATATTTGAATGTAAATGATAACGTTGTTGGTCCACATTCATCCATAGGTACGAAAAGATCATCGCATTTTTGTCCACTGATTGGTTCTGTACAAGATACAGATGCTGAGATCGCACATTCACTCTCCCTAGGTCTATTCGCTCTTGGATCAATATCAATGTTAACCCCCAGACCAGCATTTACAATTTGAAGCACACTTTCTTCAATGACACTGTTCATACTAGTAACTGCACCATTTTCATTAACAGTTGCAGATGACGAGTCTTCTGATACTACCATAGGTAATATTATGGAAGCGAGAAAAATAATTGCATTTCTCATCTTCATTGTGATATTTCTTGAGAGAAGCTACGAAGTATCGCCTCGATGAGGAATTGAGGAAATTCAATAGATAGTTTGAAGTTGTTGAAAAGTTTTACGTAATACTTGGAAAGTAGTATGTGTATTTCGAGAGTTTGATGTGTATGAATGTGAATTGAGTCTGGACTGCTTTCTATTTCATTCTCAAACAAATAATAATATTCAAAATGTGATGAAAAAACGGTGGTTTTTGCTTTTGTATTTCTACGACATTCCAACACATATTGACAGATGTCATGAGAACACTTCAAACCGTGTCGGCAAGGTAGATACAAGGCCAAGATATCTAGACCGAACTCTAACCAAAGAAAGTGCAAAACTCTATGCAGAACATCAGGATGATGACATGAAGTCCTACGGTATCCATCACATCCATTCCTATTCCTCTATTATTTCGGAATCTTTTGAAATTACAAGGAAAAGAAGAACCCTTCTGTTCACAATCAGATTTTATAGTTTCAGATAGAACAGAATATCTTTTGATACAGTAAATACAACTCAATATGCAACTTTCTTGGTCACTATTACTTGCTGCTCTCTTGAGTCAGAATTCAAATGCCTTTTCTATTGGCACTGCAATCAGATCTTCTTCCGTTGCAACTCCGACTACTCTCAGTGCAACTTTAGAATCTCCAGCAGAGACTGCAAAGAAGTCTTTGGTTCCTCCTTCTGAGATTCCAGATGATGATGTTGCTGGAATGTTTGAGAAATTTGTACAGAAAACATATGGGTGAGTGAACAAAAGGTTTATTATTTCAAAACATCATGATGTGAAAATGCACATATGAAAATGCAAATAATAATATCTTTAATCTTGTTATATAATACCATAGATATGCATTCTAACGATATTTTGTAATAGACGCTATCCTCTTACAATTGCATCTGGACATGGATGTACACTTACTGACAAAGATGGAAAGGAATATTTGGACTTTGTAGCTGGAATTGCTACATGCATCCTTGGACACTCCAACAAAGAACTTTCTGATGCGGTAACATCTCAAATTAACACTGTTCACCACGTATCCAATCTCTACTTAATTCCTTCACAAGCAAAACTTGCTGCATGGTTAGTAGAGAACTCATGCGCAGACAAAGTTTTCTTCTGTAATTCAGGAGCAGAAGCTAATGAAGGTGCAATTAAGTTGGCTAGACGACATGCAGCGATTAACAGCGGTCGCGAAATTACTGATCCAGTTATTATTACTGCAAAGCAAAGTTTTCATGGAAGAACATTGGCAGCTCTCAGTGCTACTGGGCAACCAAAATATCATGAAGGATTCACATATGGTGGAGAAATGGTTCAAGGATTCACTTATGTTGAGTACAATAACATTGAAGAGTTGAAAAAGGTAGTAGCAGAGATGAATACCACTCCACCAGAGTTGGAGAAGGAGGGAAGGTGAGTTGCTTATAAGTTAGAATTCTCATATCAAGGATTTAATTTTCGATTATCAGCGACAACTCACTGAACATTTTTTCATAGAAAACGTGGAGTTGCAGCCATCATGCTCGAGCCTCTCCAGGGAGAAGGAGGAATTATTCCTGGAAACAAAGAATATTTCCAAACTGCACGCCAACTATGTGATGACTGTGGTGCTCTTCTTATGTGTGATGAAGTTCAAGTAGGAATGGGACGTTCCGGAAAATTGTGGGGACATGAAAATCTTGGAATTGAGCCAGATGTATTCACTTCTGCAAAGGCTCTAGGAGGAGGAGTTCCAATTGGAGCTCTTTTGGCAAAGGGAGAGGCAGCAAATGTGTTGGTTCCTGGAACTCATGCTTCAACCTATGGAGGTAACCCATTGGCATGTGCAGCAGGACTTGCTGTTGCACAATATATGTGCGATCATGACTTGTTAGGCAATGTACAAGCTCGTGGACAACAACTTACAGAAGGGCTCGCCGATCTAGCTGCAAAATATCCAAGCATTTTAGCTGATTCCAGAGGATGGGGATTGCTAAAGGGTATCAAGATTAAGGATGATGCAGGTGTAACTGCTGGGGAGCTCGTCGGTGATGCAATGAAGGAGGGGCTTTTATTAGTAGCAGCAGGACCTAGTGTAGTTAGATTTGTACCACCACTAATCGTCACAGAAGCAGAAATTTCTAAAGCATTGGAATTGTTCGAAAACGCTCTCAAGAAGCACTCTTAATATTATAAGAGAAAAGGACTGCACTTACTCGAAACATGTACCAACAAAGAATTTGATTTATAGTTGTTACAACATTATATAACAATACATATGAAAAGATGTGTTTTGTTCTATGAAAAATAATACTACTTCTTTTTGGATGTTTCTCTCCTATCTAAGCTTAGTTCCAAAACTTGTTGCAAGCCGGTGAAGGAGCAAAGCCAGAGCTTACAAATTCCATCGAGAGGATTGAAAGTGAAAGATGTAGGTTTGCTTGATGTTCGACGCCTCTTTGCATGTGAACATACCTCACAACTGCAGTCCACGGTCTCATTATTGAATATATGAAAAAGTGATGATATGCTCTTTGTATTTGTATCTGCACTCAGTGGAATCGTATGCAATGTTCCATAAAATATTGAAACCAAAATGAATGCAGAGTAGAAAATTGCTCGAACTGCACCTTGCCTTTTCAACAATGCCATGGCGAGTAGAAATGGCAGTACATGAAATCCTAAATCAGTGTACGCAAACAAGTGATCCTTCCATCTTTTTCCAGGGATGCCACGTAAATTGTTCAGCGAACTATGCAACACATTTTTCAATCTGTCGAGATTGTGGTTCAAGTACAGTGCTGTAATGTGCACATGCATTTGATATAAAAACATTGACAATATCATTCCTTGTAGTAAAATGGTAGATAAAAAACTAGTACTGGATTCCATTTCATTTGAATTTGAACGCATGGACAAATATATCCACCAAGATCCTGTCAGTGATCGAGAAAGTATATCGAAACCTACTCCCACCATAATTGATATTGTGTATGTATCATTTAACATGCCTAGAGCAACAGCTGAATGACTCATCACATTGATAAGCGAAGCTGCCGCTACTATTCCGTTCAGCGGAATCGACGTTTTGTCTAGCTTGCCAGAATGAAAAGCTAATCCATACTTGCTCTGTTCAAAGAAGACAACCATGCACTTAATGTAAATGGATAAGATCGTGGCTCCACTTGCCCTTGGAATCAACCATTCTACTTTCTGTGAGATAATGTCCATCGTGTTAGGTAAGAGGAAGATTTAATTTACTGGATTCAATAAATAAAAGTTCGAACGACTCTTTCCGATTAATGTAGAAAGTACTCGTAGAGCGTATCTTGTCTCTCATCACTATCACTTTGTACGTCATTGTACCTACTCTTCGTTGATTTTAGGGTTCTCATTGAGCGCGGGCTGCGCGATCTTTGGATGATGTGACGCACAAACTTTCCAATTGGAGGTGAAAGAAAAAATGTGTGATGGATTCGAGACCTTGATGAAACTGATAGTTCAAGTTGAACAACATACACTTCGTTTGAATCCATAAATTTACCATAATCAACTGAATTTCACAATGAAGATTCGTTCAAGCCTCTTTCTTCTCTCTCTCTTTACTGCTTCTGTAGATGCTTTTGTTTCTACTGGAGCTAACGGAGCTCAAACTAGACTCAGTGCAACTGCACTTAACGCTTCATCTTCTACTGCACTCAAGGAAGGAGATGCAGTTCTTCTTATTGGACCTGGATTTCTTCAACTTAATGTTGCAAAGGCTGCAAAAGCAGCTGGTTTGAAGCCAATTGTTGTAGCTCCACAGGCTAAAATTGATAGTTTTGTACCATATGTAAACGACGACGAAATCCTAAAGGATGCAATTATTGGAATCCCAGATCCAGGTGAACCATACTACGGAGAGATTGGAGGTGTTGTATACTGTGCTGAGGATGCAGTTCTCCCAGATTCAATTATATCAACTGTTTTGGATTGGAAGGATAAGGAAGTGTTTTGTCCAGAAGGAATCAAGAGAGCAATTGGGTAAGATATTTCGCTCAAGTTAGAAAAAAGTATCATCGCTTTCTTTTCTAATCTTTTTCATTATAGTTGCATCCCTATATCTGGAAAGATCAATAAGGAAAAGGGAATGGGATGGATGCCAATTTTCAATAATGACAAGAAAGAGAAGGATGCATGGGATGCATTCACCAAGGCATTCAAGAATCACCCAGTCATGAAGGAAGAGTAAGTTTATAGTATATCGTATGTTTGAAGTTCTACCATTTGGAATGTTGGGATATCTGATGCAAGGTATCTTCTCGTCTTGTATCAATGACTTCAACCTAAATCACGGACTAACTCAATCAAACGTTTCCAACATTAGAAACCAGGGAACATTGATTCGTTTTGGAAGTCTTCTCGGAGGAAGTAATGATGGAACTGAAGAATTGGTACCACTAGCTTTGGATGAAAGAATTTATAAAATGAGTCTTGAGAATTACAGAGATTTGAAGGAGAGAAGTTTTGATCGTTACAGAATTGGAGCTCAAGTTTTGAAGGGAGATGCAGTGAACCCTCAGCCACCAAATCAAATTAAGATGGAGAAGGATGCAATTAAGAATGGAGAACAATTGGAGGCTTTCAGGGCAGTAGGAGGATACCCAGAGATTGATCGTACCAACCGTCATACTGCGGCACAAGCTATTGTACAAGCACTTATGAGACCTACTTCAGAGGTTCCAAAGGAATTCAGTATTTTGAGTAAATGCGAATCAAAATTGCCAACACAAGCAGAATGGGATGAAATGTTTGCAAATCCAGGTGCTGCATCTTGGCCAGATCCATTTGATTGGGATCCAACTAAGTATGGATTCGAGGTAGAGACTGCAAACTAAATTCTAAGTATTTACTCTTTATAAATCATGACGTGAGGTTTATTTGAAATAGCTCAACTTGAACCAACATAGGCAGGACAAACCCCTAGTATGATACTGTATGTAGCTTTTTGATGAAAAATATTAAACACACATTCATATACTGTGTAAATATTTATACATTATCATGTTACGGTTAATCATACATTCAACATCCTATTTTCAGATATACATACCCATGCACAAAAGCTACTCTTCCTCAACTATGCGTAGTATTCATGAACCTTCGACTTTCTTTCACTTTCATTGCATACCTACAAAGCTCACACTTGGAATGTCCGCGGTCAGCCACTTCAACAAGCCATTTAAAACCTGGTAGCACTTTATCTTTGCGTGGATCAAGCTTCTTCCACTCCATAAACTCCTCGTATAATTTGTCATCTTTATTAATCCTAGCTAGCTCGTCACTTAGAGCCTTGGGCGATCCAAAGTCAGCATAGTTGATGATTATTTTCTTGATAGGCACTGGTAGAAACTCAGCAATGTTTGGAGCGCCATAGTATACAGGTAGACAACCAGCCTGGAGAGCCTGCCACAACTTTTCAGATACGTAGTCAATCTCGTTACTATTTTCCATCGCTATACAGAATTTGTATTTTGACATGATATCCATCTTATTTGTGCCTCTACCCCCACCACTCTTATTGCGGAGACATGATCCGTAGCTATGAACCTCAATATCACCAATGTCCATGACATCTTTCACTATTTTGTTGCGTCCATTCATTGCACCACAATTTGAATTGATATAAACTAAACTTGGTATTTTATCCTCTGTTTTCACTTTCGACGGAGCAAAAAGATTGCCAGATATAAAATCACTTGAATAAAGGAGAGGAACCTCACTGCTTCTATTGTAATACATACGTATGTCGAAATGGGCGAGGAACTTTGGATCCATTTGTTTTCTGTAATAAGATCCAGGTTCCATGCTCATACCAGCAAGTAGTTGGTTTGGATACATTCTATTCAAGACTTTTGGAGCATTTGGCATGTGATAAAGAAGAACGTCAGCCATTTCTTTACCTTTTTTGGAAAACTCGCAGTCCAACTTCCCATGATATGTGCAATTTTCCACTTTCGACTCATATCCTGAACCATAGTAGTGATGGTTCGCAGTCACAATAAGGATAGATGGAGTCTCGGAAGAGGATAGGTCACTCTTTTCACCAGCATCAATTGTAGATGATTTTTTCGATTCAGGTAAAAGTTCTTCCTTCTTAAATTTTGAATTGCCTTTACCACGATCAAGGTTTCGTGTAGTTCTTTTTCTCAAATTAATATCTTGAACTCCTGCTTGCTTCGATTTGGAGTCAAGTATTGAAGCACGGAGGGTTTTAGTAGCTGTTTTGCCATCGGCAGGAGTTTGAGAACTCTGTTCACGTGCTATCTCTGTGCTATGAGTGACAGATTGTGATTGTTGGGTGCCACCAATTCCTTTGACGGAAGACAAATCGAAGGCCGGATCAGCTGCAGTATAGGTAGTTGATAATGAGACCATTAAATATGCGAAGGCCACAACGAACAAAAGTGTTTTTGCAAGAAGCACCGAACATGAAGCCCGTTGTGCCTTCGCCCTTCTTGACAATTCTACTTGCTTTTTGGGTTTCCCTTGTCCGCCATGAGTAGCAGGACGCCTTTTGTGTATTTGTTTGGAGTTTTCTGTATTCATTTCCGCGATCAATATTGTTCACTATTCATTGCCATGGTTTTAGCGTTTGGTGCTGAATGCTTCTTATTGTCTACTCGTAGACTTGATTATAACGAGAAGAATCTATTTTTTTATGTGAGCTATTGTGTGACCGTTGGCATTCCAAAAGTGGCCGTTTATTTATACCTTTCCCATACGTACCTACTACTGGTTTATTTTAAGGGAACTGACTTTGCACACCTTGCATTGGCCTGATTATTGATTTAAATGGATTTGAGTTAGAGACCACGAACTAAATTATATTTATTTACTCTTCATGAAGTCATGACGTGAAGTTTATCCAATAGCTCTGCTTGGACCCAAAATAGGAAGGACAAACTCCTAGTTTGTTACTATACTCTATGTAGCTTTTTGATGAAAAATATTACAAGCATATTTACATACTGTGCATTAGCTATCTTATAAGAGACTTGCACAATTCCTATTCTCTCTTTGTTATTAAATTTCATGTGCTTCAATGAACCATGCCCTTAGTTGGGAACGTCTCCTCATAGCTCTCTACCTCTCTCTCTCTACTGCACTCTACACAAAGCCAATATCCTTTGCTAAACATTGATTCCATTGAGCAAACAAGTGATTGCAATTCCCTCCAGAAACATTTACTTTCTCCATACACTGAACTACAAGTGTTTGATGCTTGTCACATGCGCTCTCTTTACTAATCTCTGATGCTTCTATTATTTGGGGAACATACTTTGAGATTACACCAGTACTTGAGCTATTTTCACTACTTGAACTGCTAGTGCTTCTATTGCTGTTTGTTCGGCTAATACTATCTACCATGATTGATGCTAATGTATTTGAAAAGACTGCTTTGGCTTCTGGATTTTTCTGAAGAAAGGTTTCGTTTCTTTCTTTTTTGATAATTGGATTGTTTGTTGCGGGTTGTTGGCGGGAGCTTTTTCGCCGTGTTGTATTTTGAGCGAAACTTCTCTACAATTGCCCCTCGAGGCCATTTTCTCTTTTGACATCAACCGTTAAGTTCCCTAACCCTAACATGCTTGAAGAATTATTCCAATAATAGGTAATAACTCATGCAATGTCATTGTGACTATGGTCTCTTCTAAAGTATGGTACATATAAACTTGAAGTATGTATTGCTACGTGAAACAACAAAGAATACGTATGGAATATTGTAGTTAGAGACATTTTTGTTCTATTAAGGAGAATCCGATCACCTCTGCGCTTTTTGATGTAAGGAAAAAGACTGAAGGTATGTTTACCAAAAATTATCTTTTCTGCACTCTAGCTAGTACCTGAAGTAAATTCAAAGAGATTTTTTCACGCTAACAAATTCTATTTATCATTTAAATAATTTTATTACATGCCTATAAGTCGTCAACGTAACACTTTACGCTGTGGTTTCTGTATGGTTGGCGGAGCTTGTGAAGTGCTCTGGCCTCGATCTGTCGTATACGTTCGCGAGTAACAGAGAATCTACGTCCAATTTCCTCTAGAGTTTTTGGCTTTCCATCATCAAGACCAAATCTCATTCTAATAACAGCTTGCTCTCTGGAGTTGAGTGTGCAGATAAGACGGCTGATATCATCTTTGAGCATATTGTTCTCTGCCATGTCATCTGGTCTTTGGTCTGGATCTTTGAGAGTGTCCTGAAGAGTGAATTCTCTTCCTCCGCCGCCACCAGTTCCTGCGCTAGATCCCTTACTTTTTCCACTTCCCAATTCAGTCTCCATGGAGATAGCCTTCAGAGCTGATCTTTTGAGGAATTCAATTCTATCTGGCTTTACATCGAGTTTCTTTGCAAGTTCCTCCTTTGTTGGATCACGTCCCAAAGTCTGCTGAAGATCGCGTTCTGCTTTACTCATAAGTGCAAGCTGGTCATGAATGTGTACAGGGAGACGAATAGTTCTAGCCTGATCTGCAATCGCACGCATAATGCTCTGCTTAATCCACCAGGTTGCATAAGTTGAGAAGCGGAATCCACGTTCTGGGTCAAACTTTTCACATGCTCTTGTGAGCCCCAATGTTCCCTCCTGACAAAGATCCTGGAAATTAAGTCCTCTGTTTTGATATCTTTTTGCAATACTAATAACTAGACGTAAGTTAGATTCTGTGAGTGCTGCCTTTGCTCTAAGTGATCGACGGATTTGTTTTTTCATTTCTGGAACAGTCATTCCCTTCTTTACAGCTGATGCCCATTCTGCATATGTTGGAGGTCTATCAGGAGGACGTAAAAATGGTGAGATAAGAGGGTCATAAGACGAGGTCAATTTATTATTCAGACCAAGAGTACATACCTCATTAGCTTGGATTCAAGTTCTTCACGAGTTTCTTCCCATTTGATCAAAATTTGGATTTCCCTAGCGAGAATAATCTCTTCGTTCTTTTTCAAAAGTTCATGATTTCCCATTGTTTTCATGTAATATTTCATAGAATCAAATCCAGTCTCTTTGACATTAGCTGTGATTCTTCTTGTTGGCTGATACTCTGAGGCACTGCCACTTTTTGATACTGAGGCTTTTGATCCAGGTCCTTCTGTGGACATTCTATAAGTAGATTCTGATTCAACGACTGCACTCATTTTGAGTAGTGACTGTTGGTTCATGCTTAATAAACTAGTTCTGGAAATTCCGGTATTTCCAGCTATTGAGAATGCTAATGTCGATGGTGCGAATGCTGCAGGGAGAAGAAAGGTAGTTAGTAAAGTGAAATATGTTTCATAATAATGTTCGTGAAGGTTCCAACGTAAGGAGGTCGAGGTCGAGGCAGGTGATATGCTCTATCTGCGTTCACGTCTCCACCATATTTCCTTCCGTCTGAAGAAATATATCCATTGCTATGAGGAAATATATCCATTGCTATGAAGAAACTTACCAAGTAGCATTACAGTTGAGATCATAACAAGTCCAACTCTTCCTAGGCCACTTGATGGTGATCTCTTTGAAGAGATGTCATGACATCTCTCCTTCATTGCAACGGATTCATTTGCCAAATGTTGAGGCATGGTTCTACATGTATGTTCAGTTTCTTGTTTCATAATTATTCGTAAAAAGTTTGAAGATAAACTTTATTTTTTCTACACAACGGTAATGATTTTCCAAATGAGTTTGATCGAAAAGTGAGTGGATTTGTGGTGCCACCAGAACCGAATCGTTTTCACTGATGTGTTTTTTTAGTGAGCGGTAGAGTGGCAAGTAAAGTGAAAATCTGTTTGAGTGGCTCAGAGAGGCTTGGATCCAAAAAAACGTCAGTACGACGATCGTGTTAGCGATATCCTCTTGGTTTGGTAGATTGGGAAACAGAAGTTAATCTATAGCCTTTTTGTTTCCCCTTTGTCCCCCTATCATGTCTTGTTTTCTGACTACTGGACCCAAACGCGCCACACTCATCCTCGTCATCCATTTTTCTTCAAAAGAAGAAAAAACACTCACTCCTTTAGAACCGCTGCTGTTGCATTGGTTAGTTCTACAAAAACCGATACCTGGCAATTGCATTGGACAGGCCATATATTTCGTTTGCGGAATGTATAGCTGGACAAAAATCTTTTGGCTTGTTCATTCGCTTTCCATCATTCACACATCTTTTAGCTTTGGTATTACAAGAGTACCAAAGGCAAAAACACTTTGGAGTAGTGAAAGTAAATTGTATTCATCACAGAATAGAGCTTCTCCAGTATTGCAAAATCAGACTGATCCCATTGAAGCACCCAAACATCAGAATTATAGACAAATTTACAAAATATCAGATAGCTTCACCAGTATGGAAAAATTGGCTCGTCGACTTTCATCCTGTGGGGTGGAAAATTTTTATTTCGTCAATGACAATGATGAAACAGATCAGTTTGAACCAATCATGAATGGAGATGAGACACTGTTACAAAAGGTTGACTACGAAAATATTCGAAAAGATCCATATGTGCATGTTAAGACATTGGTTTGGAAAGGAATATTTCTAAAAAACTCAACGAAAACACAGTCGTCTTCTTCTTCATTTCAAGAAGAGAAAAAGAGTAATGATATGGAAAACAAAACATTTACAAATGAGGACTTTCACTTTTATTTCGTAACAGCCCTTCGTGTAGAAGATAAGGTTGATATGAAGCGCTTGAGAACGATAATCAAAGAGGAATTCAAGCGCAAAGGAACTTTGATTTTACAAATGGCGAATAGAGATGAAGCAGAGAAGATTACTGGTTTTTCATCGGGTAGTATGCCACCTGGATGGCATTCGGTTCCATTCAAACTATATATTGATGACTACATTATTGAGAGTTTTAACAAGACAAATGCAAACACAAGTGATGATGATGACGTGAGGGAGGGTCGAGGTATAGCAGATAATGGTGAACAATATTCAAAGATATTCATGAGTGTAGGTTCAGGTTGTACAGACTATTCTCTCCATGTCTCACTTCTGGATACTATGATGTCATCTGTTTACTTGAAAGAACACATCCAAGTAGTTGATGATCTGGGAATCGAAACTAGTACAATGGCTCGGTCTCATATGCGATATATTGCATCTTTCACTAGAGCTAGGGCTATTGAAAGAAACAAAGAAAACCAAAAGAGAATAAGTGCAAAACAAAAAGCTTCCAGGGTATTTTCAGTCGATGTCAAGATGAAGCAAAACAGTGAAAGTGGTGACCAAATAAGACCAATCAAATTGAATAGAAAATTGTTTCACTCCACAGCAAAGAAGAAGGGAAGAGTGGATGAAGTCAGACGAATGATTGAGATTTTAGGAGAAGACTTTCTTTCCTTCATGCAGACTGATAATTCGTCGGCTGAAGAGCGATTTGCATCAGAATTTAACAAAAATGCATTGCATTATGCAGCTTGGAAAGGAGATATTGAAACCGTATCGCTACTGATAGAAGAATGCAAAAAGTATGAAGAACTGAAAGATCCTGTAAATATCATTTCAACAGGGGAAGGGTGCTATGGTAAAACTCCAATTTTCTATGCCATCACACAATGTAGAGACGATATGGTGCTACACCTTCTCGCACTCGGCGCAGACCTACTTATCGTCAATAACAAGGGGCAAAGTCCATGTAGTTTAGCACCTAATAAACTGAAACCCGAGACATGCAAACTAATGTTTCAAACAGAAGAGAGCCAGATGAAAATGGGAGGTTCATTCAGAGACTATCGCGATACTCATAGTGATGAAAGAAGGTACGGGGACCTAGATCCAAGATTTATCCAGCTGGGTGACGTCAATATGGATCAAGATATCCAAGATGAACTTCATCTCTTTGAAAGATTCCGTAATATTTCCGACGATGATGAACGCAACGCTTTGAAAGAAAAACATGCAGTTTTGAAGTACGCAATACCAAGTAGAACTTTACCAGTTTCTGTTCGCAATACGGATCGTGAAATGAGACAAGCTATTCGGAATAGAGATCAAGAAGATAAGCGGAAGAAGAAAGACAAAGAATCAGATCAGGAAAGTTTACCTCGTAGCGTCAGGGTCACAACCCCGTTGTGGAGACAAGAGGGATTTATCCAAAAGCAAGAGGAAAAGTTTCAAAGGAAATTAAAAGAGGAAAAAGAAAGAGACGTTAGGATATCTAATAAAACAAGGAGAAAAGAGAAATCCCAAGTTGATCAAAATCGAATTCAGCTTCTTGATGGCACAAGTATTGACATGAGTCTATTACCAATATTAGAATTGTCAAATGCATTATCATCAGAATCTCGCGGAGATCAGGTTACATATGAAATAGTGGATGATGAAGCAGGAATACAGGCACTTGATTTCGCTATTGAAGAAACGCTGTCACTTGTTCAAGATTTTGGTGAAAATGCATTAAGTACAAACAATGCTATCGCAACCTCTTGGGGTCTTGACTGCGAATGGAGACCTAGCCGTATGTCTGGTGAGAATAATCCTGTGGCTACCCTACAGCTGAGCACTGGTTCGAGATCGTTTATAGTAGACGTCCAGTTACTCTTACAAGGAGGTATCGTTGACTCAAGTACTAGTCTTACTTCGATTGAAAAGGCTCTATCTGAAACTTTGTCCAAATTATTCTCGAACAAGTATATATGCATAATAGGGTTTGGAATTGGACAGGATTTATCTAAGCTTGCAGCCTCCTTTCCACATGTACCATGTTTCCACCTATTCAACTCAGTCGTTGACTTGTATGCTTTGAGTAGACTAGCTTACCCAGACAGACCGAAGAGTAATATGAGCAGTTTGCAAAAGGTTGTTGCAATCTTTTTGAGGAAAAGTCTGGACAAAACAGAGCAATGTAGTGAATGGCATCTAAGGCCCCTGAGGGAAAGTCAATGCCAATATGCCTCATTGGATGCTGCTGTACTACCAACTCTTTTCGATAAAATGCTTTCGTCAAGTGAAATTGTAATTAGTGACAATGATCGTTTCCTCGCAAAGAACGGAGGGACATTGTCATCTTACAGATTCACATTCCTACACGATGAAGGCGGATGTTCTTATGATATTCAGATGGGAACTCTAAAATCAAACTACATGGACCTCAAATTTGCTAGACAAATGTGGCCAACCTTAAAGAGAGCTGCCCCATCATTGCCAGAAAAGAGGCCAAGTTATGTGAGAGAACAAGATCCTAAGAAGTCTACCCCAATCGTAAAGAATGACGTACCAAAGAAGGAGAAAAAGAAACGAGAGGATAGAATAAAAAGAAATGCTATTGAACTCACCACTCTAGCAGCTGCATTGCATGATCTACCAGCACCAGGATCATCGATGGGATACACAAAAGAATCTTGCATTGAGAATATTGTGAAGAAAGAGGTTATTGATGCACTCCCCGAAAACTCATACCTCCGATACAACAGAAGAGGTGGAATGATTGAAATAGGTAACTGCTGGTTGCTCTTTGTGAATTTTGGGGTAGGTCGTGTCCATCACAAGTATCGCAACGAATTTATAGATAACGGAGAGAAAATGACATTCACAATAAATCCGTCACGATATGAAGATGGTGAATTACTTCAAAACCTTCTCATGCCCGAAGATTCTGAGATGTATAGAAAGGCAGTAATGCTTTTCGTTCGAGGTAGTACCCGAGAAACTTTTCTCTACTGTGGACAATGTACATGTGATAGTCACATGATCAACGAAGATACTGATCTAGTCAATCTTGTATTAAAAATGAAAGACTTTCATGCCATGAAGGATACAGACTACATGCGAATTGTATCTGAGAACTAATACTAAGTATAGTGAAATTTCAATTCTCAGTATAATAGCCATTGCACTTTCTATATTGAGTCCAGAAATCTCCAATAGCATTAAACTAGCATTAAACTTTATCTCTAAAATCAAAAAGCACTTCACTACAGTTTTGCAGAATCCCCGAAAGCATTAAACTAGCTAGAAACTTTCTACTTACCTTTTTTTGCAAGCATATTGTGTAAATCTGTAATAACCTGCTGTGGGTCTTCACTCGCGGTGTTTAGTTGGATGAGTACCACTGTAGATCGTAGTCTATTCTATCTCTTATTCTTTCCAAAATTGTAATGAGTATTTGTTTTTACTCGGAAAATAGGTCCAAAATTACTACTTGAAGCACTGGATAATTACAATCAACCATTACAATACAAAATTAAATTGCTGATATCTTCTTCTTCTTCTTCTTCTTACTCTCTTCGTCAGTATTCCCAGAAAGATCTGCGGCCATGGTAGAGATAGCTCTCTTCTTCCCAACAACAGATACAAACACGTTTTTTTCACTTTCCTTTCCTTGCGCATTCCTCTCAGCATTATTCTTTATAGTCACTGTCCACAATTTACCCTTTTCGTCAACACACTTCATCACACCTTTGTATTTACACTATCCTTCCAACACAAATCATATTCTATTACACCCTTTATCACAGCATCTGAAGGAATACTATCTTTATATTTTGCAGTAAAAGACCCACTCTTCCTCTGACATACTTTCTTGCTTCTTGATAAGTTCAGCAGCAACGGCTACTTTGAATTTCTCTCCAAAATCCTCTTTTGATTCAAAGTTCAGTGTAACATCGCGAATTCCGCTCGAGTTTACAGTTTGGTCATGCACGCATGCAGTAATAACTGCTTTTAGATGGTTACCAAGTAAAAACTTCACTCCTTGGGAATTGACTTCACATCCAAACTTGCCGTACTTCTTTGACACTCCACGATTTCTCTAAAGCATTTCTATGCAAGGAAACATCGTAATCACGTAGTTCTTGTACGTCGTGAGTATAAGTGAAAGCATTGGTAAATGACTTGAAGAATTCTTCATACGAAATTCCCTTTTCGCGCACAAACATTTCCAAGGAACAAGACTTGATTGTGTTAGATCCAACTAGACGACAGGATATATCACTATCTTTTGACATGAGAGCAGGCGCACCCCTCTTAACTCCACAAACTCCAGCATCTCTGAGTAACTTCTTAAAGTTGAACATTCCTATCTCGAAAATGTCATCGAAATCTTGTTTATGGATAATCGACAAAACAGACAGTAATAAGTAAAATGCTCTATGAAACGATCCAGGAGTCATCAGACCATCAGCTTTGCCATCATTACCATTGGTTTGACTACAGAAATGATAGCTTGGAATCTTTTTCATCTCAACATTTCCATTTTTGGATGAATGACACTGTGAGAGTCAATCATGAAATATTCGACTTCTTTCTCTCTTAGCTCCTCTGTTTCTTTCTTCTCCTTGTTCCCACTAACTTCCCTTTTCTGTATCATGTAAATTGGCAAAACGTATTTTTTGTATTTCTCTTACAAAAAGACAGTAGAGGTCTACTAATTCCTTGAGTTTGTCGGTGAAAGACGCCATGAACGAGCCATCTTTGCAGAATGGGTCGGAGTCTAACCAGACGTACAAAGTCTTGGCTGTAGTAGTCGACGCAAAGCTCTTGACCCATTTCATGAACTCTCAAAATTCTTGTGCTTTCGAAAGTGTAATACTTTGAAAACTGGGAATGTTGCTATCAAAAAGCAAATAAAATCGGCTTCAAAAAGATCATCTCCAAAAAGGAGACTTGGGATTCCGATGAACCCTCGTTCCTCAAGATACCAATTTGCAACATTGACATAGTCGTGATTTTTGAAGTGTTCCAGGACAAGTTTTGTTTTCAAGCAAATTTTGACTTTTCGTGAGGGCAAGAATAGGTTCATAAACAAACTCCTGGTACACGAACCTTTTTGCACCTCTTCCTCCTTTCAATCCCAGCAAAGAACCACATGGAAGATGGCTTCCTGTCAGGTATCCATAGATTGCAATATTTTTGTGAATAAATCGTGTAGTTTTGGAAATGTTGCTCAAGGTTTCGAACTGTTCTGCTGTCATCTTCCTTCCAAAATTGCTCAAAAGTCTCAGCTGATTCAGAAGATGAAGCATTTGGATTTGAATCATAAGGAGGGGTATCAGATGAAGTAGTAGTACTTGAAGAATCTGAAGCATCGAATACAGAGGTTGGACTAGCAGTTGAATTAACTAAATTCGAATCGTTAGGAGAGACATTGGATGAAGCAGTAGTAGTTGAATCAGATTCTGAAGAAGAAGACTTGTTGATTGCGTTTTCCACTAATCTGGAACAATTAGTTGCGTTTTCCACTAATCTGGAACAATTAGTGGAAGAACTTCTGGAAAGCTGAAACTGAGATGCATTTGATAGTATAGCTACAGTGACTTGATTTGTATCCCAAAGAATGGAAGAGCAGGGACCTTTCCTCTTGCTAGAAGGTATAGCAGAGATGAGCTTCAGTCTCTACAAGGCACATTTGGGTAATGAGCTTGCCCTTGTTACCCAAAAGCGATTCTCCTTCGTCAGTTGAAAACTTTAGAATATATACAAAAAGTTTCAGCGAGCTTCAAGACGTTCAATACATACTGGGAGGAAGTTCTGACTAAGATATTGAGAGTCTTCCTGCAAAAATTTCAACTGTGAACGTACTTTAACATGAATCGCTTTCACTTCCTTATCTTTTGGGTATAACCTTCGTTGATCCAAACCGAGCGCCTGTGCTGTTTCAATGAGCACGATAATCTCTCCAGTAAATTATTCGGAAGTCGACAGCGGCATATCCAACAGTGAAAGTACTTTCGTTAATTCTTAAAAAATATCATGAGTTAACATGTACCGTTCATTAGTAAATTGGTGGAAGTAAAAAGGGGGGACACTTTTTCTGCTCAAATACGATTTTCCAGAAAAACTTTTTGGAAAAACCGAAAACACTACCGTATAGAGAATCAAAAGTTCTATACGGTAGTGTTCTCGCTTTTTTGAATAGGTTTTTGCCGAAAATCGTATTTGAGGAGAAAAAAATTTGCTCTGATTTTTGTGTCACTTAATGATGACGTCATACTTAACAATCTTGTTTCAAAGTGTCCAATTTGTTAAGCTAATTCTCCAGAGACACCTGAAAATAAAGTTTGCTTAATTATGTAGAAACTTCATTTCTGTCTGTTTTTTTACTTTATTTGGCGGAATCAACGGATTCTCTGTCGTAAGAGCTTTCGAATGATGTGTCGGGTTTGTTTGTACCCCTCCAGGAAGGGGATGCTCCCTTCCACCAATTTTCTAATGAACGGTATTCTACTTCGTGGTGGTTCTCTTGTCCAAAAATCATCAGATCTGCTAACTTCCCAGTCAGAAGTTCAGGGAAGCGGTTATTGTGATCGGACATGCATTCATTCAATTTACATACGACTATTTCATTCTCCCTATTAATCCCGTCAACTTTGACATTAGGAATACTATCCACTTTATACTTTTCTCTAGCGAGTGATCTTCATTGCAATCTCATCCTGCGCTGTTATGTAATTTTTTCAGATTAGGGCTGTTTCTCTGTAGCAGACTAATGTAAAAGATTCAATACATGCTAGATGATGGAAGACAATGAACATTTCAAACAAATAGTGCTTACCATTTTCCGTAGTCGGAGCAGGAGTATCTGAAATTGGCTCTTGAGTTTCGGAAACCTCAAGTGCGCATTTGATTTTCTCTAGACAGTTGTCTTGCTGCTGATTCTGGAGTTTCCTTATTAGTTACCCATTCACTGATGAAAATGTGTTTGCTTGTTGCGGCTGCTTATTAGTTTATGGAGTTGAATTGTCACAACTTCATTATCTCCAATATGCTTTGAGCTTCAGATTCTCTCTCTTTTAATGCTGCTACCAGTCGATTTTCCAAATAGGAAATCTCTTCTATTTTCCTTTTCAAAGATGCTCTAGCACGATGTGTCCGGTATTTCGCATTTTCTTTTCTTTTCAGAAGTCAATGCAATCAAATCAATTCTATGAAAAAGAAGAAGAGAATGAGTTACAAATTGAATTGAATCGATTCGAAATATCAAAGAGAGAATAACTTCTACTTATCTCTTTTTGCTTTGTGAGTTTTCATTCATGGTATTAGTTGGATGAGTATCATTCTTACCTGTTGTTCCAAATTCGAATTTTCAAAAGCAAGCTCCAGTCTCGTTGCTTGCAAGCTAAAGAAGGACCAAATACACTATTTTCTTTCTGGCAAACCTCCAATGACAAAAGTCAAGCTATTTTCGAATCCCATCTGTTCAAATCACTACAATTCAAGATGGTCTTTTGCATACCTCTTTACTCTTTTCGGGACTCTTCTCTGTATATTATTACCCTACTTTCTAAGTCGAAATGATATCATCCCACTTCAAGCAACCTGGACTAGACCTTCTGCTAGTTTCACTGGAAAAGCTGCTGTAACTCTGCAAGGAAAAGACAGTTTTGGAAGACCACAAGAGGTTTTTTATTCCACGGTTGGGTCAACAAACGAAATCATGATGGAGACTTTTCAAGACGCCTCGATTACTGTACTTGAAGTCGACGAGAATGAAGACGACTACAATGAAGAGATTCGTTTCAAAGTAGAGTTTTACGATCTTCCGGATGGAATCGAAGTATTTGGAATACAAGTTGCTTTGTCATTGCGTCATCGTTTCCAACGTTATCTGAAATTAGAAGAAGAAAATATCTTGCACTTGCATTACAACAGTGGAGGTATCCCATCAGCCTCTTTTTCATGTCGAGGGAATTTCAAACTTCGTCAGAAGAATCCAGTGTTGTACAATCATGACTATGGAAAGACTCTATCAAGTATCGATTTTGCTGATGCAGTCATTGATGGTAATCTTCATCAAGAAGGAGATGAGAATCTATTCGAGTCATGGTTTTCAACTCAAAAGGCAAAATGGAGTATGAAGCCTTCACCGGACATAGCCTCAAGTACCAAGCCTAATGCAGACAGATTTTCACTGTACATTGTTTTGGACACGACGAATCTACAGCAGATTGTATTCATTCCAGCATTATCACAACTAATGCTTACTGCATGGATGAAATATCTTTCACTACTTGTGATTGTAATTTATTTATTTCGTAGAATTTTGGTCTATCTTTTTTCGAACCAAACCCTGGGGAACCAAGAAGTCCAAGGGTTTGACTAAAAATTGAAGTAGACATTGAAAAGAAGAATCGAATCAGCTAATTTCAGAAAAGTGTGACCGTGCAAACACTTTTTAGCTCAATGTATAAAGTTTGAAGTTTACTTATTGCAATAGAGTTTCTTTAATTGGAAGAATGAAGAATCAAAACATTTGGAATCAAAAAGCTATTAATGTATAAAACTACCCCTAGCTGCAAATGCTTTCCTGTTTTAGTCGACGGTACCATATACTAGCTAAACAATCCCTGCCTATATAGTGACAGAAACTGAATTTTCCTTTTGATCTATGTTGTCACAATCAATTTACAGATATTGTAGACACACACATGACGCTCTAAGCTTCGTCTTTTCCTCCTCCAATCTTATCCATAGCCCAACCGATTCCAGTTGCAGTTCCCCATGCCCCTAGTGAAAATGCAGCAATCTTTTTAGCGTCGATATTTTTGCTTTGAAGGAAATCTGTTACTTTTGAAACGACTTCATTCTTTACTTCCTCAACAGCCTCTGCAACATCAGCAGTTTCTTCTTCCTCAACAACTTGCGACAATGGTTCTTCAACCTTTTCTTCTTCTACAGCCACAGGCTCAGAAACTTCCTCAGTAGTTTCAGGTTCTACAACGGATGGCTCTTCAGAAGCAGGTTCATCTACAACAACTGGTGCATCTTCAATTGCCTCCTCTACCTTCTGTACTGCCTCGTCAACTGCACTTTCAGCATATACATTCATTGAGTGCATACTTGTGATAGCAACAAGTGCTAGTAATGCGATTTGTCTTCTAGTTCTAGGCATGGTTTATTGTGATTTCTCTAATATAATATAGTTGCTTGTACAATTAGTTGAGCTTGTGTAGTCAGTTACAATTACTAACAATCTTAGTGTTTATTTCACTTGCATACCTACAGTAGTAGGTGGACGAGGTATTGGAGTTGCTTGTTAGTGTTCTCGTTGACTGTGAAGATCGCGGTGTCAAGGCTAGCATCCGTTGTGTGTAGCCAACAGATCTTTCCTTCACTTCAACTTTGATATCCCTGAATGGTAGGGTTTCAGTTTACCTGCTATTTTAACTGTTGTATACAAGCAAACTTTTCTATTTTTGTGAGAGTATGGTACATTCAGTACATTCCTACAAGTAATGAGTATGGTAATATCTTACGCCAATAATTCCAATTATCATTATTACAAGTTAATCTTTGGTACTTGTTTTTAGCAAGAGGTTTTCTTTTCTTCTGCAATATCTACAGTCATTCCGCTTGGATCTTCTTCCCCTCCAAACTTGATACCCCGTCCACGCATGATGCGAACTGCCATTTTGATTCCCTGCTCAACATTTTTAGCAACTTCAGGAGAGTAGGAGCTCAAATCTTGTTTTACAAAATCTTCACTGAATGGCTTTACCTCGTCATTTTCCACCACATATAGGTGCTGCTCTCCTATAAATGAAACCAATACTCTATCCAATGACTTGATAGATTCTCTAACTTCATCATCTTTTGCAATACAAACACGAGCTGGCCACCAAGGGAACGTATCAACCCTGCAAAAGACAAACTGGTCAGTTGGTGCAACGTTTGCCCAGATCTCACTGCCTGATCCAAACTTGTTAGAGCCCTTGCTCTTCTTTGACTTTTTCCTTGTTCTTGCACTTGCTTCCCAGTGTGTAATAGCCTTGGAGAGAGTCTTTTTGTCCTTTGCAAGCTTATCAAGAGATGGTGTAGCTCTTTGCTTCAAGGTAGTGAGCAAAGCTGCGAATCTTGATAGAGTCTTGCAGGTAGCCACTGCATCTTTCCAGTCAACTCTATCAGCTTGATCATCTCCTTCTAGACTTCCACTCAGCATCATTGCCTCTGGTGAAAGGAATGTAGCTTCTTGGTCATTGGTATCATCTGTCGCATCTTGAACAGAGCCAACCTCAGACATGGACTCATCATCGTCCATGTCGTCATCGTCATCGTCATTCAACTCAAACTTGTACTTTGTCAGTAAGTTTAGAGCTGCAGTTCGAGCTCTACCCCCAGCCCCTGGACGGTGTAATTTCAGACACTCACGCAAATCCTCAAGTACATCAGTGAGATTTCCTTTGCGCGCAATTGCAATAGCAGCAATTAAGGTATCACGAATGGGACCTGCTCTTCTTGGGAGTATATGGTGAAGAGAATATATCTTCTTCTTCCATGCATATTGTGTCTTTTCTAGCCGTTCTGCATCCGCTCCACCCTTGTCTGATTCATTAGATGCAACAGTTAAATTGTCATTAGCCTCATCAACTTCTTTTGTCGCTCTCTCTGTTCCTGTAATGGAGAATATTCTATTTTCAAGGTCAAGCAAAGGTCCTTTGAAAGTTGAAATGACATGATCCATTGAAATGGAAGGTCCTTTTGGTAAAAGGGTATTTGTACTCTCCATGGACAATCTCTGTCTCTTGCTTGGAGATACTGTATCCATTTCGTTTTCATCGTTACTTGTCGATGAGTCTTTTGAACCCAAATAAAGTCCACATCCATCTCTCCAAGAATCAGCAGTGCTGCTTATTTCTTCTCTCCATTTCTCTCTGGAAACGACTTTCTTTTCCCAAGGTGCCAGCGAGTTACATACATCTTCAAGAAGTAGTATATCATTAGCGATTTTCCCAACAATTCCGGGCTTTGAATCATCGTCATGGTATAGCTCACAACAGCTGTCAGTGATCTTCAACGAATCTTCAAATTCTTCAGCGACCACTGCCCCAGTGAGTACAGCATAATTGTTGATATTATCGAGAGCTTCTAGTTGCTCTTCATGGTCAATTTTAGCTTGCTCAATTTCTTCCTGAATCAATGAAACTTCATCTTTAGATGTATTTGCCAAACGACCACTTCTTCTGGTACTTTCAGCGCTCGCAACCATAGCGACACTTAGGCGCTTGTCAAGTTCTGCCATTTGCTTGGTGAAGGCAGCTACAAGACCTTCTTTCTTGTTACTATCGTGCAGATATCGCTTCATGGACGCAGACCCAGAATCAAGCGCCTGAAATAATTCGTTCTCACGGATTCCTCGAACATCCAGACTCGAAGTAAAACTATCAAATAGAGCTTTGCTGTCAATGCAATGCCAGGATTTGGTTTCATTGAATTTATCGTTTTTATTTTTGTTCATTTCGACGTAAAGTGAATCTGGATCGTGGTGAAAGAAGTAAACTGCATTGTGATACTTGTCATATCCAATTGGTTGTGTGCGTTGAACTTGGGTTTTCAAGGCCTTTTCATAATTATCTATTGCCTTATCACGTGCTTTAGTGGCTGCTTCCTACTCGAAAGTATTAGATAAGTATAGAGTAAAAATAAATGAAATACAAGCAAAAGAACTTACAAATTCCTCTTTTGTCGCAGTTGGTACGAACTTTACTGGCTCGACAGTTTTACCGTCTGCACTTTTTGTTCGTTTCGGCTGTTTTGGACCTTCATATGCTAGACGAGTCTTACGAAATTGTGACTCTGCAGACTTCTTCGCTTTTAGTAAATCATACATCTTTTGATCGCGTTTATCCATTTCTTCTGCCATCCAGGGTTTTGATGTAAGAATATCATCTGTCAAAGCTCGAAGAATCGCAACCAGTTCATCTGCTGATAAATTCCATGGGTCGTGTCTCATTAATTTCTGATAGCCTCTGTTTAATGCAGAACCAGCTGCTCCGATGTATCCATCATAACCTGATGGTAAATCATTATCATCATCGTCTTGAGAAAAAGTTGTCTTGATTTCTGAATCGTCATCAAAATATTGCATATCGATAGCAAAACCAGGTGCAGCATTTCCACCCTTTGTAGCATCTGAGGTATAAAATGTTTGCATTGCATTCATGTAGCAAAACAGAGTCTCTGCCCAAGATGTAGCAGATAAAGACTGCTTCAATTTGTGCAAATCCTTTTTAAGCGCCTCCCACTTGGGACGATCTGGATCATCTTCAGCAGGCGATACCCAATCATCTGCCTTCGGCGAAGTTAAGACTAGCAATGCTGCTAAGAAAAGTTGGCAAATGAGTGGAGGAAGTGCTTTTGACTTCTTTGCATTACCACACTGCACTTCATTTACTGCATACAATATATTCTTCAAAGAAAAGTCTGGAACCATATTCATTCCCTCTTCCATTCTTGCATACCCCAAGTCACCCACGAAGAACAAATATATCTGCAGTGCATCTGAAATGAGCCCTCTGGATCCACTATCAACATTTGTTGTATGTGCAGTAATAACAGAACCAGGAGTATTCTTCTTACTATTTGGTCTATTCTCATGAGAACCAAGTGATTGTAAGACAAAAGGTAAAAACGGCGCACGCGTAACATTGGATGGTTTCTTCACATTCAATTCTTTATCTTCCTTCATCAAAGCGATATCTTCCATAGGGAAACGGCGTTTCTTGATTTTTTCTTCACGCTCCTTTGCAATGCGTGCTGCCTCCTCTCTTTTCTTTTCTTGGGCTTCTTTTTGTACTTTCTATTATTGTCGCGAAAGAAGGAAGAAAAATGAGTCAGATGCGAACAACTCTATGCAACACAATTTAAATCAATAATAGTAGAACCTACCTTCTCTGCCAAAAGTTTATCCCATTCTTCTTTGGTTGTAGCAGCCTTCATCTTTTTATCAAATTCTTTATCAATAGCATCCTTCTTCTGTGCACTTCCAACATCACTGCTATTCTTATCTTTCTTCTTTGCTGAATCAATTTTGGCCTTTGCCTTTTCCGCTTCCTTCTTCTTCTTTTCACTTTCCTTTTTCTTTGCTTCACTATCCTTCTTCTTTTTCTTCTCTGCAGCCTTTCTCTTGGCTTCCTTTGCCTGATGAAGCTTTTTCTCCTTTTGTACCCACTCCTTATTTATCTTGTAAGAACACCTGACCTTTTCCAATTTCCCCTCTTTTACTCCATTTTTGACCGCAGTCAAGACAGCTTTATGAAATGCATTAGGATTGACACTAAGCACTTCCTCATGTTTGGTCTTGATATATTTCTCAATGGCTGGAACAGAGGATCCAGTTCGATCTGCCATATCGACAATAGCTTCATGTACTAGTGTAAAGTAGGTCACTGAATTCTTGGTAGATTTAGCCATGTAGCTTGGAATCTTTTTCGAGATGGATGAAACTTTAATATTGGCTATTCCTACCGATTTACGTTTGGCCTTTGGCTTTTTCGCAGAAGATGGTGTTTCTTCCATTTCAATAGATTTTGGAGTTGAGTCTGGGTCTGACTTGGCTGGGGTTTTCGCAGGTGTTTCATTTGTTGATGCTATATCGCTACTTTCCACTGGTGGTGCAGCCTGTAAAAAAAAGTATCGGTATAAGTTCCTATAGGTCTGTATCAAATAAAAAACACATGTCAAAGCACACTTGTCATTTTTCGAATACATGTTTGGAACAAACGAGATCTCCTTGAAACATTATATATTTTTCATGTAATTTCTTCGCAGTTTTTGTTGCGAATGAGGGATCTAGTGACGGTAATTTCATCTAGGCGGATTCAACTAGTGAATGGCCTCTCGCTCCAATGCCTCTTTATGCAATAATACATTTTTCAAAAATATAAATTTGAATGCATACACGTCATGTTCTTATTTTCAAGTATCATGTGTAGATGATAATCGGAAATGTTACCTGAACCACATCAGTTTTCATTGACTCAAAATCTTTTCTAGATTTCTAGTGAATATCATGAAAACTACGACATGGCTTCCTTTTCGAGCCGACACACAACACGAAGACCATGCCAAATGAAAAACAACGTGTGCTTGCTTTATGTTGCATCAATTGACTTCAAAACAACTCACCATTGGAACATCTTCATTAGAGGCGTCCATATTGAATCAATCCCTCTACCTGTGTTATTTCTCTTGAAAGTAACTTTACAATGTAGACCAATAAGGTGGACTCACTATTTCAATAGAAGTAAAAATGAGCTGTGTGTGCATTTGTCTGCTTGGAATGCTCTTATGGCGCCAAAGCAAAAAATTTTCGTTTGTTTGAAGAAGAAAGAAAAGGGAAGGAGAAAACAAGGGATCGATGACAGTATATGGCTATATCGATAGACATTTATCCGCTCACATTTCTAAAATGCCGGCACTTTGCCGCCGACACAACTCTTGGCATTCGCCATAGCAACGTTTGCCTTCAAGCAGTTTTCATCTTGAAGACACCAGAAGATGACATGATGTTTCCCTGAAACTTGAAAGATCGGCAAATCCTTTCTCGTTTTACTTCATAAAGAATAGACTCCACACAAATTACTTTCAATATGGACGAGTCCCTTCATACATTTACTATCAAAACCACCTTTGCCCATGAGGATGAAGGAACTGCAAGTTCTTCTGCAGCATCTGTAATCAAAATCGTGGAAAATGTCAAGAATACTTTCCCAGGAGTTGTTACTTCTCGTCAACTTTCAAGATCTATGAAGGTCATTTTGGAACCAAAAGGTTTCACTTTAGACAAGACTTTATTGGTAACTAGCTTTTGTTGTGATGAGGTTTGTCGAGATTTAGAAGATGAGTTAAAAAAGAATTTTGGTCAGGTAAGGGAATGTATATATGTATTCTCGTCTTTGGGTATTTCACGTAAAGAATAATTGCTTAATATGTTTTCCTCTTTTAGAATTTCAACCTTGGAGGAATAGCTGGATTTCCTTTGTAAGTTCTAAAATGTACTGTAGCCTTTATTCAATCTCTCATATTCACTATGATATTCACACTTTTTCTCATTTCAAATTAGTGGTGGGAATGCAGCATTTGGAGCTATGGCACATCATGTGCCTACTGATGGTCATATTATTATTTGCTACGGACCGCATGTAGGTATTGATTTTGATGGAGTTGTTGGTAAAGTAAATCGTAGAGGTCATACCGGATCTGGTGCTTGTTGTAACACTGCTATCGGAGCATTGGCTTATGTGAAAGCTGTCAAGACCGGATGTGTAGTTATTTCGTCACCTGAAGTAAATGACCCAACTGATGCTCAACAAGTATTTATCAATCATATTTTGATGGACGAGGCTGATAGATTGCTTGATGCTGGAGAGGAAAAGGAAATGATTGAGCTCCCACATGCAATTTTTGATGCTCAAGGAAAATTACTCAAGAGAATCATGGATAAATGCTGTCCTTCTGACATTAGGGAGGGAACTAAGATTGCTTTGTTGGGAGGTATCCAGATCAATAGTCCAGAAGGAACTCCAGAATACTTTCTTCCTAAAAAGTTTCATTTGCTCAATAGCAACGGAGAATTTGTCGAAGATATGACTGCTTCGCTCGTGGAAGAAGGTTCGAAAGATATCAAGCAAGTTATCAAGGAAACTAGATTGAAGGCACAGATGGATGCAGTCAAGCAAAATCTAGTAGAAGTACCAATCATGGAAGGATAATTACTATTCCTTCGGTCCGAACAAGTTTCAAAGCAAGTGAGGTAGCAACGGAGATTGATAACATGTACAATAGTCACATTGAAGGCTTAAGTATCTATTTTAAAGAGTTTATTTCGTTCATGAACTTTTCATAATCGTCGCTAACAGCTCCAGATGATAGCTTTTTATATACTTTTTTCAATTGTACAGCTTGTGCTGTGGATGCCTTCTTCTTTTTCACTGGTTTCTGAGATTTAGTACGACGTACTTTGAGGTTTGCAGGAACAAATCCAACAACAGCTTTGTCTCCAGTAAATTTTGCTTTCTTTGTTTCATTCTTTTCCATTTGTTCATTTCTATTGTTATCGGCAACAGGAATATAGTAGGGGGCAACATTGTCAGCCTCAGCCGTTTCATAGGCAGAATCTGTGTTGGGATATGCGTACTCATCTACTGGATAAGCAACATCTGTTGGATAAGGTACGTTGTCATCTTCATCAACTGGATATGCAGGTGGTGCTTTGTCATCGTCCATTGGATATGCAGGTGGTGCTTCGTCATCCATTGGGTATGCAGGTGGCTCGTCATCGTCCATTGGATATGCAGGTGGCTCGTCATCGTCCATTGGGTATGCAGGTGGTGCTTCGTCATCCATTGGGTATGCAGGTGGCTCGTCATCGTCCATTGGATAAGCAGGTGGTGCTTCCTCTCGAGATATGTTTATTTCCTGATTTTTCAAAGCAGCAATGCGATCTTCCACACTTTCTTCTGGTTGTGCTTGCATCGATTGCTTCAGAGCAGCAATGCGATCTTCCACACTTTCTTCTGGTTGTGCTTGCATAGATTGCTTCAACGCAGCAATGCGATCTTCCACACTTTCTTCTGGTTGTGCTTGCATCGATTGCTTCAGAGCAGCAATGCGATCTTCCACACTTTCTTCTGGTTGTGCTTGCATAGATTGCTTCAGAGCAGCAATGCGATCTTCCACACTTTCTTCTGGTTGTGCTTGCATAGATTGCTTCAACGCAGCAATGCGATCTTCCACACTTTCTTCTGGTTGTGCTTGCATAGATTGCTTCAGAGCAGCAATGCGATCTTCCACACTTTCTTCTGGTTGTGCTTGCATAGATTGCTTCAGAGCAGCAATGCGATCTTCCACACTTTCTTCTGGTTGTGCTTGTATGGTAATCTCTTGCTTTGATTCTCCAGTTGCAAGGTCAACTGTTCCCAATTCGACAAATTCACCATCATCACCATTTCTCACCATAGTATCACTAGGGAAGAAACCTGCACTGTTCCATCCAATCATTTGATCACTCTGAAAAGGTCCCTGTACTATAGCACTCTGATCTATGTAATACCATTGTACCTTTTTTACACTAATCTTGCCATTTTCCATATGATCCTTGTCCCCATCTGTAACTTTCTTCTTCGACGTGGTGGACTTTTGTATCTGTTCTTTACTTCTGTAGTCCGAATACCCTTCATCGGCAGGACAGAGTGGATCATAGACATCCTCACGATCCATCTTTTTTCGTTTCTTAAATGAATATTTATCTTTTTCTTCTGTTTGCATACCTGAACCTTCTAAATCTTCACCTTCATAGTTAATTTCTTCTTGAGAAGCCCATATATCAGCCATCATGGCTCTCTTCTTTCCTTTTCGCCGTTGTAATCTTTGTACTGCTTCTGATGGTTTTGGCAATGTTGGTGGTCCTGAAGGTTTTGACTCTTTTATCACTGGTACTTCTTGCTTAGGTACGCTGTGCTTTTCAGGAATTCGCGCAGGAGGAGGAACACGTTGTGGCTTAGGAGGAGGAGGCGGTGGTGGTACCTTTTCTTCCTTTACTTCTCGTATTGGTAATTTTTGGAAATCATATTGTATCACTTCCTCTTGCTTGCCTTTTTCAGGACTATGTCCATCATCATCTCCTTTCTCAATGATAATATTATCATGCTTCTCTGACTGTACAGAATCTTCATCATTCTCATCTCTCAAGTTATAGGGTATAAACGCTTCATTGATGTCCAAAGTTTTTCCACCACTTTTAGTATGATACAACATAGGCTGGCCCGGAGGAGGTGCACCATAAGGATTCATAACAGGATCATAATAAATACTAGCCTTGGCCTTTTTAAATTTTTGCTGATTCAACTCCTCTACTCCCTCCTTTGTTTTCATACGCTGTTTCCGTTCTTCCCATTCTAACCTGGCCTTTTCCTCTCGTTGCTTTTTACGATCTTCTTCTGCCCCTATGACAATCTTTAATTCTTTCCGCAATCTCTCTAATTTCCGTGTATCTTTTGTATCAAGGTGATCATTTTGATTCTTTTTTTTCGTTTCTAGTTTATTTATATCGGATTGGACAGAAGAAAGTGATGTGCTTTCAGCCACCTTTTGGTCTCGTTCGGATATTCTTTTAGTTTTGTTTTTCCGTTTCTCTTTCTTTCGCTGCTGTTGCTTGTAATCATCGAGTGGATTCGCCATTGTAAGATCAAATTATGATAGTGCCCTGAGTTAATTGAAATAACCTTTGCTGTTTGATTGAAAAATATACTACTGATAAGTAAACCAATCAAGGAAGTAAATGTGGTGAAGAAAAATGGACTTTCTTGAGAATTGAGAAGAGAAGAATCGGGTCCGCCAAGGTCCGAGTCGGTCACCTACTGTTTCTAAAATGGACCGATTTCATGAGATAATTGATTGCATCGATTCCATTCTTCGATTGCTTCATTGATATTGAAAAAGAATGTACAAGCATGTAACGCCAATGCACCACACGTCGAAAGAGATTCGATCTAATTGGTATTGTTGGTACTAATGAGTATAAATAAGTTGTGTATTTTATATATGAATATTGAGATAACCCGACGAAGAACTATCTTTTACTTTGAGTCCTCAGCGACCTCGGAAAAGAAGCTGCTCTTCAAACCATCTGATGCCGATGCTCTTTGATCAGGATCAATAGAGAGTAAGCTCTCGAGCAAAGAAGCAATTCCAGATGCTTGGTCTTTTTCCTTCACCATAGTTTGCAAATCGACGTTTTTTCTTACATGTTCTTTGCTTGATGATGATAAGTCCAATTTATGCCAACCTTCGCGATCAAATACTGGTCCAAACTCCTTTGAATCTTTAATCATTCGGATCGGAAACCTACCAATAATCTTCTCAATCAATGCCAAATGCTCTACATTATCATGAGTTGCAAATAATAGTTCACCTTTATACAATTCAGCAATGATGCAACCTGCAGACCAAAGATCTGATGGAATGCTCCATCCTAATCCTAAAATCACTTCTGGTGCTCTGTATTGTCGTGTGTTAATGATGGAAGTCTTCTTCCTATCTCTATCATACGTTGCTCCGCCAAAGTCGACGAGTTTAATTGCTGTCGAAGCAGGTACTTGTTGATCAGATCCATCTGGAAGACGATATGGACGTTCTTTGTTACTCTTTAGCAAAATGTTTTCTGGTTTCAAGTCAGTGTGAATGAGCCCCATACTGTGGATAAAGTCCAAGACATCTAATAGTTGTCTTGCAAAATCACGAACACAAAATAGTGGAAATGGTTTGAATCCATGAGTTTTCATGAAATCGTAAAGTGATCTTCCAAGACATTCAAAGACAAGACAATGGTGCCCGTGTAAATCAAATTCTGTGAGAAGAACTGCGCAAAGAGACTTGCCTCTTCCGCCCTGATTGTTTACATCTTTCAAGATTTGGGCTTCAATTAATGCAGAATCATAGTATCGTTTCACATTGCGTACAATTTTGATTGCCACTGTATCCTCCATTTTAATTCTGTACTTTCGGTCTCTTCGATCTCTACCACCTCTCGATGGAATCTTGATATCACCCTTTTGACGTATATCAACTGCTTGTACAACGCGTCCAAATGTTCCGACACCGACTTCTTTGATGAGCTTGAATCTACCATCAATGATAGATCCAGGTCCTCCTTCAAAGTGTCCATAGGAGTCATCTCTGCCCCTAGAGGAGACAGATCCTCCACTACCACCGCGTCCTCTACGTTTTCTTCTACCATCTCTGTCTCTTCTTCGCCCATCACTTCTTCTTCGTCTATGTTCGCGATCTCTACTTCCATCACGTCTAGATCTCTCTTTTCTTCGTTTTCTCTTTCTACGATCACGATCTCCAGAGTCAACCGAACGAGATCTCCCTCCACTGCCACCAGAATGTTGTCTATTCTTGTCTTTATCAATATCATCATCTGATATTATACCTACACCATCATTCTTGTTGTCTACATCTTTTTCTCGACTAAAGCTTCGCATACTTCCATCTCTTTCCCTTCTTTTCCCAGTCGATTGACTTCTATTACGAGAAGGAGATCCTGAAAAGCTTCTTCTCGACAGTCTCATGGAATACGATCGCGATCTAGAAAATCTTCTTTCTCTTGAAAAGCTTCTCATTCTTCTCCTGGAATGACTCCTTGATCTTAAACCATTACGATATTGTCTGTCTCTACTCGAGGACCTAGGTCTATTACGAAATTCTCTGGATCGAGATCGGCCTCTATATTCCCGAGAAGGAGGACGCCTTGGTGAGAAATCTCTTTTATAACTTCTAGATCTACTTCTCGACCTTCTTCTAATTGGTCTTCTCCTGTAAGGATCTCTATCCATTCTATCAAAACTACGTGATCTTCTAGGTGAATAATGTCTTCTCCTTGGACTTCTACTTCTTGAATACCTCGGAGGTGATCTTGATCTCCTTCTCGGTGGAGATCTACCTGGACCATATATATGCGGTCTATGCTGATCTGGATGAAAATAAGGAGGGGGAGGACCACGACCTTGTGGTGGTGGTGGCTGATAGTAATTGCGATCATTCATTTTGAACAATTCTCTCTTTTTTATAAAATACGCGGATCACTCCTTCTCCACTTTCGATACTAATCACAAATTCTCAATATATAATCAAATAAGTTAGGCCTTTGGAAGAGACTTGATTTAGCTAGGCTGGTGTGCACTGTTTCAAAAGTCAATTCATTATATCTTCACTAGGCTTTCATCAGTGGTACCTAGTGAAAAGCAGGGTTGAGCGTTGAGCCGTGGGCCAACCATCTGAAACCGTCAAAGTCAAAGGAGGCCATTTCCAGAACCATCAAATCAATGTGGCAAGCGTAGAGCCATATATGGACTTTTGTGAGAAAAGAAAGGAGAGGGGAAGTAAAGAGTGTCAAACTCTTATCGTCATTGGCGAAAGACAACGTTTGAAGAAGAAAATGCTGGAAAATCCAAAAATAAAGCATTTATTGATTCTTTTGATTATAGCGTTTATTTTTATTATACTAACAATTTCTCTCTATGGTACAAAACTCTATTTCATATTCATTTAGACTACTCCACATGCAATTGGACAGAAACTTCTAACCTTGTTTTTGTTACAGAGGCCAGCATCAGCTGCTGACTGACATGTTCTCTTGACTTTTTGAACATTGAATGAAGTGGGCCTATCGAACGCTTCACAAGGTTTACCTAGAGTCTCAGCACAAGTTACTGGACATAATGCCGCGATTCCATCTCTGTTGCATCTACTCAATCTATTTGCAACGAATTTACAGGTTTTTTTCTTAGTTGCACTCCATTGAAATTTGTTTGGTACATCTTGGCACTTTGGCAATTCATCCTCGAGAATATTTCTGGTTGGTGAAGAGGTTGGTGATGCAGTTACTGTCCCGCAAGATACTTGTCCAGATTTTCCAACTACAATCTTTGCATATGACTCATTTAGATTGATGTCACAGACCTTGATCTCGGATGATCCAGAACCCCATTCAAAAGAGAAAGATTCTCCTTCCCCGAGAGCAGCTTGCCATGAACTGGAAACTCCCAACGAATACTCTTGTTCCGTGATGACGACCTTGTCTCCGTCTTGTGGAATCTGACTATTTGCACCTGCCTTGCGTTGAAACATAAGGTACAAATCCTTTTCTCCTTGACCCTGAAGTTTCATGACAACTTTTCCATTAGTTGAAATAGTTCCATCGCGAACTGCATTTATTCCATACATTTTACCGTCAAATTCTTGTGTTGAAGGATCCATAGTATGATCGTACTCACTGTACCATCCATTTACGAATGTCTTTGCAGCGTTGAAGCAATATCTTGATCCACTGTCGCTCCATGAGCCTCTGTTTCCCATGTTACAGGTAGGATCAGCATATGTAATTCCACCCTTTCCAGAGTGAGCATGTCCCAGATTCTATTGTAATCAAATGATTGTCAGTAAGCTGTAAAATGAAGGTTTCACCGGAAAAAGTTATTTCTTTCAAGTACTTACATGGCCAACTTCATGCATTTGCGCTATAGGAGCACTAGCATATGTTGAAGTGTACCAACTAATGTTTCCTGGCATTGTTCCCCATGCGGCTGCTCCGCCAAAATCCACAGCTGTGGGGCAGATGATCATTGTGTAATCTCTAGTGATACCTGATGCACCTTGAAGAGCAATATCACCACATCTACTCCATGCCATGCCATTGAGACTCTCACTTGTTTTCACAGTGATGACTCCATTGCCTGTTGCAGGTTGAAATTGAAGTTTTCCATTGGAACATTCATCATAACGCTTTGCCAAATTGTTTTCATCTTCAAAAACATCATTTGCCATTTGTGCCTCACTTTGAAATGGTGCTACAGATCCGTTAGAAGATTCAACACGGATGACCAAAACTTTTTTGATCCCAGTGGAAGTTAATCTTCTTCTTCTTGTAGAATTTTCATCGAGAAGGGTCACAGTCGACGAACCTGGAATAGATGCTTGCTCAACATCAATTAACCCATCACTTGTGAATGCATCGAGTGAGACAGATAAGAGAGTCTCGCCACTGATAAAATTTTCTCCAAGTAGGGTAGCAGGGTCTTCATTGAAGAAGTACATCGAGTCATCTTCGTCTGAAGCACATCCATAGATTGATTCTTCTCTGTCACCTTCCTCCGGAGGAAAAAGTCCATCAATCTCTGATACTACACATTCAATGTTTACCTCACCATCTAATTGCCGTGAGCTTTGTTGCTTTGAGCTATTACGTAATTTCTTTAGATTTAAGAATGAATGGTTAGTATAAACTTTGAACTTCATGAGTTTACTGCATTCCACAACATGTGTCACACATAAAAATGAAACAAAAATGAGAAAGCAATCACTTCAGATGGTGCAACGTACCGATTGTGCTCTACTAAGCACAGTTAGAGAGAGAATATAGGAGTAAATAATTGCAAGCTTCATTGTTGAACTGATTCAAAAGTGCTGGAATTCAATATTATGGGAAAGAAGCAGAAGCATCTTCTTCCACATCTACTCAAAAAAACTTCACCTCTTACGGTCATCGGATGCCAGTTCGGTCATCGGATGCCAGTTGTTTAAAAAAATTGAATCAGAGGGCTTAAGTAAATTTTAACGATATCGATTAGTCCGGCCGAACAGTTTTCAGAAATGCTCCGTTTCTCCGACGTTTTAGTTTGTTTCTCCGTTGACAACCATATAGGGAATGCAGGCATGGTATTCAATGCATTACTTTTTTCTTTCTGATAGCTTTTGATGTTAAAAAGTCATTTCTAGCCTTCTCAGAGCAAGAGCAAGTTCCAGTACTAAAGGAAACAAAAAGCTTCTTGTGAATCAACTGGAATGTAAATGTCGCATGTGACAAGTCTATATAGACTTGTTTAGCTGGTTCTTAACAGGTCACCAAGTGCCTCACACCTGTCTAGTTTCCATTCTTCACAGTCTCCACGTAGCAAATACGTCACTCAACCTTCGCAAATCTACAAATACACGTACTACGAAGCAAAGTGGCGGCAAATAATGTACCTAAGCACATCGGCATATTTGGTACAACCCGTAGTACTGTATCTGGAAGTTTGAGTTTTTCCTAAGTTTTTTCAGGTAGTCTAGAATAAAGGAAAAAATATTTTACGTATTCTGTACATTCTCTGCATAGTCCTGTTGCGTTATCCACTCACCAGTTTTATTTCGGTAAGCAACAATTTCTCTTTCCTTTGCAGTCAGCCATAAGTGATTCCAAAATGCTCCTGCATTAGATTCTTTTATATTTTTGCAGCATTTTTGCATCTGATATTCAGTGCTTGTACAGAATGCAACATCCCATTGTGCATGAATTTGAGATTTCAACATTGGTGCTCTAAAAAAGGCGGGATGAGTAGCCACATGAACTCGATGTCTACCTCCTTCGTCTTCACTTTTTTCATCCAATTCAGCAATTACTCTTCTTGGTATAATTTTATCTATAGGCTTGACGACATAGCAGCGCATTCTCTTGCCCTTCCAGAGCATAGCCCCTACGTCTTGTTGCAGAGAATGAATCAAAGATTCAAAACCATCTTTTGATATCCAATAGGCAAATGCGCCCCAAATAGGTGTACCACCTGCCTTTACAGCGTTAGCATCTTTATTATCATCTGCTTTTTCTTCGTCTTCTTCATTCGTCTTGGAATTGGTTTGTTGTTTCTCAGCATCTTCTTGATTTTGGAGATATTCCTCAACATCATGCTTATTCGGAAAAGGAAAGAAAGTCTTTGTACTTTCAATTGCGTTTTTCCTTTCGTACCTCCTTTTAGGACAATGTCCTTCCAAAATAAATTCAAGATTGGGTCTTGATCCTAGCCATCCATAGTATCGAAGTTCACATGGCTGACCTGATTCAGCAGACCATTCAGAACTAGAGTCGATCGTATCCCATATCCTGTTTGCACATTCACATTGAAAGTTATCTATCTCATCCTTATGAACATCAACATCCAGCATTGGATCTATCAAAGGCACACGAACATTATCTTCCAAAATAAAATCATAACCTTCTTCAACCAGAGTTTTCATTGCTTTCAAATGTGCCAAAGAACATGCTAAAACGCTACGACCTCTATTGATTCCTTTAGCCTTTTGCCAAAATTCTTTTGCATAATGCATAGATTTATCAAATTCACTTCCTTTACGTCCTGGAAGAACGGGTACATTCAATTTCTCAAATACATCAAAAAGAGTGTTGGGATCTTCTTCTAAAAGAGCTTTCGCTTCTTTAGACTGGAGTGCGTTCCATTCATGTTCTGGGATAATACCTGCTTCACCAGCATGGGTTAGCAAATTCATCCGATTACGTAACTCTCGCTGAGGCACACCTGGAGAAAATGCTGGTGGCTCAAAATGTTTTGCCATGATTGGATGCGCAAACATTTCTTGTATGTATGACTTTCGTTCATCGTTCATAGAAATAACCAATGGCCTTAATTTCCTTCTTTCTTCGTTCATAGCTTCTTTTGCACTGCTGGGTTATGGCTTATTTCTTTGCAATAGATAGCAAAACTCGTCTGATACATATGTTCTACTTTAATGGATAGGTAAGATGAGGTATTCATTAGTATGGAGAGAGGGTCGCTTCAACCATCATGAACCAAACAATAATGAGTGGTCTCAATGGAATTGACACGTGTCAAAATTTAAACAGGTACGTCATTGTACTCCACTATATGTTCGTCAAGTACAGAAGTATGAAACTATTTTGCCACTCACCACATCAAATATAATAGGCTAGTAAAACGAACCAGATCCACTCTACCACAAGGTACCTGCCTAATCTACTGGACATTATCCATCCCTTGTCCTTCATGAAATTTCCTAACTGCCTCTTTGCTGTAACAAGTAGAAATCTTATCGGCGCTCAAATTAACAACAGCCGTATTTTACAAAAACGATCGCCATTAACAACTACTAGAATGGCGTCTGGAACAACCGAGTCAAAATATTCAGGAGAGGGCGTACAGACATTCATAGCTGATTCAAAGAATCCATATCCCTTGATTGATGTTGACTGTAATCTTCTTCATGAAGATCTTACCTCTCTACTACAAGAAGAGACAAGTTTCTCGAATATAGATGAGCATTTACGCATCCTCAAGCATCCAAGCACCATTGCAGCAAATATTCAGTCAGTGTTTTCACCATCATCCACTATAGAGGAGGCAGAGAAGTTTCATCAAATTTTGCTTGACAATAAAAGTGATATTGGTATTCGTATGAGTGTTGGAGTTCATCCATATCATGCAGAAGAAGATTTGACGCCTGATTTGGAACAAGATACCAAAAAGCGAGTCGAAAAACTCATCAAGAATGATGAAGGATATATTACATGTATTGGAGAAGCTGGGCTTGACTACAGTGAAGGCTTTCCAGAGAGAAAGTTTCAACTACCATGGTTCAAATTACAGTTGCAATTGTCCAAGAAATACAATCTCCCTCTCTTTATTCATGAAAGGTTGGCATTTGAAGACACTATCGCATTGATTGATGAAGAATTTCCTGATGCGGAAAATAATGATTACCCTCCAATCATTATTCACTGCTTCACTGGAACACAAGAAGAATGCAAAATGTATGTCGAAAGAGGATACTTCCTTTCAGTCTCTGGTTATATATTGAAAAATGGAGAAGGACCTGAAGAGGTACAAGCTTGTCTTCGAAATGGAATCATTCCATTGGACAAACTTATGATTGAAACAGATGCGCCATACATGGGCTTCAATGGAAGTCGTGATTCATATTATCAGGTAGAAGCTGCCTTCAACGAAGACTTCCAAGCACTGAATGGAAAGAAGAGAAAGCGTTTATTGAAGGGTATCTATCCAAACGTACCTAGTTCCTTACCACTAGTACTGGAAGAGTCAGTAAAACTAATTAATGAAGGTAGAAAAGAAAGAGGCGAGGATGAAATAGAGATTGGTGATGCAGCTGAATTATTTTACAAAATTTCAGCTAACTTCTTTCGGTTTCAAGACTAGTGCAACCTGGAACAAAGTAAATTAAACTAGATTCCGTTGAAATTCAAGCATCTTTGCTACTGCTTCCTGATAGGATGGCCTTGTATCAGAAGTCATAACGAGCCTATCTTCTACATATTGAGATCCATTCTTAGTTTCTACAGTTTGTAAATAGATTTGCCAAGGCTCTCCATAAACTCGAAACAGCCATCCATAGATACCTTTATCTGTAATGGGTTTCAAATAAAATGCAGAGTCAAATCTTTTGTAAAATCTATCAACAGTTGCAGCTAACTTTGGGAAAAAGACTGCTGGATAGTACCCATCGCGGACTTTATCCAATGCTCCATTTACAATCACCATTGTACTCTCGGTATTTGCTTCATGAATCTTCTCGCAGTTGATCCAGTCCTCAACCGGGCCTCCATTTCCAGGTTGAATAACAATATTCAAAGCAGAAGGTGCATTTTCCCCTTGTACAAGTTTATCTAATGCTCGTGTATCACCAAGTAAACCAGCATCACTGGAACCATCTTCACCTTTCTTCCCACCCATGAGAGAATTCACTCCATTTGCAATAGCAGCACCCCAAGGCGCATCATACGAACCTTTTCCTACCAAAAACTCTGTTGCAGCTTCAATGGTTGTAAATGTAGCAGCTTGATATTTACTTCCTTGCCATTCTTTCTTTGCCAACTCACATTCCTTGAGGTCTGGAAAAATCAACCAAGTTCGACCATCATTATAAACATTTGTATTCTTCACCGAATCTAGAAATAAAGGAGCAAACTGCATAGCGAAATCTTTATTTGCATCCAACTCTTGTATATTATCAAAATCGTCAAATTGGGATTTGGATGAATCACCGCCTAATAGAGGTGGAAACTCAAGCTCTAACAAGAGAGGTGACGAAGTTGACCCTCTTTCATCAATCGCTTTCTGAACTGCTGACTTTGCAATCTGACGAAATTGTTGCTGAATATCCAGACTTTTTGAAAGAGATTTTTCAAATGGACTTATTCCTTTTGGTAATGAAGTCAAGGATTCATGGAGAGTTGTAGTCGATGTTGAAGTTGGAACAACTGTGTTTACATGGAAATTTGCAAATCCTTCTGCTTGAAAGATCAGGGTATTGCAACATAGTGCTAGTGCTATGGATCCAGTGATACTCTTCATCTTGACAATATACTATGATTCTATGCTACTATGCTAATGGATAATGGTCGCGGAACACAACATAAAACATTATGATATCATGATTTTTGAACTGAAGAAAATGATAGGCGTATCTACGTACGTCATAGTTTGGACAGATATAACCGTAGGTATAACGCTTCTTAAGGCCGAACACGTCATTGACTTTTTTGGAAGGCGATGTTTTTTGCCGGCACACATCCACACAACTACTAGAGTCTACAGCTTGCTACAGCCAACAAACATACACATGGCTCTTTCTCATTTTCTATCTCTCTATCGAAATCCACGAACATGAAGCTTTCATCGCTAGCAACCTTCCTCGCTCTTGCTTCTTCAGCAGCTGCATTCTCAGTTAACAATGCTTCTCCAAAGACAACTCAACTCAGTGCAAAGGCTTGCCAAGATGACGTAGCTATGGACAGAAGAAAAATGATTCTTTCCACTGCATTCGCAGCTGTATCAACTTTTGGAGTTGCTCAATCGGCTTCTGCAGACGAGGGACTTTCTCTACTTGATCAATTTGGATCTGACCCAAAGAAAATTAGTCAACAAGCAAAGCCTGAACCAGTTGTACCTGCAACAGCTACTGCAAAATCTGAATCTACCATTGAACCAAATCTTAGATCTAACTACTATTACCCAACAAACAAGAAGAGATATCTTCCACGTATCAAAAAGTGTAACGATGCTATTCCTCTTGCAGCAGAGGCTATTGGAACTGCTGAGTGGGAGACTGCTGAACAATTTGTTGATAAAATTGCAGATGATACCATTCTTCCATTGAAATTATATACTTCCTCACTTACTGGAGGAGGAACCAATGTAAAGGTATCTTTCACCAAGGATATGTCAAAGGCTGCAGATGACTTTGAAAAGGCTCAAAAGACTTTGAGCAAAGCTATTAAGAAGAGAGATCAAACTGCAAGTTCACGAGCACTTGAAGATTTGTCAACTGCTCTCCAAGCCTACCGTGAAGCAGGAAAATTGACTGGTCCAGATGCTGGAGGAGATATTCCTTCTGTAGACGAGATTAGACGAAGTGCATGCCGTGTGCAGGGAAGAACCTTTGAGGAAAAGGTGAAAGCTCGTGATCAGAGATTGGCAGAGGCTATGGCAAATGTTGGAAACTAGATATATTTGTTTTTACCAAAGATATGCCTGTCTTATGCATGATGGATTTCATGGAATGGTGATTTCATAGAAATGTCATGGGGTGGATAATTGATATGAACAAAGTATAGAGAGATAAAATAGATTAACAACAACCCTTGTGGATCATGTTTATCTCTTTGCGAGCAATATTACACCGTATTATATGGGATCTTGATCTTTGTGTTTTCCGTCCCACCAGATTCCAATATTTCTTCCTTCAAATGGTAACTCTTCAACAACGAAATGACTATCTTTCATTGCTAGATATCTACAAAATTGTTCGTGATTGCGCACTGGTACCATTTTTGCCTCATCACCGCCACATTCTTTGCCATTGTCATCGATCATTGGAACAAGTCTATGACGAAACAGATTGGGAAAGACACAACATGGCACGACTATAAATGGTTTTCGATAATGAAGTGCAATTTCGACTATTGCTTCTGTGGCTCCATCTGCATGCATTCCGATAATGAGAGTACAATTCTTCACAGCTTCCAGTAACTCTTTGTCGCTTTGTAACTCTTCAATAACACCATTTGATCCATCATTCTTGTTTGATAAAATGCTCGATCCATCATTGTTTACACCTCCATCTGAAGGAAAGAATTTCACATGTTGCTTAAATCTTCGTTCAATGACACTTTGTATTTGGGATGGGTCTTGTGAATCAATTTTCTGCTGCCACTTTTTCGGCAATGATCGAAATACATGTTTTTGGAAGCAGTCATAAATATCTGCTTGGCGTGGGTCTACCATTTGTACCCTTAGTTTATGACAAAGCGTCATTCTTGCAGACAATTCTCCTTTTCCGCCAGCAACATCGAGAATATGATGCAGTGGCAATGTTGAATCGCCTTCTTCATTCATTACTTCTTTTGCCATTTTCAATTCATTTGGAAACTTATTTGCAATCCATTTACTAAAATGAAAAGAAAGTGAGATGAACTCAAAAGTATGTGGAACACTCCTTCTTTCACCATCACTCTTTTCGTATCACAGATAATCATTGCTTACTAAAAACACCAAGCACCATTTGAGCAAAACTTACACAAAATGTTTGTGACGATGCTGGTTTCTTGCTCCATGCCGCTTGCGCTGAGATTTCTTTGGCTTATCTTCCCTATTCCCGACACCTTTTGAGTTATTCTCGGTCTCCATTATCAATGTCATGCGTCGTTGCGTATCTTCAATTCAACCACAACTATGCTACTCTATGTGGTACTCTCTTTAGAACATAATCATCAGATTGGTAAAAAAAGAAAAGCTCACACATACGAGTACTCAGTACTCGTAGACATCTTAACAACTATCCCTGATAAGAAGGGAATAGAAAGTTTCTATCAAAAATAGCATAATTCAAATTTTGACACCTCGCACAATGATACTAAATTTCCTGTTGTCAAAAACTTCAACACCATTGCGCTTGGACATATTATGTAGGATAGATGTCGCATCGTCGCATCGCGTATCGCACAGTTGCGATCATCGCGGAGAAAATATAGATACCACATACTAATTGTACTACAATTACTTTCAAAAGACACAATACTTTTATTTGCCTTCGGCAGCCATACCTAGCCTTTTTTTGGAATTGGTATGCATCAGCTTGAACGTGCGACAAAAAGCATGAAGAGATTAATGAAGCTGTCTCTACTACTTCTTATTGATGTCTTGTTCTCATCGAAGGTGCATGTCCATGTGAGTATACCTATCGACTATCGAGTTATTGAAAGCAAAACATGACAAGATAAAAGTTTGAAATCACCTCTATGAGAAATAGCCGATAGTTTCACATTGGACTCTATTCCATTGTGCAAAGGTGCAATTGATGATTCTTTTTCAACTTTCGTGTCAACTCACATTTTTGCTTCTTTCTTCAAGGCCGAAATCTTTACAAATAGTATAGAGGAAAATGAGCATATGAATATAGCAAGATCACATGAGTACGCAACTCCAATCATAGGTGGAGAGTTTGCACCTTTCGGTGAATACAAGTGGTATGTCAATTTCATCTTTATTTTGTCTAGTCAAGCAAACATCTCTTTGTTTGACAGGAGATTTTGAATGTATTCTCACTTTTCAGCTCAATGTTCATTCACAAAATAGGTTTGCAAAAACTATAGATGCTGACTATAACAATGTCTGGATGGGATGTGTAAGTTTTATCTTCTATTTTGATACTTCAGATTAGTTATCTAAATAAGCTTGTCTCAACTTTCGAACAAATATTTATAGGGTGGAATGCTAATCAGTCCACAGTATATTTTAACTGCTGCCCACTGTGAGGGTTCAATCGGTCATGAATGGGAGGTGAATGCTAAATGTCACGGAAGTTACAGCGAGGATAATGGAAATTGTGATCAACCTAGAGAGATTCGCACTGTTTCCAAAGTAATAATTCATCCCAAATTTGACTATTATTATTTGAGCAACGACTTTGCTTTAGTTAAGTTGAGCTCCCCTATAACAAATATACGCCCAGGTAAGTTCATGCTCAACTTCCCTACAATCATATCTATCTACTTATACACAATCTTCATTTTTAGTTCCCCTGGACTCAAATAAATTATCGAAAACTTATGAAAATGGAAAGAAATTATGGGTTATAGGTTTTGGCGTGACAGATGTTATTTCTGGGGCAACATCAGAACGTTTAAAACATGTCGAAGTGAAGTATGAAAAGAATAAAAAATGCGAGAGAAAGTACTCAGATCTTGGGTATGAAATTCCAAACAGTATGATGTGCGCAGTGAGTTGAAATTTGAGCAAGTGGATTGAAAATTGTCATGAAAACGCTTACAATTGTTCTTCTTTTACAGGCAGATGTAAATAAGGACGCATGCCAAGGCGATAGTGGGGGAGCATTGGTGAGTTCTATTATCTACATTTGCAGCACAATTATATCAAACTACTCTAACTTATTCTCAATAGTATGATAAAGAGAACGGCGTACTTGTAGGCGTGGTTTCTTGGGGTGAAGGTATGATGTTTTGTTGATTATTATTTGGCTTTTCATCTTTCTTTGATGACTCATCACGTTACTTAGGGTGTGCTGATCCAAATTATACTGGAGTCTATGCACGTGTCTCCAATCAATATTGGTGGATTAAACGAAAAATTTGCAATGATCCCGACAAATCAGCAAGGGGAGACTTCTGTGATGACATTACATATTCCCCAACATTACCTACAAACCATTCTCCAGCTGCATCACCAATTGTATCACTATCGCCAACTCCACTTCCGTCTACTGATCCAAATGTTTGTAAGGATGATCCTCCAAATTGGATAGATTATATGGGCGATAATTGTCAGGATTACGAAAGGTATGATTGGTGCGAATTTGCTTGGCAATATCCAAGTAAAGAAGGAGTGACGGCTTTGGAAGCCTGCTGCTCTTGTGGAGGAGGAACTTCCCAAAATGACAATGAATGTGTAGATTCAAAACTAAAGATGAGTATCAAAATAAAGGGAAAATTAAAAGTACGAGGATGTGATTGGGTACGCAAAGTACCAGAGAAAGTGCAACAACGATGTAGCATACAACATGTCAGAGGTCATTGCGCTGCCACTTGTGGTGGCAACTGTAAAAGAGATTCCCAATGTAAATGGCTAATAACTTTGAACAATGTAAAAGTCAAACAGACCTGTGAATGGGTAAAGAGAAAGAATACAGCGTCAAGATGTTCTTTCAAAGGTGTTTCGGATACCTGTCGACAGACTTGCTCCTCAGACCGCAACATATTTCAATAGTTCTTGTATTAGTAAGAATGTAGACTTAAGATAGGATAACAAACAGTCGGTTAAATACACATTCTTTTTCCTAATCTTATACCAGTCGGAATTCCTTGTCTGAACCTCCAAATTTCAAGTCAAGCAAGAAAATTCCTAGTAGAAAACAATCAAGTCAAGACACTAAGTCCAGTGTTTTGCTTTTTAATAAGCAAAGCGATGAGAACCAACTCTCTAGAATTAAACAATAAACTCTTGTAGCGTCTTCTCTAGAGAGTCCAACACTTTGCTTGAATGTCTGGTTTCGGTTGGGTATATCAATACTGCTAATCTTACAAGTCCTTCGACAAATTCAGGAAACACCATTAGCTCATCGTGCTCATTATTAGTATCTTCTTCGCTAGAAGCAATGTCGCTCTGAGAAGATGAGAACACTTGCCTTATCTGCTTTTGGGTGAGACCATTTTCCTCACTTTGAAAAAGAGTTCCGAAAGCAGTAAATTGCTTTAGCGTCATAGACTCACTATTTTCACTAAAACGAGAAAAGGTTCTCTCCATCGGGGTGAGATACTTGTGGAGACATAGGAGGCATGAATCTTCATTGAGAGCTTCTTTGATCGTTTTCGATAGAGAGAGACTTTCAAGGTGGGTTCTAAAGTAATTTTCGACAATCCCTTCAATAGTAGACGAAAGTGAAATCGTATTCTCCCTCCCCAACTGTTTATTCTTTTTACTTCTGGATTTCTTGAACAGGGCCAGTCTAACAATGCAAAGGAGGAATTCTGACCTGCACAACTCTTTTGAAAGATCTGATCCAAATATTTTCAAGATAACCCCCGAGGAAGTTCCACTGAGGTCTTTCAAAAGACCTGTATCATGAACTAATTTTTGGAACTCCAGAAACTCGAGGCGATGGACACCTCCCTGTGAATTCAATGCAGAAAAATACTTGAAGGTAGCCGCCAATTCGAAATAGGACTTTAAGAACACTTGTTTGACAGCTTCTATTTCATCCTTAGCTGGAACCAACCTTTCCAAGACGTGATGGTCAAGTTCATTCCACTCTTTGCTGAGACAGGTGTTCATTTGAGTGTGATCAAGAAATTGGTTGCTAAGCAGCTGCTTCATCTTTGCAATACGTGGTTTGTTCTCTAGAAGGGTCTTTTCCTCGTCCAATTTCTGTTGTTCAATCTTGTAGAGTTTTGCTTTCTCAATCTGTTCCTCGATCAGCTTTCCTCTTAAATCCTTTTTGGAAGAAGTAAAGAATGCAATCGTAGTCCAATTACTGTAAACTGGACACGACAACTCATCCAGACAAATTTTATCGTAAAGCTCTACAATCACCTTGTCATTCTCTTGGATATTGTAGTGCGTAAGCTTTTCATCAGGATGAAGAAAAGGTTCATGCTCTAAACAAATTCCTTTGGGAAGAGACTTTTTCCCAGAAAATCGATGTGAAGCCATTACAGCAACATACTTTACCGAAGCGTTGATCGAAATATGTACATGTTCGTGCAATATTTTGTTTCCGCATCTGATTTCTAAATTAATTTTCATGCTCAATAATTCACTTTGTTTCGTTCTCTTTCAGTTGCTTTCTTTCGTGCCTTCGAAGGTAAACCTTAGGAGTAAGTGGACTTGGAGCTAGCTCAAATTCGAATTTTCAAACCAAGAAGCTCATATGATTCAAATTCTGGTCATATACAGAAAAAAAAATTTATCTATTACTTGTAAAAAAGTGGTATTAATTACAATCTCCCAAGGCCAACGACATTAGAAATTTCTTTTATTTCACCTGATCCACAACAATGGGTTCGTACGATTCTTCACCTTTTACTGTTCGAATAAAGTCAACAAATTTCTCCCATAATATGTAAAGAAATATTGCAATTGGGACGATGACTCTTTCTTTCACCATTGCATTGACATATTGCACAAACAATACAATACGAAGTATTGTGTTTCGGAATATAAGCATAATGATACTCACAAGAGCTTCGTATATGGTCGTTCGAAGAGCATGACTATATGCAATAGTGGCATAGATGATTGTGTGCCAAGAAGATACATACAGTTTCTGATAACGCCTTCCTTCCCATAGAAGAGCGTCTCTGTAAGTTGCTCCAAACAACCCATGGTCTTTCACTGGGTCACCCTCCCTTGGGGTTAGGAATACAAATTGAGGTTCATGGTTAGGATCGGCCAATGCAGCTAATGTATTGTCGCCTGTCATGCCATCTTCATCATCACTTCCATCATTTGTTTCAAGTGAGTTTCTTCTGAACTTTTCTACACCATTCGATTGTGGGGATCCATTGCTCATTCGAACAGAACCATATCCCATACCTAAGAATCCGCTCCGAAGAGCTTTTGCAGCTTGTGGTACTACAAATAATAGAGGATCATTCACAGAATAATAATTGATACATCTTGCGAATGGAAATTCCTTGCATTTCCTAATGACTTCTGCTCCACCAAAACATATGACTTCAATTTGCTTCATTTCATCTTTTCTTAATTTTTTCATTGCAAGAGATGTAATTAAAGCACCTTGAGAATGGGCTATATGAATCACTTTCCCTGTTGCTCCTACTTTTTGAACAGCATCTCTCAAATGCGTAACAAGTTGATTCACTTCTGATGTGATTTTTCCCAGTTTCTGACTTGTACATTGTGTAAGATCTCCAATGTAGCCAAAGGTATCATCCTCCGAAGCCATATTTGTAGGATTGTGGCAATATTCAATAGGGCGGTTACCAAATATTTGCGACAGCATCTGTTGTCCATCTATCATATGTGAAGCAGTATGACCTATTCCGTTTACCCAAGTAATTATAGTTCTAGGAGGACAGCCAGGTAAATTTGAAATCCACGAGGATGACGAGTGTAATGTACCTGACACTCGCCCTGTGTAATGTATTGAGAGAAGTAGTACAAGCACCAAAGAGTATGGAAGAAAACTGTTCAAGTGCACATGTCTATTGCGAATTACATGCCTCCGTTTTGCATCAGGTGTTGTCACACAAACAAGATCTGCTTTTGCAATTCCATCTTTATTAAAGAGTTTTTTATTTTTCATCTTTTTGCTATTTGTCTTGTTTCTTACGATAACTTCTTCTATTGAGCTTAGCATTTTCAATTCATTAAACCATGAAACATTTAATCATACTGCAGAATATGTTCTATGTTTTGATTACTTTTATATTACAATCAGACATCAGCAACATACTATTAATAATAAGATGAATTGTTATCATGGAGTATGATAGAAGGGCAGCCAGAAAAGGAAAAAATACGTACGTACGTAATAGTACGAGCGAGCAGGATGAGTACGTACCGTTATTAGACCATCCATCATCAGGCATAGAAGATACCACGCGCACGAGAAAAAGTTCTTTGGACAAAAGCTTTTCGACATAGGCTCTATTTTTTAATAATTCATAAAATCACGGAAGGAAGAGCTATAAGCCCTATTTGTTTCCTCTGGTACTGTGCAACATTGGATCCCAAGCACCAAGCAACGAAGATTGATTACAGGATTATATGAAAAGTGTGAATATTAGTATTCTTAATTGCCTTTGGGTCTTATAGATAAAATTCACATCTCTTTGTTCTTGGCCATATTTTAAATAGGGAGTTGAGTCGAGTCGAGTCCAATAACTTCTCCGCTTTTTGCTTTTGCTTTTTGAGAGAAGCATCATGACACTTGCTACTGGAGCCCAGCATACCGTTCAAACAAGTAGATCTCTAGTACTAGGACATGAGCTTTCCACCCGAAACCTCACTGATGGTATTTCCGAAAATTATTTTGCTTTCACAAGGACAGGTTTAATTCTTCCAATAGTTGCAGGAACTCTGTCTTTTGTATCATCGAGCGCGATCATAGTTACTATTTTCAGATCCAAGCAAAATACACAGTATCATCGCATCATGCTTGTGATGAGTATTTTCGACGCAATTTCTTCTTTATTTATTGCACTGACTACTCTTCCAATGCCTAGCGAAGTAAATGAAGGCGGCTGGTATCATTTTCAAGGCGTCGCTCTAGGATCGACTGTAACTTGTGAACTACAAGCATTCCTCATTTTTTTGGGCTTGGGAATGTGTTGCATATGCAACATGTTTCTAAACATTTACTTTTTTGCTTCCATCAGATACGATGTCAATGAAAAGAAATTTCGAATCTTTGCAGAGCCAACTTTTCTGCTATTCACGTCATTTGCTTGGGTTATCCCGATACACTTCCTTCGCGTCGGCATGCTTAATCCATCCCCTTTTGAACCATTCTGCTTTTATTCAACATACCCATACGATTGTCAAATGCCTGGAGGGCCAGATTGCATTCGCGGTGATAAAGATGCCCGGCTCACACACGACAAATTCTATCTTCTATATTTCTTAATTTTTATATCTTCACTAATCACAGTGCTGGTAATGACAATGATTGGTATTTTATGGACAGTGTTTTTCGAAAAAGTTGAAACTGATGAAGCCAGTTGTGATATCAGAGAAGGAGGTCGAACAAATAATGAAACGATTCAAGATTCTCAGAACGAACCTTGTACTCGTACTTCTCAGGGACTTGAGGAACATCAAACTCAGATAGTTGGCGGAGAATCTATTCAAAAAGTTTCGAAGTACTCGCAAAAAGAGAAGAAAGCAATGGCAATACAAGCTCTCATGTATATACTTACATGCTTACTAGTTTGGGGTTCTTCGGTGTTATCATTCTTTCAAACAATGGGTTTTGGAGCAATTTATGTGTTCTTCATGCCACTACAGGGCTTTTTCAACTTTCTTATTTTTAGTGGCGTAAAAGTATACGTCGCTACAGCAGTGACGAAAGAATGTTCCTCAATTGCTCACGCACTGCGAACTCTCTTCTTTTCTCCACATTTACTTAATGATCGTTCCATCATTGGAAACATGGATCTTGTGAGAGAACATGGCACGAGAGAGAATAATGAAGTAGAAATATCAATCAATCTTAGTCAATTGTTTCACAATGGAAATATTAATGTTGAAGATGGAGATAGTGTGGAAAATGAAGTGATATACTCTAGAGTGGTCGAAGATCCTTTTCATTGCAACATTGCCGGTGGTGAAGATTTGTTAAGCGCAGGCTCGCCTACTTCTGTTTTCCCTGCTTCAAGTAGAAACGGCGAAGATTTCAGCTATATGTCCAAAAGTCGGGACAAAAGTACTTCTATAGGTGCTGTATCATCCTCTGCCAGTACAATAAAGCGATAAAAACTTTCATTTTTGTGTTCTGAAAAGTAGAAAGTAGTAGACTACTATTCAATGACAGATTTTCATAGGAGTATTCCAAAACAGTGCCGCAAATACGTCTTTTCTAGCCTGATAAGATGGGACTAAAAGAGTAAACGGCTATACTTGAGAGCCAATTAGAATAGTGCCTAGCATTGGGAGAAACGCATCGTCACAATGTCAACAGGAGGTGGCTGGATGAGTACGTACCTACCGTTTATAAGACCATCCATCATCAGGCATCAGAAGATACCACGATACCACGCGCACGAGAAAAAGTTCTTTGGACAAGCTTTTCGACATACGCTCTTTTAATAATTCATAAAATCACGGAAGGAAGAGCTATAAGCCCTATTTGTTTCCTCTGGTACTGTGCAACATTGGATCCCAAGCACCAAGCAACGAAGATTGATTACAGGATTATATGAAAAGTGTGAATATTAGTATTCTTAATTGCCTTTGGGTCTTATAGATAAAATTCACATCTCTTTGTTCTTGGCCATATTTTAAATAGGGAGTTGAGTCGAGTCGAGTCCAATAACTTCTCCGCTTTTTGCTTTTGCTTTTTGAGAGAAGCATCATGACACTTGTTACTGGAGCCCAGCATACCGTTCAAACAAGTAGATCTCTACTAGGACATGAGCTTTCCACCCGAAACCTCACTGATGGTATTTCCGAAAATTATTTTGCTTTCACAAGGACAGGTTTAATTCTTCCAATAGTTGCAGGAACTCTGTCTTTTGTATCATCGAGCGCGATCATAGTTACTATTTTCAGATCCAAGCAAAATACACAGTATCATCGCATCATGCTTGTGATGAGTATTTTCGACGCAATTTCTTCTTTATTTATTGCACTGACTACTCTTCCAATGCCTAGCGAAGTAAATGAAGGCGGCTGGTATCATTTTCAAGGCGTCGCTCTAGGATCGACTGTAACTTGTGAACTACAAGCATTCCTCATTTTTTTGGGCTTGGGAATGTGTTGCATATGCAACATGTTTCTAAACATTTACTTTTTTGCTTCCATCAGATACGATGTCAATGAAAAGAAATTTCGAATCTTTGCAGAGCCAACTTTTCTGCTATTCACGTCATTTGCTTGGGTTATCCCGATACACTTCCTTCGCGTCGGCATGCTTAATCCATCCCCTTTTGAACCATTCTGCTTTTATTCAACATACCCATACGATTGTCAAATGCCTGGAGGGCCAGATTGCATTCGCGGTGATAAAGATCCCCGGCTCACACACAAATTCTATCTTCTATATTTCTTAATTTTTATATCTTCACTAATCACAGTGCTGGTAATGACAATGATTGGTATTTTATGGACAGTGTTTTTCGAAAAAGTTGAAACTGATGAAGCCAGTTGTGATATCAGAGAAGGAGGTCGAACAAATAATGAAACGATTCAAGATTCTCAGAACAAACCTTGTACTCGTACTTCTCAGGGACTTGAGGAACATCAAACTCAGATAGTTGGCGGAGAATCTATTCAAAAAGTTTCGAAGTACTCGCAAAAAGAGAAGAAAGCAATGGCAATACAAGCTCTCATGTATATACTTACATGCTTACTAGTTTGGGGTTCTTCGGTGTTATCATTCTTTCAAACAATGGGTTTTGGAGCAATTTATGTGTTCTTCATGCCACTACAGGGCTTTTTCAACTTTCTTATTTTTAGTGGCGTAAAAGTATACGTCGCTACAGCAGTGACGAAAGAATGTTCCTCAATTGCTCACGCACTGCGAACTCTCTTCTTTTCTCCACATTTACTTAATGATCGTTCCATCATTGGAAACATGGATCTTGTGAGAGAACATGGCACGAGAGAGAATAATGAAGTAGAAATATCAATCAATCTTAGTCAATTGTTTCACAATGGAAATATTAATGTTGAAGATGGAGATAGTGTGGAAAATGAAGTGATATACTCTAGAGTGGTCGAAGATCCTTTTCATTGCAACATTGCCGGTGGTGAAGATTTGTTAAGCGCAGGCTCGCCTACTTCTGTTTTCCCTGCTTCAAGTAGAAACGGCGAAGATTTCAGCTATATGTCCAAAAGTCGGGACAAAAGTACTTCTATAGGTGCTGTATCATCCTCTGCCAGTACAGTAAAGCGATAAAAACTTTCATTTTTGTGTTCTGAAAAGTAGAAAGTAGTAGACTACTATTCAATGACAGATTTTCATAGGAGTATCACAACAGTGCCGCAAATACGTCTTTTCTAAGCCTGATAAGATGGGACTAAAAGAGTAAACGGCTATACTTGAGAGCCAATTAGAATAGTGCCTAGCATTGGGAGAAACGCATCGTCACAATGTCAACAGGAGGTGGCTGGATGAGTACGTACCTACCGTTTATAAGACCATCCATCATCAGGCATCAGAAGATACCACGATACCACGCGCACGAGAAAAAGTTCTTTGGACAAGCTTTTCGACATACGCTCTTTTAATAATTCATAAAATCACGGAAGGAAGAGCTATAAGCCCTATTTGTTTCCTCTGGTACTGTGCAACATTGGATCCCAAGCACCAAGCAACGAAGATTGATTACAGGATTATATGGAAAGTGTGAATATTAGTATTCTTAATTGCCTTTGGGTCTTATAGATAAAATTCACATCTCTTTGTTCTTGGCCATATTTTAAATAGGGAGTTGAGTCGAGTCGAGTCCAATAACTTCTCCGCTTTTTGCTTTTGCTTTTTGAGAGAAGCATCATGACACTTGTTACTGGAGCCCAGCATACCGTTCAAACAAGTAGATCTCTACTAGGACATGAGCTTTCCACCCGAAACCTCACTGATGGTATTTCCGAAAATTATTTTGCTTTCACAAGGACAGGTTTAATTCTTCCAATAGTTGCAGGAACTCTGTCTTTTGTATCATCGAGCGCGATCATAGTTACTATTTTCAGATCCAAGCAAAATACACAGTATCATCGCATCATGCTTGTGATGAGTATTTTCGACGCAATTTCTTCTTTATTTATTGCACTGACTACTCTTCCAATGCCTAGCGAAGTAAATGAAGGCGGCTGGTATCATTTTCAAGGCGTCGCTCTAGGATCGACTGTAACTTGTGAACTACAAGCATTCCTCATTTTTTGGGCTTGGGAATGTGTTGCATATGCAACATGTTTCTAAACATTTACTTTTTTGCTTCCATCAGATACGATGTCAATGAAAAGAAATTTCGAATCTTTGCAGAGCCAACTTTTCTGCTATTCACGTCATTTGCTTGGGTTATCCCGATACACTTCCTTCGCGTCGGCATGCTTAATCCATCCCCTTTTGAACCATTCTGCTTTTATTCAACATACCCATACGATTGTCAAATGCCTGGAGGGCCAGATTGCATTCGCGGTGATAAAGATCCCCGGCTCACACACAAATTCTATCTTCTATATTTCTTAATTTTTATATCTTCACTAATCACAGTGCTGGTAATGACAATGATTGGTATTTTATGGACAGTGTTTTTCGAAAAAGTTGAAACTGATGAAGCCAGTTGTGATATCAGAGAAGGAGGTCGAACAAATAATGAAACGATTCAAGATTCTCAGAACAAACCTTGTACTCGTACTTCTCAGGGACTTGAGGAACATCAAACTCAGATAGTTGGCGGAGAATCTATTCAACAAGTTTCGAAGTACTCGCAAAAAGAGAAGAAAGCAATGGCAATACAAGCTCTCATGTATATACTTACATGCTTACTAGTTTGGGGTTCTTCGGTGTTATCATTCTTTCAAACAATGGGTTTTGGAGCAATTTATGTGTTCTTCATGCCACTACAGGGCTTTTTCAACTTTCTTATTTTTAGTGGCGTAAAAGTATACGTCGCTACAGCAGTGACGAAAGAATGTTCCTCAATTGCTCACGCACTGCGAACTCTCTTCTTTTCTCCACATTTACTTAATGATCGTTCCATCATTGGAAACATGGATCTTGTGAGAGAACATGGCACGAGAGAGAATAATGAAGTAGAAATATCAATCAATCTTAGTCAATTGTTTCACAATGGAAATATTAATGTTGAAGATGGAGATAGTGTGGAAAATGAAGTGATATACTCTAGAGTGGTCGAAGATCCTTTTCATTGCAACATTGCCGGTGGTGAAGATTTGTTAAGCGCAGGCTCGCCTACTTCTGTTTTCCCTGCTTCAAGTAGAAACGGCGAAGATTTCAGCTATATGTCCAAAAGTCGGGACAAAAGTACTTCTATAGGTGCTGTATCATCCTCTGCCAGTACAGTAAAGCGATAAAAACTTTCATTTTTGTGTTCTGAAAAGTAGAAAGTAGTAGACTACTATTCAATGACAGATTTTCATAGGAGTATCACAACAGTGCCGCAAATACGTCTTTTCTAAGCCTGATAAGTGATAAGATGGGACTAAAAGAGTAAACGGCTATACTTGAGAGCCAATTAGAATAGTGCCTAGCATTGGGAGAAACGCATCGTCACAATGTCAACAGGTGGCTAAGGATAATCTCGGACCTGATCTAATTTGCTCTAACGAAAGGCAACTGATGGCAAAACAATCTTGTAAGGTCTACAAGATTGCAAAATTCATGAGAGGGTAGCGCAACAAGAAGAAGAAACATTCGATTTCATTTGCCATCAGAATGAACCGTAAGAAGGTCTACAAGATTCAGAAAAGCGTTTACAAGTGTCAAATAATGAAAAGTGACAACCTTCAAAAAGAATATTCTTTCTCAGAGAAAGAAGAAAGCAGCTGCAAAGAATAAATAGGCGAACAGTTCATAATTTCTAAGAATAGAATTTACAAACTCATATCAACTTCAAACTTTTACTCATCTCAACTTCGATCTACTTTCATAGATCGAATTCAACACTAAGTAAAACAGATCTGTGGCAAACAGTGTGAAAATGTTACTGGGCAGACAACAGAAAAGGCATAATGTACTCTACACATACCTACGTAAGTACGTACGAAATAAGCAGGTAGGAACCTGCAGCCTGCCGCATTTTGATGTACGTAGTAGTAGAGGCGCGTCTCGATAGTAGACTAGCCAGGCAGATGTACCAGAAGTAGTTTTTGGGTATTCCCAAAAGGAATGATTTAATTACACGCTTTTCGACATAGTCTACTAATAATATATAAAATTAAGTATTAATCTGCTTTACAATACTACCCTTTCTGCTACTAGCTAGTATTATACTACTTACTACCGGACTAGGTATAGCTGTCCCTATAATTTTCGCGATTTTTCTGCTGGCTAGTAGTATTGTTAAACACTTGTGAAGTATTGGATGCACTACTTTCTCCTTTGTTACAACTTCTTGTTTTGTTATTACTCTCTTTTTGTTCTTTGACCGGAACGCCTACTACTTCGTTCCTCGTCCTTTTTCTCGAAGAAGCTTCGTTGGGAAGTTGTTGCTGGTGATGTTGTTGTGGTAGTCGCGATGCAAAATAATGATTCTGTTGGAATTGCGACTGCCCAACCATTGGGGTTTGGATTTGCGAAAATCTACTGTCCAATACATTCGCATGATGGTTTGGAGTGCCAAATGGTGATAATGTTGAACTTCCTGATTGGGACAAAAAAACGTTGTCTCCATGCGGGGCACCACTTGCCGTCAGGAGGAAATTACTTGCTTCTTGATTTGCATATGGATAACTATTATTGACCGGAAGGGTACGATAGAGATCTGCGCTTGTAGAATTATTGACGCCAATATTCGGAAAAGATTGAAGAAGATTCATCGCCACCATATTATTGTTCTGTACACTGTTGAGCGGAGGATGTCCTTCATCTTTGAGAAGATTCAAGTTCGCCCTTGTCATAGTTGTCAAGTTCTGACTTGGTTGCGATAGTAGGAGTCTACTATAGTCGTCCAAGGTTCCCTGTTGAGATATACCAATATTTTGAAATGTCATTGTTTGATGTTGATTTTGCTGTTGCTGCTGCTGAAGAAGAAGGAGAGATGCTCTATCCCCGGAGAGCGCAGCTGTTTGCAGTTGTTGCAATTGAGGTATGGATGGGAAAGTATTCGACAGAAACATACTAGCATTCTGAGATGAGTTCAAAATGTCAGTAATATTCCCTTGCTGTTGAAATGGCATCATGAATGCTGATGTAGAAGGAGTTGATAAATGTTGCTGTGCAAGACTGCTATTACCAGCAAAAGAAGCGGCATTGTTGAGCTGAGCAAAATTTGAAGGTGCTACTATCCCCACTTGTAAGTTTTGCTGCTGAAAAGAATTACTTCTATTACTGAGTTGGTCAAAGTTCAAAGTCGCTGCCCTTGAAGTATTACTGCAAGAGATATTTGCACAAAGCTCGGGTTGATTCCTTTGGAATTCATTGTGCTGAAACAAGTACTTTGTTCTATTTTTATTCGGCTTCTTCGAGCTATCCGAAGACGGCACCATTTGACCTTTTTTTGTTGAAAATCCCCACCTCCTCATCTTTCTCGTGAAGCTTTCGAACTTAGCATCCTTTTCAAAAAGAGCTGGAAGAACAACGTTGGAGAAGATTTCTGTGTCTTTGACCAAAATTACCTTTCCATTGGCAGTCCAGTCCAAGATGTGCTCATACTTTCCACAATCGAGCACGAACAAGAGCTGGTAAGATAATTAAAACAGAAGGAGGATTACATAAGAGAACAAGATAAATCAAAAGTGAGAGATATTTTTGGACGGAGCAAGATACTACGACAGGATCTGGACTACTCCTATCCAAGAAGCAAGCAAAATAATTTTTCTCACCTTCAACGGAAGCTTTACGGATGGTGTGGAGAGATCAAATTCCTCCTCCTCGGATCCTTTGTTACCATCCTTTGTGTTACTTTGGACCTTTTCATCTTGTTCATCATCCTCATGCCCAGATGATATTGCCAACTGTGTCTTGTCCGAAGTAGCAGGACGATCAGCTTCAGCGCCGTTTTCTTCTTCCTTCTGCTTGATTTTGCTATGTATAACCATCTTCTTGTGAACGTTGTCTGATAAGTGATTCCCATTTCGTTTAAAGTAGAAATTGTCAATTATTGTAAAGAGACTCTTTACATTATTTGTATTTTTCTCCTTTTGCTCTTTCGGCATATTCATCACCAAGTTCAAGTATGTACTTCAAACAATCAATGAAATTGAAATGTCGACAAGACCATGTCGCATGCTACTTTCCTACTCATCCTGCAGCCAGTCGATAAAAAGGAACCTCTCCCTTCTCTGCCTAACGTTTTTGGCTCTCCTTGTAAAACTGGCCATGAAACGACAAGAAACGCAATATTGCATACGTTATCGAGGATGTCAACTGAGAAGAACTATACGGGTTCGTTTCCCAGTACGTACTAACCTTTTCATGAATTTTTGTTTGTTTGAAAAACATTTGCTCTATTTGCAACTTGGAAGAAAAGTGTAGATAGAAACGTGTTTAATCGAAATAGTCTCATCTAGCTAGTATTCAGATGTTATAGATTATGTATTTAGACTGGATGAAATGCTTGCCTTAATCTATGTTCAAGTGTAAATGACATTTTCATTTGTTTTGCTCAGGTCTCGAGACAGTTTCGGCTTCTCGGTTGAAGTAAGCGATGTTGAAGAAGCAAAATGAAATCTTCATCATGTTTTAGGTACGTAGTACAAAAATAGCCAAAAAACATTATTTCATACCCTTTCCTTCTCTTCTCTCTTTCTTTCTTCATTTAAAATTAATTTAGCCTTGCACATAGCCGAGAAACTGTGCCAAATGCGCGCCGCAATGCTGGATCTCCTTATCTATGTATTGTACAGTAGTAGTATGGTACCTATGTATTACATATTTGAGTACTTTCATAAGTTCTATCAATACAAGCAATCGAAACTGCCTCGTTGCATAACCAATGTTTCAAAAGTAGAAGCTCTATGGGAAGCAATCGGTGGAGTCCATAGAATTCATAGCAAGTTTAGTTAGAGCAACTTTCGAAAAGAGTAAAACATCAAGCATGGGTTCTGACATATCAACATCAATGCATGGCGACAGCCTGTCCATGTCAATAGATTCTCTCCCAAAAGGAAAGTCCAAAAGCAAGTCAAAAGGAATCATAAAACCCAACAAAGTGAAAAAGAGCACTTCATATTTTCATAGTAAGCCTAGTGATCTTGTTGATTTTATAGTCAATAAAAATTGGCAAAAGGTTCTGAATCGATGTACTTCACATCCGAAAGAAATTTACATGACTCAAAAAATTCGGCTCTATGGAACAGATAGGAAACTGCTTCCTCTTCACATTGCATGTGCCATGCAACCACCTGCGGAAGTCATTGCTGCATTACTGAGACCAGATACAGTGACTGGTATGTCTACCGTAAAGACTTTGATGCAAAATGCCAAAAAGAAAAATAGAATCATTGGAAGCAAAGACAAGTCGACTTCTGCATCAGGATCAGGGAGCATTTGTAGTCGAGAAGCTGCACCCATGAGTTATCCCCAACTAATTTTGCAACAATCTAGCTCTTCAATGGGTGGTGCTGGGGATGGTATTGAGATTGAATGCAAAGACTCAGAAGAAGGCAAGGAGGTGATTGAACCACCTACTTGCAGAACGGCGCCTTTGTCGCCTAGTTTAGCCGAAGGAGACGAAGGGGAAAATTACAATCAAATGTTTTTTCCTGAGAAAGAAGGTCGCACTGGGTTTGCTCTTCAAATCACGCCCTCGGGTGAAGTTAAGCAAATTTCACCTAATGGGAAATCGTGTAGGGCAGCGATTCATTCAGAGTCTCCATTTGTGTATGCTTCCCAGTCACATAAGGAACAAAAGAACACAAGTGATCAAATGAAGGTTCGTGCTTCCTACCAGTCAGCAATTGCAGATGACTTCTTACCTATACACATTGCATGCCTTTATCGTGCTTCTCCGGAAGTAATTGCATTCTTGATCAAATGCTATCCCGAAGGGATGGAGCATAAAAACAAGTGGGGAATGCTCCCCTTACATATTGTGTGTTCCAACTACTACTTGAAACCTCCAGCTATCACCGCTAGTAAATTGGATGACGATTTTACAACAAAGGCATTTTTGAACAATCTATACAATGAGTCGATGGAAGATGAGATGAATAAGTGGGATATAGCCAAAGTAGTTGAAATGTTGGTGACCGCCTTTCCACAAAGCGTGAATATACCGTCGGATAATATTGAATGGTATACACCACTAGAATATGCAGCAAGGAATATCCAAGACAAAGAACTAAGAGACAAAATTACAAGTTACTTGAAAAAGAAGCAAGATCAAAATTTTACATTTGATGGTGCAAGTGCAAGTTATGGTGCAGGCAACGATGCATTAAGTTTATCAAGTAGCCTCTCGGACTCTAAGGCTTCACATGGTAAAGGTGTCAAGGCATTACCAATATCAGAGTGTACGCTACTGTACACGTACATTTTAGGAAAGCAGTGGGATAGCATTCATGATAGGCTACAGCAAGTTCCTGACGAAGCTTCCTTTTGGATTATTGACAAAAATTATCCTAGGTTACCGATTCATCTTGCTTGTGAAAACTCTGCACCTTTGGAAGTTATTGAAGCATTGTTGAATGCTTACCCGGAAGGTTGTATTGCAAAAGATGGATCGGGGTCATATCCACTTCATTTAGCATGTGCTAACGTGCAGTCTTACAAGATAATTTTTACTCTACTCAAAAGAGCGATCAAGGCATCGAAAGCAAAGGATGACATTGGTAGACTACCTCTACATCTAGCATGTGTGAACGGGGCTGATCCTGCTGTGATTAAGGCATTGTTAGATGCATACCCAACAAGTTGTACTGTAAAGGATTACAATGGACATACTGCTATGACTTATGTTGATTACAATGAATCCGACGAAGATGAAAAACAAAAGTATACAGAGATTTTCGAGCAATATGAGAATGGAAATGGAATCCTTGCGGATGATCGTGACGATAGGTTAAAGGACTAGGATAGTTTCAGTCTACCAGTTCAACGGGAAATATAGTGTAATCAAGTAGTTTTTTACTTTTTAGTTTAGTACAATATTTCTGGATGCCTAATCGCCAGAAAGGCATCTTTTAGCTCTAGTACTTGCTTTTGAAGCAGGTCTCCATCTTTATTATTAGAACCCGACTTTGTGCTCAAAGCCTTCACAATTTCTTCGATTGCATCTAAATAGAAAGAAATTGTCTTAATCTCTGATTGAATCAGAATCGCACAAAACTTTTCATCTGAATCATGCTTTGAGTTAAGGGCACCTTGGAGTCTATCACCATGAAGAGAGTATCCATCCCTTGCTTTTTCCAACTCAGTACGAAGTGTATTCAGCGCTACTATCTCGTTTTTAACTTCATCGTCTTCTTGCTCATTTTGATCACCCTCGTCATCGTTACCCTCAGCATACATGGAATCAAAATCACACTCTTCCGCTTCACAGTCGTTCAAGAAATCATCTAAACCTGTTGGTTCGTCTTGTTCTCCCATGCCATCCTCTAAGTCGTCGCTGCATAAAGCAAGAGCTTTTGTTAAACACCCAAAAGTATAAGATTTGGGTCCTCTTCGAAATTCACATAGCTTATTCTTCACTTTGATTTCAGCAATGTCATTTGAGGATCCATCAGGCTCGACATTATCCCCCAACGTAAATCCATATCGAATCAGTAATTGATGGTTACCTTTTGCCCCATAAGTTATACCCACAGTGTACTCAGCATCCATATCAATTTTGGCATTTACAACAATTGCACCATCATCCTGCCTCTTATATGAAACATCACTTACTAGTCCGACACCTCTTTTATGATTGATACAGTCAAGAAGTGGGACCAAAGCATCGACTTCATCATCTCCTAGACAATGAAATGCTCTCGATTCAACAGCTGCAATCATTTCATCAAAATATTCCAAAGATGGCATCTGAAATGTTGCATCCTTTTCAAATTCTTTGTTGATTTTCTGATGAGCCTCATGAAGTAATTTAAAATCTTGCAGCAATCCATTCTTTTCCATCTTTGCTCTTTCGAGAATATTTGTTCCTCCAAGTAGTTGCTCTAATTTTTCATTTGTCCATCTACGCGGTAAATTATCATAAGAACTATTATCTGGTAATGTACCAAGATAACATTTGACACAACTGAGTCTATCATCCTGATCAAAGTCGGGCATCCCATCTGATTGAACTACAGCTAAAAAGAGGGCAAGGACCAAGTCATTCTTTGAATGAAATAATTGTCCATTGTCAACTTCGTGCACAAGGCGAAAGATACTTTTGCCAAAAGGGAAACTTTCCACCACCTTTAAACTCATGAGAGATTTCGAAGGTATGCGCATGAGTTCATCGCCTTCTTTTACACTTGCCGAAAGTGAAACTGTTCTTGTAGTATCTGAAAATGCAATGGAAGGTGATATGAAGCCTCCCAACTTTTCGATGCTAGCTTTACATATTTCCCAAGGAGGTTTACTCTCAATTCTTTGCCTCTTCTTAGAATTGCCTTCCATATTTCTGTCTTTTGTATGAATAGTATATTTTATTGAAACGCATCAATGTATGCTTCTATTTAACAAATAGGAAGCATACAGCATAGAGTTAGACGTAGTCCCTATCCAATACGGATATAGTATCTGTACATATATATCATGTACTCACTAATTATTACACATCATATATACATATACTCTAGCTGGTTATTAAGCCCTACGCAACCTCAGCGTATAAAGGATAACATTAGAATAAATCCCCGAAGCACGGATCCGAGAGGATCTGCGATTTAGTGTAGAGAAACAGATCTACACTAGATTTCATTCCAGCAGCCGCTCTAGCGAGCGGAAGCTAGGATGAAGGACGGCGATGACGTCAAAAGCATGCTACTGACGCCTACAATCTGAGAGCGTACAGTAGCCCTACTTTGTAGTATGTTTAGTTACAGATAGATAGGAGGCAAACAAGAACCTATCACCAACATAAACCCATTACAAGGGTAGAGCACCTGAATCCCGAGATTAACGGCAGACATATCCATTCAACCACCTCCTATATTGAATTGGACAACGAAAAGACGGAAATAATCAAAAACTGTAGAAGTCACCTAGTAAATCCAACAGAAGTGTTTAGCCGACAAACAGGCGAGTGTTGTACGTACAAGAAACGGTACGTCAGGACACGGGTTAGAGGGACTCACCAAATCCTCAACGCATGATATGTATAAAAGGTCATGAAAGCCAAAAGCAAGACTAGAATCATTAGAACATGACACCTAGTCCACACCGGAAATTCGCCGAAGTGTACGACGTTTAGAAAGGCAGAAAACTACACGTCACGGACAGCTCACCCAACAGAAACTGAACGAGAACCTATATCTGGAGGTGGGTGCCCAAGGTAAGGAAAATAACTTCGAACCAAGGCACTGCCCAAGGGAAGATAGGCTTCAACGCCAAGTGCCACGCCTTGACACCAGAGACGAGAAGCCATCTGCTCGAGGCAACACCAAAAGATATAGAAGAACTGGATAGAGATTAAATGCCTAAGATCGACCAGAAATCAATAAAAACAATAAAAACCAAAAAGAAATATAAAAATGTCACAAATGGAATTACGTTCAGCAGCGAAGAAAAAGGAGGAAATGGAAAGGGATGAGCTGGAAGGTCCCTACTATTACAGTGAGAAGCCAACTCAGGTAATACAAGGAGGAGTGCATACCGTAATAAAGCAACTATGGAATGCAGTGAAAAATGTAGATGGCATGGAAAAATCGGAATGGACTGAATGGGCGGCAAAAGGACTCATAGCAAATCTTACAAAGTTTAGAGAGTTTACAGATCTCCGTCTGTCAAATGATGAAAAGATCCAACACCTCATCAACTCAATCACAGAGAATACCGACTATAGAGTAGAAGAGGATGACAGTGGACCAACTAGACAGATTAGACTATGGATACCAATCCCAAAGGAACCACAACCAACTAACCCCAGCCATCTATCGGAACAAGATGAAGAGGAAGACGAAAAAGATGAAGAGGAAGAAGAACAAAGACCAAACGAACCAACTTTGGCACAACCATCAATGGAACAAGATGATGAGGAAAGTAGTCAAGGGAGCAAACACAGTGAAGAAATAGAGATAGAAAGCGATGATGACATCAACAAGAGCATAGTCACTGCAGTAGATACCATGACAGAGAAACTGGAACAGCTGACGACAGAAATAGGAATCATCAACGCAACGGATCCAAGCTCACAAGACACGCAAAGGAGAAACGACATGATCGAATCACTCACAGCAGTCACACATAGTATGGCTCAAATCCTCGAAGCCATCAAGCATCTGGATAAGGCAACAAGAGCAAACATTAGAAGAATAGAAACAAAATCTATTGCCAACATGAACAAATCCAAGAAACAGATGAAGGAGGATATGAAAAAGGAATTGAAGAAAGACATGGGAAAAGAAATGGAAAAGATGATGGAGAAAATGATTGAAAAAGAAAGAAAGGATTTCAACTCGTACATCCAAAGTCAAGAACAGTTAGCCATTAATAGACTCAACCAGCAAGTGAAGGATGAGACAGAAGCAAAACTGAAAGCACAACAGTACAAACTGGATGAACATAAGGAGCTGCTAATCCTAGATATGGAGCAAGAGAGAAATGACATGGGAGAGAAATGGAAGAAATATATTGAGCAAGAAAAACAGAAAATCAACACACCTCAATATCCACTCCCATACCATCCACCAGGAGCGCCTACAATCAGTACACCATTTAATACCAATGTCCCAGTATCCCAAGCAATCAAGCACACCAATACACCTCGTAGCCCAGGAAGACAGGCTAAACTTACTGACTACGATAAACCGGACACATACATCTACGAAGGAAGCAAGTTTACTGTAAGACCACAACTTCTAATCGATAGCGTCAATAACATCCCAACACTCAAAGATAAGGATGACATCATATACGTATACACAGCGATCCATACCGTAGCAAGGACAAGCGGAGTACTTCTGACCACACCTGCTACAATCCAGATATACACAATGCACCACCCATACCCAACAACATTTGGAATCAGAAGTGATGCTGAATCGAACCCAAACGTAGACTTCCAAGCATCAGTTTCCCTAAACCAACTGTACAAACTCATGGATAGAGCACTATACAATCTTCTCACCGAGGTCATATCAGAGGATTACTACGAAGCCAAACAGATCATGGACAATGCAGCCAGAGATGGAGAAGGTTACAAAGCTCTGTACATGCTCCTAAAACTGTGCCTACCACGACTAAACCCAATGGTAGCTCCAACAGTACCTCCACTCTGGACGCAAGGAACAGAGCTGACGAAGTTTGTAGCAAAAGTAAGATCATACAAGGACTTCGATAGCAATTTCGATGATGAGACAGCAATCAGACACATACTCCAACATGTACCAGAGGATGAATACCCAGGAGTGGCAACAGTAAGAGGCAAGTACCAAGCATACGTGGACGCCAAAGAGACATATGACATCCAGTATAGCAATATTCCAAATCCACCCTTACCACCACCACTACCAGGAGATGTCTCACTTGCATACATAGCATACAATATCAATAAGAACCCTGTGAATGCAACAACAAGACGTATGATTGCGGAGGAAATTAACAAACATCCAATTAATGCAATCACGAGACGTGCAATAACAGAAGAGATTCAGAAAGTACAGGCAACAATGGAAGTAGAAGAACCAACGGTAATGCTGACAAGAAGAACAGGAACGAAAGAACTATGTAAAGCATGCGGTACATATGGACACCAGGTTAACATCGACGGATGCGATCAACTGGCTATGGTACAGAACTGTCTAAAATTCCGTCAACTGTGCAAGAAGAACAATGAAGAAAGTACTATCAAAAATATCCACGAGAAATACAAAAACTTCAATGAAGATAAAAAGAAGAAATCTCAAGAGATGTCAACAAGAAGAAACACCGAAAGAGGAAATGGAAAGAACGATAGAAACACTGAGAGACGATCAAGATCTAGGGATAGAACCAGAATCACAAGACTAACATCAGCAAATGAAGACTCAGATAGTCTATACACAGATCTCTCAGATGATGAATACTCCTTCGATACTTCAGATTCATATGACAGATATTGAGATACCACAGTACGTACTGCAACAACCACAGCCTCAGAAGATACAACAACAGCAATGCACGCGAGGCTATGGAAGAAATGAATGAACCAAACACTATCCCAATAGATATGGAGACAATAGACATAGACTTCGATACAACTACATGGCATCGAGAGTCAATACCAGTACAAAGAAGGAGGACCGAAGAGGATGCAAAAATAAGAAGGAAGAATATGCTAATACCATAGGAAGGATTGCGTTTGACCAGAGCAATGACATCAAAGGTATTAGAAAAGAACAAACGCATATTCAATATAGAATCGTATCCAAGCTAGTAATAGTATCCAGTAACATCTGAGCAGCAGAGGATAACAAAGTGAAAGCGTATCGAACCATCGTAACAAAAGCATCTGAGCAGCAGAGGATAACCGAATAGAAGCGTATCGGAAACTGCAGCAACATAACCTGAGCAGCAGAGGACAACCAAATGGAAGCATATCAAACCATTGTAATGTGCAAGTGTAATCAGACAATTGTAGCAACACCACCTGAGCAGCAGAGGATAACCAATAGGAAGCGTATCAGACTACTGTAAGAACATCGAGTGTCAAATGCACAGAGGATAACCAATAGGAAGCGTATCGGACTATTGTAAGAAAAACAAATATGTCAAATGCACAGAGGATAACCAATAGGAAGCGTATTGGACTATTGTAAGAAAAACAAATATGTCAAATGCACAGAGGATAACCAACAGAAAACGTATCGGACTATGGTAACAGCTTCAAAGGTCAAGTGCACAGAGGATAACCAAAAGGAAGCGTATCGAGCCATAGCAACAACACCAACCAAGGCCAAGAGCGACAAGCATCACCAATAACGACGAGATCAACGAAATAGAAGCATTTTCGAACATTGCAATAGCACCTAGCGAAGCAAAAGAAAACAGCCGCAGATAATAGAAGGCCCCCTTGTACAATCTAAACAAAAACAAATGCTATGAACGTACTACAAATAATACAAAAAGACATGTCAGAGCTTTTTTAGAGTAGGAGCGTACACACAACGAGTCACTGACATGGATAGAAATCAAGACATTCGCCGAGCAACCAATATTGCAAAAATAAAAGCAAACAGTCAAATAATCATGAGCCTGACAACGACAAAAAGAATAAACACCAGAGAAAAGAAAAGCGACAACGAAATAGTAAACCAGTCGAGGAGAGATATAGAAAGATAACTCCAACAACATGAGACATGATTTTAATAACAGGTACAAAAACAACAGAAAACCCCAAAAGAAACAGATATTCCGCCAATGACACAGCATTGAATAGTGACAAGTCTATCAGTACACACTTGGCAGTATGGGGGGGGAGTTAGACGTAGTCCCTATCCAATACGGATATAGTATCTGTACATATATATCATGTACTCACTAATTATTACACATCATATATACATATACTCTAGCTCATAGCATACCTATCGTAAATCAATCGTAAACGTAAAAATTCATCATGGGCAGACTAGTCTGGCCGTCAACAAAAAAGAGTGTACGAACCTAGCTAGAAGACCACTCGCAAGAAGCTTGCTGCTGCTGATCCTTTGGGTGAGAGTGATGCATATGTTGTGTGATAGCTGATGGATCTTTTACATCACTTCGCTATGTAATAATAGAAGGTCTTGTGTTACTTTTGAAACAAAAAATTGATTCATACCAGCCCCTGTGCATTCTCGTCGAACTACACAAATCGCATATCTTATCAGCAGCTTTTACATCCAAAATTGATTGAATAATGGCACAGAGAAGATCAAAAAAGGAATTGAAGAAACCTCCAGCAGTTTCTGAAGCAGAAAAGAAAAACGAAGAAGAAGCGCCTACTTCAGCTTTCCAGCAGATATCTGGTATATTTACGCAAATCGCAGTTATGTGGGTTCTTAGTACATTGATTATGAAAGCTCTAAAATATTACAACATTGCACAGGATCCAGAAGCAGAAGCTCAATAATTTTTTATCAATTGGGTCTTTTTTGTTATGAAGGGGGGAAGTGAGCACAAAAATACTAGAATATGAATAAGTCGCTGTACTTCTCGAGTCTGATTTTCTAGTAGAAGAGAATATTCATGATGGGAACTTGCCTAGAGTCACAACAATGAATAATTGGTTTAACAATTTTTATTTTATCTTTGACCTTCAACGAAGCTTTTAAAAAATTCTACAAAAGTATCACACATGGGCGCTTGTCATTTCTTCTGTAGACATTCAAGGAGATAGGAGAGGGTGGAGTTCCTGTTGATCTTCTCTCATAGGCTGCAGATCATCAGTGCCTAACAAAGTTTCGACACCTCTACTATTTTGGAAATTGTCGATCATGGTAGAACGTTGATCAGGTGTTGGAGAATTGAAGCTTGTGGATCCATACGTGCTTGGGAAATCTTCTTCGCCCAAAGTTCTCTTTGCCTTTTGCATCATCATTGAGCTTCTATCTCCACAATCTGAACTTTGCCTTCTAAAATGGCCAGGCTTAGACCTTATTCCGGATGACTGGAGAGTTCCAGATCCATAGGAATGTACTGACATACTTCCTGTTAGAGATAATACGCCGACTGAATTATTTGCTGATATAGCACCAAATTCGAAATAAGAATCCAATTTATCTGATGCATCTTTACCATCGACATCATATAAACAAAGCTGAATATCTTGGAATACAACATTAGCAAGTCCTAAGATATCAAAGTCATTCGGATCATTTCCATATGGATCATCTAATTCAATACTAACATATTCTAATCCAATGAATGCTAAAGAAAGTTGCAGAGGTCAGTTTGAGAAATATAAAAGAAAATTTTCTTTCTAATGAAACAAATCATACTCACCATAAGTGATAAAGAAAACAATTAACATCAATGACGCCAACTGAATGTTATCATTGTACAAGACCCATGGAAGCGAGTATACCCAAAAGAAAACAAACGTTCTGTTCATTTGACAAAGCGGGAAAGGGAATTGTGTATCAATGAGTTTTATCAATCCATGGTAACCTCCGACAAAGTCTGATACAAAGGCATAAAGTCTCAGCTCTTTCGCCACATGCAAAGGCTCTTGTAAAAATTCAGAATGACTGGCAATACTATTTCTCAAAAACATTGTCAAAATCATTGGAGTTCTGACATGATCAAATTCTCCCACAGCTTCTCTCACAGCAGTTCTTTCTCTTTCAGTCAAAATTGGACTTTTCCAAGTATGTTCCTTTGTAGATGGAAATTGAAGTGCTTTCACTACAGCACGCAAAACTACAATAGTTCTTCTAGCCATGCTTTGTCGCCATTTCTTTGCCTTTTCAGATGTATCGTATCTGGTCATGGTGACTGAATATTGCATCAACTCTCTGCAAGAGCGCATGCATACTGATAAATATTCTCTGCTTTCCATGAATCTCGAGTATGTAATGTTTGAACGGGTTACTATAAGGAAGGATACAATCATACTTATGAATGAGTGTCCTCTATCAGAGTAGCTCACATTGATATCGTAGAATTTATCGACGTAATAGATTGCGTACACATTGAGCAAGTTTAAGATACAATGCGGAAGAACCTTTGGCCAGACACTTCCGTGCATCTGAGTGAGAACGGAAAAATGATTCTCGCTATCATAGGTCACTTTTGGCTTGAACGAATCTTTGGTATCTACCGATGATGATGAATTCATTTTCTAGAAAAATGACAAGACCTGTGACTCTAGAGATTAGTTCTGCTCAACGTTAATGTAGACGCAGGATAATAGAACAATAGACTTGCTTTTATATGTTTTACATGAGCAGGAATATCTTTTGCATTCTCATCCAAGAGTATTCCTCTCCACGAACTGAAACATCATTCATCATGCAGACCTCTCTTCCTTTTGAAGAGAAGCTCTTGGTCAATAGCTTCATTTTTGGCTAATTTTGCTAATAGCTAGAGTTTCTAGCCATTTAGGAAAGATGAATGATGAGCCTTTGTTTTTTAGTAGTGGTATCTTTTGCCTTTAGCCTTTTTGTTTGCACAGAAACATAAATTCGACAGCTGAAATAGAAATAGATTGGTATGAATATTCACATAAGGATCAAATTTCTTCTCTTTTTTATACTATGCTTATCGACAAACTGCCAAAGGGAAGAAAATGGTGGTGAGAAAGAAGAAATAAATCGCACGCAATACGAAATAGAAACAGAAAAGTCACATGTCGATTTCTCTCATGTATTGAATGAGCTTGGAGAACATAGTTCTTCTGATGCGAGTGATGTTGCCATACAAGAAATGACTAGATCTTTACATAAAAGGATGTCCAAGATGTTTGAAAAGGCGACTTCTGCTGAATGTAGAGCAAAAATAGCTCAACATTTTGGTCATTGGATAGAAGCTATTGGGGGAGAAAAGGCAGCTTTACCCTTTACAAATGCTAGATTCGTCAATCAATGCCCTGAACCACCTTTGAATTTTGATAATCTACCAAAGAACATGACGCTAGAAGCTTTAATGAAGAAAAAGTATCAGCCTCCTCGGAATGAAGCAGAGTACATAGATGATCCAGCAAAACTCAAGATTTTATATGGGATCCTGATGCATGGTGATCCGAAAAGTACAATACGCTTAATTGAAAGTCTGTATGAAGAAGGCCGTAGCTTTGTCATTCATGTTGATGGGAAAGAATCTAATGATGATGCTTTTGGGCAGTTGACAGAATATGCTAGTAGTCGGTCACATGTCTACTTAGTTCCGAATCACAGACGCATTAGAGTAAATTGGGGAGCATTTTCCATGGTGAATGCCACGCTTCAAGTGCTACAATACAGCTTTGCAATGATTGAGGAATCCGAGCTTTCAAGCCCATTAGATTTTCACAAATTTGTACATTTATCTGCAACAACTTATCCATTGAAGTCCAACATTGAAATTAGAAACGAGCTTGCATCGTATCCATTAGATGCCAATATGATGTATTTGGTAATGAAACCTTTCCATCCTCATCCTGACTTGTTTTATTACTATGTCGAATGTGATGATGCTGTACATAGGATATATCGGCTGCCACCACTAGCATCGTCAACGCATGGTGTTGACATGTACACCAGTAGTCAATGGTTTGTAATTAGTAGAGACTTTGCAGAGTATCTGGCCAAAGCTGAAAGAGGAACTTTTGTTCATGATTACATCCAATATTCACAACATATGGTAGTTGCAGATGAAACCTTCTTTGGAACTGTATTACAAAACTCTGAGTTCTGTAAAACTCATCACAATGATAATTTTCATTTTCTTCAATTTGACAGATGGGAAAGTGAAGTGGAAGGCGGAGAAAGAGATGAAAGAAAGTGTTTGTCACCTGATCCAGATAGATGTGGGAGATCACCAACAACTCTGAGTAAGGAAGATTTCTTTGCAATGGAACTATCTGATCAGCTTTTCGCAAGGAAGTTTGATCCCAATGATGAAGAAGTTTACAAAATGATTAATGAGAAGCGATTCATGTCTGCTTCACGCTTGAGAGATTTATCTTTTGGAAATTACACTGAGCCTGAAATTACAGTAGATACAGAGTTTCAAGGATTTGGCACTTTGATTGCAGCGAAGGAGACATTGGATTCGGACATTCCACTTTGCTTAGGACTAGGAAATAATGGTCACTATGTGAGACTGGTCCCATGTTTTCATGAAGTTGTAGTACCAACTCTCTCCAAAGGTTGGGCGATTGGTGGGGCTGTAATAGAACAAGAGGTTCTCCCAAATAATCGATGGGAAGTTGGACCGTGTAGCTCTGATGGTGGTTTGCAGTGGAGGTAGGTTTTCTTTTTTCCCTTACTGTTAACTTTTCTCAGTGGCTATATTAACGATTACTTCAATACAGTATTGATACAGCAGAACTCATATCCACACCTGGCAATCATACAAGCTCACCCCATTGTCTCATCAAACAACTGAAGAGTTCTCGTCATGGTAGATGTTTAGATATACAAGATGAACGCTTAACACCTGGTGCTAGATTGCAAGTCTTCCCATGTTTGAACAAATGGCATCAAATGTTTGGTTTTGGAAATGGATTAGTATCACCAACAGGATCTATCCATGGCTCGATTCCACAAAACATACTTCGTAATGTTCAAAAGAAAGACAAAGATCAGCCATCTCACTTATGCGTTGGAGTAGCATGGAGAGGTGATGAGAGAATCAGCCCTTGGTCGGACAGCGAAAACAAGTTTGATTTAAAGGGAACAGATTTCGTCCCTTTTGATAAGGATATGACATCGTACTTGGAAAATGACCAAACTCCTCCTCTTTCTTTGTGGCAAGACAAGTACCTCATGAGTATCCCATGCTCAGATGAAAAGGCTGTGATTCATTTTGTTTTTGTTCCTTTTATTGAGGAAGACTTGGGAAGTGATGAGATTGAAAATACACAAGATCAAGGTGGAGATGAATTGTAGTATATATTCTGGAATGTACACTATGTAATGTAAAATATACTATCATTGCTTGTTTTTTAATAAGAAGACCGAAGGAAGAAAGAAAAACATCCTAAAGATTGTCTAAATGACTCGACCGACTCTTGTCAATGTTTGAGTTCGTCATTGTCACACTAGTGCCTCCTAGTTCCGACGTTACCCTCTGGTACCCGCTTTTTTGTGGTACCCGCGGGTACCACACAAGTACGTACGCACTGGTACAAATGAATAATTGGAAATGCGTCATGTAATATACAGATATATAAACATATTCTTGACATAGAGATTTCATTGTAAAAACAATAATACAATTAAAATATATTGAAGTAGAGACTGATAGTATTTTTTGTTATTTACCACCCACATCATTTTTATGACTAGAAACATAGCTGTTGAAAATCCAATGCCCTCATCTACGTATGTGTGTAGTATGTCTACAATTTTCTTGTGGACGAATATCCATGAACATTATCCCCTCACTTCAGAGGGGACGAAAAACGGTAGCCGTTAACACAAAAATATGACTGGAAATTGGTAAAAACAGTGTATTTGAAACATCTGACAATCAAAGTGCATGCACAATCTAAAAGATATACATCTTGAAAACTCGTGACAATGCTTGGGTTAGTAGCATAGCACTGATAAATTCAAGTTGCAAGCGGTTGAAAATGTGGGTCCCACCTTTTTTCTACGGTGCTCCGTACAAGTTGTACCAGAATTGTCATGGCACCCACCGGGATCAACCGCTGTGGGACCCAATTTTTCACGGACTTCGAGTCTTGTGGTGCACCTTGAAGGTCTAAACAACTATGATAAAAAACAAATATGGTATAAACCAATACTTGGAAAGTACAACAATAGTGTAAATAAAGACGCTATAGTCTTGGAATTTAGCATATATTGGTGCTACAAAGATTTTTTTGTAATGGGGTAGGGGGGGCTGAATGGTACCCATGGGTGCCTCAGGCACCCATGGGTACCGTCGGAACTAGGAGGCACTAGAGATCTTACTTTAATTTTGCGAAGGGCGATAAGATACACACATCAAAACTGCTATTATTTCTAACAAAGCAAAGTATACTATATTACAAAAATCATATAAGAATTTCCTCTTCAAAGAAAATGATTGTTTCTAAAGATGTCGTGAGTGAAATGGCGAGATTCATTTCGTCAAAGGATTGTCAATCCATCATCTTCCTAACTGGAGCTGGAGTTTCTGTGGCCTCTGGAATACCAGACTTTAGATCACCTGGTGGGATGTATGATACTTTAAAACCAGAACTAATTACTGCTACGTCAATGCAAAGAAAGATGATGGAAACAGATCCTACGTCTGTTGTGTACAAGGATATGTTCTTACAGAATTCTTTTCCATATATGGAAGTACGCCGACCTTTTATTCTTGGTACCCAAAAACAGAAATGGAAAGCAACCATTGCCCATAGGTTCATGGAGCTATTACATGAGAAGACAGACAAATTGACAAGAGTATATACACAGAATATTGATGGATTAGATCATCAATGCAAAAAGATACCAAAGGAGAAGATAATAAACGTACATGGAACTTTATCAGAGGTAGCTTGCGAAAATTGTTCAGAAGAAATGGATTTTGATGAGTTTTGTGATAAAGTTAGTCATAATATCAAAGATATCTATGAAATAGATGAGAATGCACCATCTGCATCGACGCCAATAGTATGTCCTTCTTGTGGAAAAGCAACAGTCAAACCGAAGACTGTTCTATTTGGTTCTTCACTTCCTTCAGAATTCTTTGATTGTTCAGATGAAGATGTTATGAACGCAGATTTATTGATTGTAGCGGGAACGAGCTTAGTGGTATTCCCGGCTAATAGCTTAGTCTACAGAGTTAATGATGACTGCAAGAGATTCGTGGTGAATATGGACGCAGTGGGTCAAGAGCTGGGTTTGAACTTTTACGGAAATGATTATAGTACCATAAACGATAGAAGAGATTTCTTTGCCAAAGGACCATGTGAGGACATTTTCTTGGATTTGATCGATAAATTGGGTTGGATGGAAGATCTACAAAGAATGTCAAAACAATTACCACCTGCAAGCGCGTCATTACTAAGAGATGATGCATAATTCTATCAATTTTATAAAGATCTTTGAATGTATCGTCTACATGGAATTCCCAATGATGCCATTAAGTTTCGTCACTAATTCATATACTTCCTTATCTTCTTGCATGGCTTTCTCCAATTCTGCTTGTCCTCCTGTCATCATGGTTTTCATTACTTCTTGCATCTTTGGATTCGTCATTAGCTCCATGAGTTCAGGATTCGCCATTAATTGCTTCAACATATCAGGAGGCATACCTCCAGGTAAAGTTCCATCACCAGCTGTCGTCGAGCTTAGAACCTCGTCGTCGAGCTCAACCTTATCCTTGCCCTCCTACGAATTTTCATATCGCGAAATGAATATGTGAGTGTTCTAAATCTTGAGGATTGAAATTTCATGAAAAATTCTTACCATTTGTTTATTGAACTGATCAAGAATAGATGGGTCGGCAGTTCCTCTTTCAAGAATTGATATTGTTAGTTTTCATTGTGCGATGATTGGAAATTGATAATTTTCAACTCACTTTGCTCTAGCCTCGCGTAACTTTTGCGCAAGAGATTCTTTATCAAAGCAATCCGAATAATCAATTCCTCGAAGATCGAGCTCTGACTTAATCTCAGAGACGCGCATAGTACCAGGCTCCTCTTCTTCGGCCTCTACATCAATTACGTCCGATGATTCAGCAAAAATTCTTGTGTTCAACTTTACTGCTCTGTTCTTCATGTAAAAAGGATTGGCATTGAAAGCCTGTGAAAGAACACCCAAAGAAGCGAGAAAAAACACAGTCTTCATGTTATAGTTAAAGAGTTGTGTATATGAAATGGCATACAAAAAGGTTAAAGTTTCAACAGAAGTTAGTAAGAAATAATCTATTGAATTCTACAAAAGGGAGGGAGGAGAAGGTCCTGTCGTTATCGTCTCTACTTCGTACGTCATTACTTTCCCTATCAACTTGGGATTCAGTCCCAACTTTGTCCTTAACCTTTTTCCAAAAATTGTTCCTTCATCTTTTTCAGTTCTTGCAATATTTGAGCAGCACTGTAACGCTTGTCAGGATCGTACTCATAAGCTTTCAATATTACATCTGCAAACATGGCGTCAAGAGTCCCAGGAACTCGGAATTTATCGTCAATTGGTGGCTTATTTCCTTTCATTATGTTTTTGCGGACGTCATTTTTAAGCACGTCCTTGTCTTTTCCTTCTGACCAAGGTCTTTGACTTGTTAATATTCCAAATAGAACGTTTGCTGTGCTAAATACATCAGCTTTGGTGTCTATCCTAGTCAGTTCATATTCCTCTGGGGATCTATTTCCACCTGGAGCACTTGGAATCCTGATCTTGCAGGTGGAATTATCCTTCTCGTAAACAGGTAATAAGCGGCACCTATTAAAGTCATTTACTTTCACTCCGTCTGTAGGATGTATTAAAAATTGTCTTGATTGTAAGTCGGCGTGAACAATATTGTGCTCATGAAGGTCATGAATCCCTTGAACTAAATCAATTGCCAGTTCTATCTTGGCAATATTGTTACTATCATATGTGGCCGTATCATCCTTGCCTCGAATGTCAAATCTATCTGGATAGCTATATTTACTTCGACCAGGATCATACAAAAACTCATCAACAGTGGCACCGACAAATTCTGTCAAAACTGTATTTCCACAGAAGCCATAAATATCAACGACATGCCGACTATAAGTCAAAACTTCCATCACAAGCGCATCTCGTCGATGGCGATCAAAGTTGCGAGGAGTTATACCATGTTCTTGACGCATGACTTTTAGAACAGCATCTTCATCTCGTAGAGATGGTTGTACCTTCCAAACTTGCCTCCATAGTCCACCCCCTACATAGCCTACATCTGGAAGATCTTTCCAAGACATGTCGAAATTTGTCATGTTTGCCATCTTACTCTTATCACCATGGAACAAATCACGCATTGTAGTAAATTTTTTCCTCCTCAATTGCGTCAATATTATTTGTCTCAGGTCAATATCATGAATTGCATTACAATTTTGAAAGTTACCATTTTGCCACTTTTCTCTCACACATCCTTGAGGTAATCTATCTTGTGCACTGGAGTACCCATCTTGTGATTCCTTTTCTGCCTTTTTAAAATTTTTTCCTTGTACATTCTTCATAAAATTCGAAGCTGCTGAACCAAGTGCTTGAAATGCATTCTGTTCCCGACGTTTCCGGATATGTTCAAGTTTCTTTTGTAAATCTTTTGTACTTTGTGATTTACCTGACTGCATTGATTGATTATGTGCATCGGAAGCGAAATGAAATTGAACATATAGCCAAGTTATTATAGAAAAGACTAAAAGTATGGATGTCTTTTTTGACAAGATAGATTTTACTCCTTTCATGTATAGTGCGCCTATGGAATCTACAGAGTAATCAGTTTCCTCTCTTCCATCAGATGACTTTCTTTTCGATTGATAAGCTCTTGTCCTTCTATGACGACGTGGTGATTTTGATGTAGCATCTTTCTGTGATTGATTTGACTCCCATGATATGGTAGATCTTTTTCTATTACGCATTGTATACTGTGGAAGACCTGAATCATTGCTAGTGGTACGTTTCTCATATCGTCTAGTACCATTACTTCCTCTTTCTCCATGGCTATATACTGAAGAATTAAGACTATGGCTTGTGCCACGGTTTGAATAGAGGTCACCACCATCTTCTTTCGAGGAAAAGGAATAAGATGACTCTTCATCATTGCTGATGGAACTACTACTGCTACTACTGCTCGATGAGGAATCGTCGTTTTCAGATGACGAAGAGCTACTCTTTCTGCTGTCATTGGAAAAATTTTCAGTCCATGATGCAGAGGTACCTATGCCACTAGGTGACTGATTCATTTTGATGAGTTTATTCTATGAGTATGATATGATGAGAGTAGAAAATATGTTTAAGTTTATATCTACGTCTGATGATTGAATTGGATGCATTTCGTAAAACTCAATTGCACCAACTGTACAACTTACTTGTACTTAGGTGTTGTAGATGAGAAGAATGGACTGGCGGCCGCCGCCGGGACGCCTAAATTTCAAATGTTGACACTAGCTAAAATAGATATTGTGGATCTTTTGTCTTGAGCACTGGAGACTGGAGATTGCAGATCTTTGAAGCTCTCTCTACCATCATCATCACCACATTCATCACACTGATCACACTGATCACAAAAACGCCGAGTGTTCATATAATTCAGTAATTGTAACAGCTTTGTTAGTAGTAAGATGAGTTCTAACCCAGTAGTATTTTTTGATATTAGCATTGGTGGAAAGCCCACTGGAAGGATTGAGATGGAGTTGAATGCAGATGTAGTTCCAAAGACTGCTGAAAATTTTAGATGCTTGTGTACTGGAGAGAAAGGTAAGTTCAAAGCTACCATCATTGCTTCAACAAGTATGAAATGACACACTGCTAACGATCCATAATACCTCCAGGAATTGGACGCAGTGGAAAGCTACTCCACTTTAAAGGATGCAGTTTCCATCGCATCATACCAGGATTTATGTGTCAAGGCGGTGACTTTACCAGACATAACGGAACAGGTAAGATCATTCATTGGTAACTACAAAATACATCTTCTCTTGTTGGGCATGACTCTAACCTATCGTATTCTATTGGATATCATTTAACATGTGCGTAGGTGGAGAATCAATCTATGGCTCAAAATTTGACGATGAAAATTTTCAACTAAAACATACAGGAGCGGGAATCCTATCCATGGCAAACAGTGGACCAAATACAAATGGGTCACAGTTCTTTTTGTGTACTGCTGAAACTTCATGGTTGGATAACAAACACGTTGTCTTTGGAAAGGTTGTTTCTGGTATGGATGTTGTTAGTGCTATTGAACAAGTCGGTTCAGACAGTGGTAGAACAAGAGTTCCTGTAACAATTGCAGATAGTGGTCAGTTGAGATAGATGTAAGGGGCTTTTGTGGGGAGATGAGTATTAACACCTATACTCGAAACTATGTATGACTTACATAGAAATGATGGAGCCTAGCTAAACTCATTTTGTCAGCGTTTTATGAATTTCATATACGAATTAAATATGTATAACGTTCATTTGTAGGCATATCAATATGAGCATATCAAATGCAGATTTGAATGAGACACCTATTGTTGCAAACTTGTTTAGTTCGTTAGTTTTTTGAATGATTTCGTTTTGACTAGTCTACTAAAAAAGTCTCGAGAAATGAGATATATGTCAGAAAGGTAAGATAAAGACAGTACCAAATAGTAACTCACTTAATAAATGCTCTTTCATCACAAAACAGAAAGCATGAAATGCATGCTTGCGTTGCAAAAATATGGATTGTGTTTGAAGTTGCCAAAAATGAAAATCCTTCACAGGGATTGAACCCTGATGGTCAAAGTCAAATCATCGTATCACGACAAATATAAGCTCGATTCGGCTCGTTATTGGCGCAATCAAAAGAGGAGATCAAATAGAACAATGTCTGTTTTAGGCAAAAGAATAATCGACACCGACAAGATTCGAACTTGCGCAGGCGGAGCCTAGTGGATTTCAAGTCCACCTCCTTAACCACTCGGACACGGTGTCAATTAAGATTCTCTGTCGCCAAAATAACTTATGAGTTCCTATTGCATCCTGAGACAATCTTTTTATACCTTTTCCACATTTGAGAGATTTAAAGAGAAAACAACATTGAAATTATTCTACATTCTAATTCCATTTGAAACAATAAGGCATGTAGGTACAATAAGTACTTTTCTCGTTTCAGAAGAATCATCCGGATGTGGCGGGTAATATGCGGTTAACTGTAAGATTTATTTGGCCGTTGGTGGTCTCAACATAACATCACACAAGGTTCATTTTTGAACTCTTTTTCTACATAAACACATACGAGTATTCATCTCTTCCCATTTTCCAATCAAAATGAAACTAAAGCAGTTTGCAGTACTACTACCTATTCTTCACCTGTGTACACTCTCTACAGCTACGGCTGTGGATGACACGTCTGAGCAAGAGTCCCGCTCTGTTGCTCACTTCATCAGGGCTCCTTCCATCCATGAATCATCAATCCGTAACCTTGTGCAGCGTAAAACATCAAATGAGATGTGTCTTGCAAGAGCTGAAGTTGATTGCATCATTCTCGAAACCAAGGAACCATGCACCAACGTGATTGTAGATTACGGGTCTTGTGGTCTCATGGACTCAGTATTCACTTACAAGTATTGCAATGAGATGGACACTTATTCCATCAACATCAAAGCTGGTGCGACTGAAGCCAAGCTGAATCTTTCCTACAAGAGCGAAATTGGGGAACTGGATGTGACCAATCTTCCTCCAAATACATGCCGGGTCTTTGAGAAGACACATAAGCTTGATACATGTAAGAAATTCTTTGCTGCTTCTTTGAAATTTGAAGGATGGGTCAAAGATCATGAATTGGAAAATGGCTTTTACTGTTATGCATGGGCCTTTATCAAGCATAAGTTCCTCCATTTCTCAGCTTCCCCTTCTCTGAGACCTTCTACAGGCCAGTCAAATGCTCCAACCATGTCTTCATATCCATCCCTTTTTGGATCTTCTGTTCCAAGTTTGTCCAATGCGCCCTCTGTACAAGTGACCAAGGATTCTTCCAGCCCACCTTCCATTGCCCCAACTAAGATTGTGTCAACTTCTCCAAGTGCTGTAAAGAGTGTATCTCCTACCATGAAGCTTCCAACGGGAAGTCCGTCTATTCTACCTACCGAGACGCCAACTCACAATCCATCAGCACAGACCCTTCAACCTTCGTTGGTAGAGTCAGCTGTACCTGCGACATTCGTGCCTACTTTGGATCCTTCTCAGGATAATGATGTTCTTGTTACAATGAATATCCAATGTTTTGGTGAGCCTCAAGGGTTTCCAGGAATGTTTGTTCTACCGTGTGAGTTCCTCACATCTTTAGAGGATGAATCGGGCTGTAACAGAGAGCTCAAGTACATTGTCGCATTAACGAATGAATCTCGTGAAGCAGTAATTGTTGAAAGAATTCTTTTTGCTGCTAAAGGCATGATGCAAGAAACCGTTGCATCTTCTATTGACATTGCTCCCATGATTACAAGAAAGGTTGAAGTGATTGTCAATGTGGATCTTTGTGTAGATGGAGTACTTGTTTCATCTATTGCTGTTGGGGTGGGAAAAGAGTCCAATACGCCATTCTTTTCGGAATACAATATCCAAACTCCAAGTATTGAATTTCCTCCAAACCTTGAGCTACTTACTCCAGTACCTTGTTTTGTTCGAGGGGTTCCTTGCAAAAATTTCAAGGCTGATATTGATGATTGCGAGGTACCAGTACAGTTTGAATATCATCTATCAAATACTGGTACATCTTGTGTGACAATCTCTTGCGTCACCTCTACTTTCGATGAACGCATTCAAAATGTGTCGCTAGAAGGGATTGATAAAACATTCTGTTCCGGAGAGGTACTCGTACTCCAAGATTTCAGATCTATCAATATTTGCCAATATGGAGGAAAACATGGTCCCGTCGATGTCATTTTCAATACTCATTTCAAGCTAGAAGGGACTGTTCATTTTCCACTTTCCTTCAGAACAGCTGCTCCAACCACAACTGTAGGACCGTCCTCGTCTAGTCCTACTCCTACTACTGTGAAACCTACAGCTTTACTTTGTACCATTCGTCCTAGATTTGTATCTCTTGTATTTATTCCCCAAAGATGCGTGCAAAAAGAATCGTCAGCCATCACTAGAAAAATGACGGTGATGAAGAAGAAACGCTCTGAAAAGAGAAAAACTTCCGAGAAGAAGGGAGCAAAAGTCAGCCATAAAGATGAATCTCCAAAGGAAGAATCTTCTTGTCATGACCACTCTCCAGCAAAGCCAAATAAAGTTTCGCGTGTTGTTGTTGCCACCATTCCAGGAGGTGATGTATTATTTGATGATTTGATCCATGCTGGACAGACCCTGCCTCTTCTTTCTCCAAATTATACGGGATTCAGAGGACTCAGTCTTCATATCCACGATGTTCATGGAGAGCTCTATCAGGCTGTCAAAATTTTCTTTATTACAGAAGTATGTGTTGGACATTCTTTCGGAAGTATTCTTGTAGAGTCTTTCTAGAATAGCCATGTTCTTCATGCAGTGAGAAGACAAACACTTTGAAATATTTGTGTTTATATTGTTTTCTCTACCGGAAAAATATGGGAGTGATAGCTTTGTGTATCTCCCTTCGAATATCATTGTTACGAACAGAGGGCTTGTTTGTGTTACCCTCCATAAATTACTCAAAATTATTTCAATTCGTAAATTTCCTAAAATTATTCCAACATTGAAAATGAACATGTATCTATTGATCCTAAAACCTAGAACCAACCTTCAAAGGTTGGGTCTTGTGATCGCTTATACCACTTGAATGCATTCAGCATGGACGGAACAAAGACAAATGATAGTCCGAGATAGGGATTTGCTACAAATGGGAAATCTAACAGTAGTTCACCATATTTGATAGCGTAACTTGCTACTGCACACCCTACAAAAAGTTTGACAAGAAAAGTGTAATCATTGTCTTGTGAAAGTGCATCACCCAAGTCTTCAAACCCAACGAGCGAAGGACTCTCCTCTGTATTTTCTGCCTTTTTTTCGACAAGACTGTTCTCGTCAGCAAATTGATTCAAAAATGATAAATAGCCACTTCCTACCCATCCATTTGAAACAGCGATTCTCCATGCTGCATAAGCTGCAGTAGTATTACCAATACATGTCAAAAGTGCTTGAAGCGAAACAAGGATTGGAATATGATTGTAAAATAAGTGATAAGTGCATGCGGTTATACCAGAAGAATGAAGAGGAATCAACCCCCATGTCAATCCTTTCCATTTTGGATTGTCTACAATGTCAGCCCATCTCCATGCGAATCCCATCGCAACAAGAAATTCAACGAGAGAAGAAATATGTATGATCCAACTGTTTGTAGTTGAAAAATACATGAGAATCACAATCATCTCTTCAATAATGCAAATGATTTGCAAAAATACTTACCAAGCAACAGTCAATGAATTAGGTGGATCTGGATGCCCATAAGTAATCAAGTCAGCTGGTAAATCCATAAAACCTCCAAGATATGGAGTATGTACTTCCGGACTCATCATGGCAGGTACCAATGCGGTCAAACCAGCTAGGAAAGTCAACACACCAACCAATTGCACCATGGGAGTGTAGCTAGTTGCACTTATAGGCATGGTAGCTGTCGAATCTGCCAATTGTCGTTCCTTCCCAGCTAGGGCTTGTCGGAAAGCAACTACAGTGACTAAATTCGTCATGGTCAATAAACTCTCTGCTGATCCATGTAACCAATCTGAATCTGCTAGACTGACTCCATACAGTACTTGAGCTGCAATAGCTGCTGGAATAGTTAGAAACACAAATAGAAGACATGTTGCAAAGCCAATCGTTACTCCTTTTGGTGTGTCATTTTCAGGAACATTTAGAAAATATATGAATGCAAGATAGGGGAACAGTGAAAGACCAAAAAATGGTCCAGCAAGAGCTTCAGCTTCCGCTGGAGTCAAGTTGATATGAAGAGAAGGCAACTGCAGTGATGCATCACTAAGTATAGATGATGCTGATTCTATTGGTAGCATGTTTAGAGGTGATGATGATGTTCTTGTGGAAGCACCCTCATTCTTAATCGACCTAGTCAAGGAACTCTTTTGTGATGGCACTGTGAATCCCGAAACTTGCCCAGTCAATCCAAGAAGGAAAAAATATATGATGATAGGACTTCGCATAATTGTAGGCCTCGGTCAACAAAGTTTGATACAAGTATCTATGATACAAGATGGGAAGATCACACCAATTAATGAGTCAAAGGAGATATTAGCACTGAAGCACTACGCACTACCTCGTAGACTAGTACACCTCTGATGTAAAAGATACGGAAAAGAATTATAAAAATAATGAAGTCCGACACGGATTATTTATAATAATGAGGTAAACGTGCTAAATGAATCCTCTCATTTTTCTGCCTCATCATCCGACAACTCACTCAGTGGCGAAAAGATAGTACCATAGTGTTCAGTGTTCAGTGTTTAGTTCTGTTGCATTTCACAGGTTTAGTCCATATCAATCTCCAATATCTCATCTACTCATACCTTAAACTGATCATGAGCTCTAGAAATAGTGACAACAATGACCAGTCCGAAGAACGTGTTCTTCCTGAAAATGTTAGGCGGAGAATGCGATCTGTAGCTGATCGTGAAGCAGCTCGGCTAGCAAGACCGGATCGCCAGAAGAAATCAGGTATAGGTCATGCATCACGTATGAAAAGTGCAGTATCATCCACTCCATTTGGCTTTGATACATTCAAACGTAACATTTCAGTTGATGATGAATCTAATGTTCAAGAGAACGGAGGAGATTGGTGTGGACCATTTTCAGTTGCACGTCAGATGATTGCGGCGAGAGATGAAGCTCGGAGAAAACGAAATGAAGAAAATGAAAAAGAGGATGAACCTAAAGAGAGTCATCCCTTAGATGCCATTTATAATGCTAGTGAATTGGAAAAGAAGAGAAAGGCTAATCCGAGTATGACGTGGAAAGCCAAAACAGTGAAAGAAACTGATTGGACAGGGAAGAAACAAAATTTATATTATAAGCGTCAGAAACGCTATGCTGAACAAGAGAGAGTGAAGAAGAATAAAATCCCGACACTATATGAGATGTGTCTGAGCTTTATTACTGAGAACTTTGAGTATGTGGAATCTCTTGGTCCTTTCGTTGATGCAAAGGTTAGAAAAGGTAAGATTTCAAGATTTGGAAAATATAAAAAGTTATAGAACCGGTCTTTGTTTCTCATAAACAATCATATATGTTTCTATAAAGATATTTGCACAAAACTTGTTTCTACTGGAATGTTTAATGGAGCTGCTTTTGATACACTTGCAGAAGTGGGTGTTGAAACGCTTGAGATTACTGACTGCACAGAAGTGACACAAGATCAACTTTCAGAATCTTTGAAAGATCTTATTTCGAATGGATTGAAGGCGTTACTACTCACTCATTGTGGTAGGTGCTTTGGAAAAAGAGCTGTAGATGCTATTGTGAAGGCAAGTGATGGTCCAAATGGAAATGAAATATTTGCACTCTCCATAGCAGGAGCATATGTTTTGAAGGATGAAGATGCTGCGAGACTTCTTCAAACTGCAAAGAATGGGCTGTCTAGTATTGAGTTCAAAGCCTGTCATTTACTTGGTGATCATTTTTGTAAACAATTTGCAAAAAGTTTTGCAACTTCTTTGAATCCAAGGAATGTTCTTCTTGAATTATCACTTCAAGACTTAAATTTGAACAAAGAACATTTGAAAATAATTGCCGAATCTGGTGCCTTGGGAAATTTGAAGAGCCTATCTTTTTCTTTGGGATCTCTTGATGATGATTCTGTTGCAACTATTCTCGAAGCTACTAATGGGAACCTAGAGAATCTGAACTTGAACAACAACGTGAATTTAACTGATGAAACATTGTCATTGATTCGCCAGTATAATGTCAAGGGGAAGCTAAAGTCACTTCGTCTCAGTGGGATCAAGAATTTTACATCTGCTGGCTTGGAGACTTTCTTTACTTTTGGCATCAAGGGGCTTCCAAACCCACCTGCTCTACGTACCCTCGATCTCTCTGAGTGTGATTATGATTCAGTGAATGAGCAAGTCATTGAATATGCAATTACTGCGTCTGCTTTGAAGCAAACTTTAGGGGATAAAGTTGTTGATGAAGGTGTCGACACTATAAAGCGTAAAACTGATTTGTCTGCGATGGGAGGTTTAGTCTCTTTGGATGTTAGCGGATCATCGGTGAATGATAAAAACATGGAACAACTAGCTGCGCTATGTAGTAAAACTCTCATGGAACTGAAACTAAACTTCTGCCCATTAGTATCAGATTCTGGTTTAGGTTATCTTGTTGACAAGTGTGGAAGGCAATTGACTACCATCGAGATATGGGGAAATGCACAAGTAAGCGACAAATTTTTGGACGGTCATTGTAGAGTCGGGAAGGGTTTGATCGTAGAAGGAGCATGGATGAAGAATAGTGAAGGGAAAGGTTCTCAGAGATAAATTTATATCTATCTTGTGGTATACATACCATACTTAATTCTAAATCGTCCATTACCATTGTTTAATACGAATGAAAACCTAGGATGGCATCTTCCATAGCATTCTTAATTGTCTTCATCATTGTAGGATATTTTGTCACTACTACTTCATCATGTTCCGATTTGCCTCCCATGAATGTTGGAATTTCTTCCTTGTGAATGACATTGTCTGCCACAAGTCTAGCAGCAGCTTCTTCTCTTGATCTGCATTCCACTATCCGCTCTTTCATATTTTCAGGAGCGAGTTTGTTCATGAGATTATAGAACATATGCCCGACAGTGCCCGTCACAAAATAAGCTCTCTTCACCCTGTCTGGGAAAACAGTGATGAAAGTTTGATAAATTTGGGACCAAGCGTAGGGTTTTTCATAGCTTGTAGAAGATGAAATTCATCAAAGCAAATGATAAAATTCATATCAAAAATTGGAGATGGCATTTGATCAATACCTCCTTGCATAACTATAGACGCAGAGTCAATACCTTTCTTGACCTTCATTTTGTGGAAGTTTGTCTTGTCTGCTCTGTACCATAGAATTGGTGATCCTTCCTTGTCGACTCCATACCAGTAGAGATCATTACTATCAGCATGTAGGTCTGCGAACTCGGTATGTTTATTTTCGTCAAGAAAATAATCTATTTTGTTCGAAATGGAATTGCTCACTTTCCAAGAAAGATACTTTTCAATCTTTCTCCTTGAGTGCTCAAAGGCGCTAGCTTGATTCTTGCAGGTTTCTTGATAAAGAACTTCTTTAATCCAAGATCTTGAAAGAGTTTTGGCCTCACTCGCCCATGAATTCTTACTGGATAGGACTTCATACATACGGTCAAGTTCTATCTCGTCAATAGAACACTTTGGATCTAACGAAGGATGAGAGACTGAGATACATTTTACGCATCCAACTACCGCAAAAAATGGTAACGAGAACAACAGCAGATTTCTCATACTGTCAACAGCTAAAAGTGATGTCAAAGATAGGAATTGTTTGTATTCTACGAACTAAAATAAATGATAACATCAGAAGAATCGGAATTCAATTCATTTGTTGATAGTTTTGGTTGGAATTTCAATTCTTACGACACAAAAAGATACCTTCTCAAAATGGCGCGAAAAAATGATCTCATACTAGTGTCGTACCTACGAGGCGTCATTGGCATTTGTATTTTGTCTTCTACCTTGGTCCAAAACTTTCTCACGTTTCAAAATGATTTCAGCTTTAATCGTATCCTGACAATACCCATAAAAATATAGTACTATGCACACTATATTTTTGAAGGCATGAAAATAAAAGAACTCTCTTTGCACATTCCTATGAATTGAAACCTATTAGAGAATTATTTTAAAAAGTAGAGAACTAATGAAAATCATAAATCAGGTTCATTCAAATCACCTGGATTATCATAAATCTCCCGAATCTTTGATAGAGAGTCACATATTGATTTGAGGTAGTTGAATCCCTTTACATGAGGTATATGCGAGCAGTGCTCCCCTGGTTTGTAGCATATTTCAGATTTGTAACCTTGTGATGACAAAAAGGACTTTAATGATTCATTTCCTTTTTCCAGATTCGGAACATATTCATTTACTGCAGAGCGTAACCACCAATGAGATGATTTCCATGGAGCAAAGTCGTAGTTGTAAAGTGTGGAATGAATAGAGATCAATTCTTTGCTTTCGTTTACGAGCGACGGTTCATCAAGTAAATTCAGAACTGGTCTACAACCTTGAAGAAGTTTGAATGTCAAATTAATAAACCATGGATTGTGTGAATAGTTTCCAAGTGCAGCAAACCACATTTGCCAATCAAGACGAGGCTGATGAGGTGCAATTTGTTTAGGGACTTTGTCCAAGTCTCCAGGCTTGTACGAAAAGTTGATCTCCTTGAATTCACCAGTACTCAATCGTGCACCCATGATTATTTCAGGCCTAGCGACAACTGATTCTGGCAGTCCGCCATATCCTTGATAATTCCCCTGGCCAACACCTGTCATACGACGAAAGAGTCCATAGCTGTTCGAGAAATGAAAGGGTTGTATTTGTACAAATGGTTGCATAAAAGTATTTGATAGCATTGTCATGGTTGAATTTGTCCTCAGACCAGCAGACAAATTCATAAATGGCAATGATGTCGTTCCAAGGCAAGTCAAACATACTAGTGCTCTAATAATTGTTGCGAGGCCTTCTTTTCTATGAACAATTGCAACCCTAAAAGAGTTCAATAGAAAAATTAGGGCAAAAACAATAGCCATAGGTACAAATACATTAATCATCTTTTCGCAATATTCCTTGTTCCATGATAATTTGATATTAAGTTGATGGTTTGTGCTTGCATTCATTTGTATTCGAAACATTTCGAGAAAGCAACATACCAAGATAGTCATGCAAATCTTTCTCTCTATTTGCTTCTGTAATAGAAGGCAAAGTATACAATTGAGCAAGATGTGGATATCTATGTCAAATTGGCAAATAGCAAAACAGCATCCCTACCTTTTTCTCTGGAGTATTTTCGCGTAATGTGTCATAATGAACATACTCAGAGCTTTCGTCGTCCTTGTAGTAATTCTTTTCATCCTTGAAAGAATGTTCGTCATCTCTATCCAGGCACGGTATACAAAGCAAGATTGTCAAAAGGTTGAAAAAGTTATAATTTCCAGTCAAGATAATCAACAGCTGCAAAAGAATCTGTAATATAGAACCAATCCTACGAAATTCATGTATTGGTGCAATCAGTAAAAAAGCTCCTTGAATTTCAATCAATAGCGTCATGGCCACGCCAAATCGTTGAATCAAAGGGTGAAGCTGATGAGCAAACCATGCTAAAGGACTTGGCAAACATTGTGTTGCAAAATGATATTCAAGAGCAGTAAGATTATTCCAAGTCGGGCAATCAGCTTGTATCTTCACCACACCTGCCATAAACATGAGTTTGAATAATAAGAATCTCATTGGCCAATTTCCGATCTTGTTTTCTTTTTCTTTTGCGAGTATTCTATGAGACCAAGGTGCGATGCACATGGATGCAAGCCATCCAGTTTCTAGTAGCAAAGTATCCCATTGAAAACTATAAAATACACCTCCTAGTTGAACCAAAAAGTAGTATAGAAATGTAATTGTCAAAAAGAGAAGTCCATGATGAATGATTCCAATGGTAGCTAGAGTCGATAATAAGATCCCAGTCAAGCTAGCGAGTTCAAGCAGGACATCAACAATCGCCCATACAGATTCATCGTGGACTCTTCTAACTTTTGATATAGATGCTTTCTCTACAATATATTCATGTAATCTTGGAAAAGCCCTGCTGAATATTCTCCCAGATGGTTCTATACCTGATGAAGAAACTAAGCCTGGAAATTGGTGGTAGTAACTTAGGAATGCAATCAAAAATATGCAGCCAAGAGCGCTAAGAAACCTGGAATGCAATTTTGTTCCCATTTTTGTGCCAACAATAGCTTTGAATGAATGGAGTTAGGTAGAATGCTTTCAAATATGTTTGGAATTGCATCAATTTCGATTTTTGATCTTTTCTTTTGAAACTATGAAAAGATCCGCGAAGCGAGAAGAAAGAGAAGTAAAGGGGAAGAGATCAGAAGCGAAAACGGATACTCTTTTTTTTGCAGTTTTCCAGTTTTCATAGGAGGATACAGAAGTCCCTATTTTCCCGTAGCCCCCAGGTTGAAGAAAGGCCATTTATGACAAAGTTCAAATTGACAGCCAAAAAGAACATATGTATGTGAAAAATTCTTTCATGCCATCGACGACGCATTGTATTGGTTCTCTTCGTGATAGTTCATCAAAAGAACATACCTTTTATCAAAGTAAAGCATATTATTGCTTTTCACTTGGCCTGTTCATACTCATAGTACACATACGAAAGAATAGATATGCGTTCTATATCAGCTTCATTGTTGCCACTAGTTCTTTATCTAGCGCTAGCTATACCATGTCAACCATTTCACTTGACAAGCACTACGAATGTTGTGTCACATCATAGAACTTCCTCAGTTCTAGTTCAACCCAATCAAAATAGAGTCCGAACTCGAGCAAGTCGAAAAGAAATCACAAGGCTTTCATCGACGTTGCCTCTTTCATCAAAAACAAGGACAAGACACTCATTTCAACTCATTGAACATATTTCCCAAATTGTCCAAACTTTGACCATTAGAAACAAAAGGTCAGCTCAAGATTTATTCCGTAGACTTTCAAAGGCATTAACTGTCCAAAGAAAGTATGCAATATATGTACTAGAATGTGAAAATGACAAGTACTATGTAGGCTGTACTCAAAATATCCAAAGAAGAATCAAAGAACACATGAGCAATCGAGGAGGAAGCTCTTGGACGCGTATACACAAACCGTTACGAGTTCAAAAGGTTTACAGGCGTATTCCTAGTGCATATTATTTAGGAAAAGAGGCACAAGTGACTGCAGAACTGATGCTGGCTCATGGAATTAATAATGTTAGGGGGGCAATGTTTGCTGAAACAAGAGAATACTCCATGAATGATATTGGAGCCTTAACTGGCTTCTTAGGACACTATAATGAGATTAGCTATAAACAGCTTTCCTATCGACTGAAGGAGCAACTAACTGATTCTAAAGATATTGAGCTTTTTCCTAGGCGAAGAAATATGCGAAGAAATAAAAAGAGAGATAAATGTTTTAACTGTGGAGAGTATGGTCACTGGAGTAATGAGTGCCCACAATCTTGGAAAGGTCTATCTAGGAATTCATATAGATGCTATAAATGTGGACAAAAGGGTCATCTGTCAAAGGATTGCTCTGAGACTGATTGAGCATTGTTTTCTGATTTGGTTACTACTATGACTACGTATTCGCCTACTTCCTTCAATAGGAAAAGCGAATTCGCCACATTGATTATTTTGTCAATGAAATATGTACTGTTTAACTAAGTAACTTCTTAGATGTAGCAGAGAATTCTGTCATTACTGTAATCACCATGACACTCGTCGGATAGATCTAAATACTGTGTAACCGACTGATACTGGCTGAATTTGAGCACGATACTTACTACGTACGTGTTCATGAAATGAACAAGCGACAAGCTCTTTCTTCTTTTTCGTTCAAATAGATCACAACTATCGTTGACTAGACTACTCGTAGTTGAACTATAAGTTTAAGTACAAAACTACTTCAATTAATAGTTCTCCTGAAGTTACTTATTCAACAAGTATTTGTTATATTTTTTGAGTATTCACTCATTTCGTCATGTCTGAGTTGCGATCTACAAAAGATACATCCGTCAAACCATTTGGAAAAACCCTCCTCATCAAAAGATATGGATCAAATTCGTCCATCATTCTAGTCGCTCTTAATAATCCTCGAAGGAAAAATACATTTTCTGATCAGCAATATATGGATCTTATAGATATGCTATTTTGTGTTGAGAACGATGATTCAATCGATGCTGTTGTAATTACCGGTGCCGGAGACTACTTCACGTCTGGAGCAGATATCGGATCCTTTTTTGCTTTAGCAGATTACATAGAAGAACATGAAGAAAAAGGTGTTATTTTACAAACAAATAGTCCAAAATTTATGATGGCAGTGATCAATTTCAGTAAGATGTTGGTTACCGCAGTCAATGGTCCTGCAGTAGGTATTGGTGTCACCTTGCTGCCGCATTGCGATATGGTATATGCAACTGAAGATTCCTCATATTGGACTCCATTTTCTAGAATAGCAATCGTTCCTGAATTCAGTTCATCTCTTACATTTGTCGAAAATATGGGAGTTATGAGAGCAAATCAGATGCTTTGTATGGGTGAAAAGATCAATGCTAAACAAGCCTTGGAATGTAAATTGCTGACTGGGATCATGGAGGGATGTGATAAAAGTGGTGATCCTTTTGTGGACGAAAGTATCGGTGTCAAAGTTTGTAAAAAGATCAATGATCAATTACTATCACTCCCACATGGTGGAAAGACCGCAAGGGTAAGTTGATGATTGATTATTTCATATTTCTTTGTATAACCTGCCCTCATTTGAAGCGTATTCCATTGTCTAATACAACATTTTTTTAATTTGTTGCAGAAATTTGTATCACTCATTAGAAATCAATCACGCAAAGAGATGCTCAGAAAAGTGTGTGTCGAGGAATGGATGGAGTTTGAAAAAAGAATTCGAGATGGTGATGTAAATGACGCTGTCGTTGCGCTTGTCAACCAACGACAAAGCAAACTTTGATAATATATTATAAGCTATTACGAGTATATCTAAAGACTAATATAGGCTGTAGTACGTAGATGATAGATGTAAAATCAGCCAAAAGACATTCAAAATAGAAAAGTGTACGTTTTGTAACCGTTGGAAGACGTTATGGAGGATTCGGAGGAGAGAGAGGGCAAAACAAAACGAAGCAACGAAGCCAACACCAAAAAACACAAATGCAATTGAAATTGTTTCATTCCAACATTAACTCCGCCGAGAATTCCACTTCATATCAAAACAATACTACTCCATTATCTTCTCCTTGAAAAGCTTTGAATAGAAAATGTCAGATCAAGCATCGAAACGCTCCACATCTATCGGTTGGCACTTTATAATTCTCATGTCGCGTCAAGGGAAGATCCGTCTATCCGAATTCTTCTCCTCCTACACCGAATCTGAAAAACGTAGAATCATCCGTGACATTACAGGTGATATCCTCCCTCGTCAACCAAAGATGTGTAACATTATCGAAAAGGGAGAGTACAAATTTGTATACCGCAGATATGCTAGTTTGTACTTTGTTGTCGGGGTACCGCTTCATTGCAATGAACTCCTGGTTCTTGAGGAGATTCACCTCTTTGTGGAGGCACTAGATGGTTACTTTAACAGTGTATGTGAGCTTGATTTGGTCTTTAGTCTGCACAAAAGTCTGTCCATCCTTTTTGAAATGTTTGTCGGCGGTATGTTGGTGGAGACCAACAAGAGAGAAGTTTTGAAGAATATTATCGAAGCGGAAGGATTGGTGGAAGAATTGAGTAAGGCCGGTGAAGATGTTGGAAGTCAGTTAGATGATGGGTTAAGTTATCAGGAGCAATTCCAGCTTGGAAGAAAGCCTGGTAGAAGAGGAGACCGTAATAATGCTAGAGTTTAAGGCTACCGCAACTAGGATTCTTCTTCATCTACTATTTTTTGGGTACCCTAGTTTGATCTAAAATTAATAAAAATTCATTCTCAAAGAACAAATACTAATTTTTAAAAAGCTGCGTGTATAATACAAATGGAGTTATATTTCATGGAAGCTCTGTACGTACTTATTGGAAAGGCATAACATTATATATAATTCATTTATTGTACTCCTCTATTTCCCCTCTTTCGCATAGCACAATCTAAATATCTAAGATTTGATTATTTTACAGAAGTATGTAATATCCTTACTCTTGTGTGCATACAGCTTTGAGAAAAGAACGTATCAAGAATTGAAAATACTTCTCCTTCTATTTACAGAAAGGCTTTCTTTGGACTGATGTTGTTTTAATTATCTACGAGTAATCTCATTCTCTTTCTTTTGAAATTACTTTACTTATGTATTTTTGATTTTTGTGTGTAATATAGCAAGACCTTTTCTACTATTCACACTTGATTTGCTTACGCGTTAATCCGCACCGAGACCTCTCTCATCTCATCAATGAAACTTTGTTCATGCTGAGGACTTCTTCAATTGATTGATACTACATAATGTCGCTCTACTTTCATTCAAATCTCAAATACAATAATCAATGCAATCTCTAAAATATGTAGCTTAAAATCGTAGTGATGTATTCTGTTTCTCAAAAATACAAGTGTAAATGAAAAGAGCAAAATATACATAGATACCAGTTTGATTCCCGAACTAATAATTCAAATACCGTCCTACCGTTATTGGTTGAATTGTTAGTTACATGATGAATTTTTAAGGTATATATTTATCCATATGCGAGTTGAGTGAAGTATTGTAAAGCACCTCGCACTGCGTAGCAAAACAGAGGAAACCAAAATAAGCAATTCATTTTCGAACATTTTTCATAGTATGAAGAAGCGGACTGATTTTGAGTTAGTTCCAATACTAACTTTGTTGATTTCCATTTGTTTTCTTTGATGCCTCTACTTCCCTTTTTATTTCATTACAAATCCACTGCAACGGTTTTTAAGTAAGATGAGTGAAAGATTTGCCCTATTTTTAATTTGAGTTATTTACATTTGGTTCATGCTGACAAATCTTCCAAGAGAGACTTGTTCAATGGCTTGATCATATGAATATACATAGACTGGATTCGATTCACATTCCAAGAGCTTGACGCTTTCTTTTCGTATTTTATTTTTCGTAGAGCAGAATTGAAAGCTGTGCATCAACCGTTGGCGATAGAGGAAGTGAAAAGTTTTAGCGATTTTTCTTCTCAGCTAAAAACATAGTTTTCATGGCTATTGACCCTCATTCTTATTTATTAAAGGATTGATTAGCTCATACAAGGTACAATTGATATTTTAAAATATCAATAATGTACTACTTTTGTTGAGAATTCCGTTAAACCTTTGAAGGAGTGTGAATCGTTAACTGTGCCACCCCCCGAGAAAACGAGAAAGCAATCCCCGAGAAAACTTTATGTTCCAACTTTGGCAGTTTTCTCCCTACATTTCGTGCACATAAAATCTACTTTTACAATTTCAGGTAGCACTGTTATTCAACATGAGAGTAGTAATCTCCTTCGTACCAATTGCATTGGTGCTTCTTTGTGCTCAAGTCAACTCACTTGATTCTTCTCAAGACTTCAACAGTCTCTCTGTAAAGGAAGAGATTGTAGAAGATAGTCTCGTAGTATCTCTAGATGTCGATGCCAAAAGTAAAGGAAAGGGTTCTAATATCTCTGATTCTGAATCCTCCAAAGGAAAGGGTTCTAATATCTCTGATTCTGAATCCTCCAAAGGAAAGGGCTCAACGTCAGTAAAGAAGAGAGGCAAGAAAAGTAAATATACAAAATCTCCAGGCAGAGCAAAGAACTCCAAGGCACCTAAAGGAACAAAGGTACCTAAAGCAAGCAAGGCTCCTAAAACTTCTAAATCTCCAAAGTCGGTGAAAGGCTGCGAGACAGAGGAAACAGACCAGGGCAAAGGGAAAGGTTCAAAGTCTAGCAAGGATTCAAAGACCAGCAAGACAAAGGAAACGAAATCTCCAGGCTACAGTAAAGGAAAGGGTACAAAGTCTCCAAACCTATATAGTAAAGGTAAAGGGAGTGAATCAAAAGGGTATAGCAAAGGTAAAGAAACAAAGTCCCCTAGTTACTCCGAAAGTAAAGGAACAAAGTCTCCAGCATACAGTAAAGGAACAAAGTCTCCATCATACAGTAAAGGAAGCGAAAAATGTGAGACTCCAGCACCAACAGCAGCTCCCATTATAAAGATTGTCACGCCAGAACCAACACCAGCCCCAACCGAAAAGCCAACCCGGCTCCCTTCTCCGACCCCATCAGTAATTCCGTCTGATCTACCTTCCGACACCCCATCCGAAACACCTTCATCAGCACCATCAATCCTACCAAGTTTCTCACCATCAGATCAACCAAGTTCCGTTCCTTCATCGATGCCATCAGATATTCCAAGTGGTGAGTAAAAACATAGAAAAAAAGGGAATGTTTTACAAACATAATAAAAAACATCTGCAGCCGATATGCAAACTTTTACTGAGATTCATTATGCTTGTAACGTTTTTTTACATGTACTAACTGCAATATTTCCTTTCTTTTGTCTCAATGTTTCACAGACGTTCCTTCCGATGCTCCGTCTGACGTACCTTCAGACCAGCCAAGTTCCGTTCCTTCTTCGATGCCATCTGATATTCCAAGCGGTGAGTGAATGGTGATTGTATCTTTGCGTAGAAGTTTAGCAGAGATATTGCAATAGCTTTGCTATGATCAAGATTGTTTCTGATTATACTTCTTGTATTCTTTACTTGTTATACTAACTGCAATATTTTCTTTTTTTTCAATCAATGCTCATAATAAACGTTCCTTCCGATGCTCCGTCTGACGTACCTTCAGACCAGCCAAGTTCCGTTCCTTCTTCGATGCCATCTGATATTCCAAGTGGTGAGTGAATGGTGATTGTATCTTGATTCGTTGTTGATGCACGAAGCTTTGGCTTGAGCTATGACTTGAGTTTGAGTTTTACGTGTGTGTTTGTCTCTGCTTGTCTTCGCCTTTTTTTATCTTTACTCATTACTAACTGCAATATTTTCGTTTTTTTCAATCAATGCTCATAATAGACGTTCCTTCCGATGCTCCGTCTGACGTACCTTCAGACCAGCCAAGTTCCGTTCCTTCTTCGATGCCATCTGATATTCCAAGTGGTGAGTGAATGGTGATTGTATCTTTGCGTAGAAGTTTAGCAGAGATATTGCAATAGCTTTGCTATGATCAAGATTGTTGCTGATTATACTTCTTGTATTCTTTACTTGTTATACTAACTGCAATATTTTCTTTCTTTTGTCTCAATGTTTCACAGACGTTCCTTCCGATGCTCCGTCTGACGTACCTTCAGACCAGCCAAGTTCTGTTCCTTCATCGATGCCATCTGATATTCCAAGCGGTGAGTGAATGGTGATTGTATCTTTGCGTAGAAGTTTAGCAGAGATATTGCAATAGCTTTGCTATGATCAAGATTGTTTCTGATTATACTTCTTGTATTCTTTACTTGTTATACTAACTGCAATATTTTCTTTTTTTTCAATCAATGCTCATAATAGACGTTCCTTCCGATGCTCCGTCTGACGTACCTTCAGACCAGCCAAGTTCCGTTCCTTCATCGATGCCATCTGATATTCCAAGCGGTGAGTGAATGGTGATTGTATCTTTGCGTAGAAGTTTAGCAGAGATATTGCAATAGCTTTGCTATGATCAAGATTGTTTCTGATTATACTTCTTGTATTCTTTACTTGTTATACTAACTGCAATATTTCTGTCATTTCAATCAATGCTCATAATAGACGTTCCTTCCGATGCTCCGTCTGACGTACCTTCAGACCAGCCAAGTTCCGTTCCTTCTTCGATGCCATCTGATATTCCAAGTGGTGAGTGAATGGTGATTGTATCTTGATTCGTTGTTGATGCACAAAGCTTTGGCTTGAGCTATGACTTGAGTTTGAGTTTTACGTGTGTGTTTGTCTCTGCTTGTCTTCGCCTTTTTTTATCTTTACTCATTACTAACTGCAATATTTTCGTTTTTTTCAATCAATGCTCATAATAGACGTTCCTTCCGATGCTCCGTCTGACGTACCTTCAGACCAGCCAAGTTCCGTTCCTTCTTCGATGCCATCTGATATTCCAAGTGGTGAGTGAATGGTGATTGTCTTGATTCGTTGTTGATGCGCAAAGCTTTGGCTATTGCCATTGTCATGGCTATGCTTTTGTTATGATCAAGTGGGCGATCGTCTCTGCTTGTCTTCGCCTTTGTTTATCTTTACTCATTACTAACTGCAATGTTTTCTTTTTTTTCAATCAATGCTCATAATAGACGTTCCTTCCGATGCTCCGTCTGACGTACCTTCAGACCAGCCAAGTTCCGTTCCTTCATCGATGCCATCTGATATTCCAAGTGGTGAGTGAATGGTGATTGTATCTTTGAGTAGAAGTTTAGCAGAGATATTGCAATAGCTTTGCTATGATCAAGATTGTTGCTGATTATACTTCTTGTATTCTTTACTTGTTATACTAACTGCAATATTTCTGTCTTTTCAATCAATGCTCATAATAGACGTTCCTTCCGATGCTCCGTCTGACGTACCTTCTGATCAGCCAAGTTCCGTTCCTTCATCGATGCCATCTGATCAACCAAGTGGTGAGTGATTAAAAATTGCATAATGAATCCTTGTTTTGGAAGGCTTATCTTCTGTATATGGGTTTGGTATGATTGCGATTTTGTGTTTGCGATGATGCCATATATTTGTGTTTGTTTGTCTAAGCTTGTTGTATTCTTTACTTGTTATACTAACTGCAATATTTTCTTTCTTTTCCATCAATGCTTCACAGATATTCCGTCAGACGTACCGTCTGATCAACCATCTTCACTTCCGTCATCGATGCCATCAGATATTCCGTCAGACGTACCATCTGATCAACCATCCTCACTTCCGTCATCCATGCCATCAGATATTCCGTCAGACGTACCATCTGATCAACCATCTTCACTTCCGTCATCGATGCCATCAGATATTCCGTCAGACGTACCATCTGATCAACCATCTTCACTTCCGTCATCCATGCCATCAGATATTCCGTCAGACGTACCATCTGATCAACCATCTTCACTTCCGTCATCGATGCCATCAGATATTCCGTCAGACGTACCATCTGATCAACCATCTTCACTTCCGTCATCCATGCCATCAGATATTCCGTCAGACGTACCATCTGATCAACCATCCTCACTTCCGTCATCGATGCCATCAGATATTCCGTCAGACGTACCATCTGATCAACCAAGTTCTGCTTCCGTCATCGATGCCATCAGATATTCCGTCAGACGTACCATCTGATCAACCATCTTCACTTCCGTCATCGATGCCATCAGATATTCCGTCAGACGTACCATCTGATCAACCATCTTCACTTCCGTCATCGATGCCATCAGATATTCCGTCAGACGTACCATCTGATCAACCATTCACTTCCGTCATCGATGCCATCAGATATTCCGTCAGACGTACCATCTGATCAACCATCTTCACTTCCGTCATCGATGCCATCAGATATTCCGTCAGACGTACCATCTGATCAACCATCTTCACTTCCGTCATCCATGCCATCAGATATTCCGTCAGACGTACCATCTGATCAACCATCCTCACTTCCGTCATCGATGCCATCAGATATTCCGTCAGACGTACCATCTGATCAACCAAGTTTCCTTCCGTCATCGATGCCATCAGATATTCCGTCAGACGTACCATCTGATCAACCATCCTCACTTCCGTCATCGATGCCATCAGATATTCCGTCAGACGTACCATCTGATCAACCATCTTCACTTCCGTCATCGATGCCATCAGATATTCCGTCAGACGTACCATCTGATCAGCCATCTTCACTTCCGTCATCGATGCCATCAGATATTCCGTCAGACGTACCATCTGATCAACCATCTTCACTTCCGTCATCGATGCCATCAGATATTCCGTCAGACGTACCATCTGATCAACCATCCTCACTTCCGTCATCGATGCCATCAGATATTCCGTCAGACGTACCATCTTCACTTCCGTCATCGATGCCATCAGATATTCCGTCAGACGTACCATCTGATCAACCATCCTCACTTCCGTCATCGATGCCATCAGATATTCCGTCAGACGTACCATCTGATCAACCATCCTCACTTCCGTCATCCATGCCATCAGATATTCCGTCAGACGTACCATCTGATCAACCATCTTCACTTCCGTCATCGATGCCATCAGATATTCCGTCCAATGTTCCTTCATCGATGCCATCAGACGTACCATCTGATCAACCAAGTGTAGCGCCTGTTTCTTTCCCAGAGCAATGTAATCCAAAAAACAATTCTCCAACTGCACCACCATGCTTTATCATTCCAGGAGATAATTGTCCAGATAAACCTCCAGGCACATGTGGTTCTACTGATCCTTGTGATGCTTGTCCTTCCGATTCACTCTGCCAAGAAGGTACTAATAATGATATAGGGGAAGGTAATTTTTATTGTGTTGCTTGGTAAGTCTTAATTGTCTTTTTCTTTTAAGTTTTCTTCGTCTCTTCTAACTTTTTCTTTAGTGGATGTGGTTTTTATGATAGCTCTGGTACACAATGTTGCAAATCAAACGGTAGTACTGCGAACCCTAATTGTCTAGCAAATGGGCCAGCTAATTCTGGCCAGTGTAGCCCTGATCATTTTGGTGGAATTCCTTCTATCGATGGTGGGGCAAATAGTAACATTTGCAATGGAACTGAAAAACTCAGTGGCAGTGGAAATTCATGTTTGATGGCAGATGTCAATAACGGTTGTGTATGTGTTCCAAGTACGACTGAATTGTGCAAAGATCCATCTTTAGCCGATGTGGTTTGCAGAGCTTTTGAAATGGTGGATGATGGTACAAAACCGGAATGCGATGCATGCAGAGATTGCATGATTGCCGAATGTGAACAAGAGGCATCTGGACAGTCATTGTCTGGAGATTGGTCAACTGAAGCTAAGGTTGTAGAAACACTTGGAAATTGGAATGATTTGAATTGTAGAACAGATGTGGAAGTTAACTGTGCAAGTGTCTGTGCCTATGACCCAATTCCTTCTTTAGCACCTTCAGGGAAGCCATCCACAGAGCCAAGTATTTCACTAATGCCATCCTTGTCCATAGCTCCATCATCAAATCCATCTCTTTCTTCTAAACCATCAGTATCAATCATCCCATCGTCACAGCCATCATCGCAGCCATCCATCCAACCATCTGCATCAATGGCACCATCGTCAAATCCATCGGAATCCAGCAGGCCATCTACATTATCAGGTAGTCCATCAATTAGTCCAACTAAAAAGAACCAGGTCGGTAAAAGGGGAAGATATTAAATCTGCTTCCAGAATTATTGCTTTCCATCCAACATTTCAAAAACATCAAACATTCTTCGGAATTAAAATTTAGAGATATTCTTCGGAATTAAAATTTAGAGACATTCTTCGGAATTAAAATTTAGAGAAACGTCAGAGTGCGTAAGAATGATGAAGAGAGGTTGAACTGAATCTTAGAGTAAAAATGGATAAGTTCAATGTCAAGATTCATTTCAAAAATATAAAAAAACCTACAATCAAATATTCATAGAATGTATTCTATTGTAGTAGTAGCTAGTCATTTCTTCTATCTACGTACTCTAATTATTGGAAAAGCTCGTAGAAGAGTACTGGGAGTAAGTACGTACTTCAAAACTTGGTCAAAAATACCAGACCAACATGGACAACTTCTCGTAGGAGTTCGTTGAGTTGCAAGCTCTTTCATAGCTTGTAGGGTTTCGCATTACGTGCCGGCACCAAACTGCCAAAATTGGAAGGGGTCGGTGCCAGGCACCGACTGGCACCAAGAGAGCCAATGACGTCTCACTGAAGGAAATAATGGTAATTTAGCTCGAAAATGTATACTCTTTCTCTCCTTTTTACACCCCAACATCACTTAAAGGGGTTGTAAGTGATGTATACTAGTGATAGTACATGATAGAAATTAAAGGTATTGAGCCCTGGCACCGAATGGGGCACCACTGAAAATTTTGGCACCAAATGCGAAACCCTAATAGCTTGACTGGTGTTTTAAAGACAGACAGAAGACAGATCTCTTTCCATTCATAGACTCCAATCAACACCTTGTTCATCCACAACAACATAGACTAATCTACTCAATGCATATTCAGATTGAAGAGAACGAGAAAGGGAGACAAGATTCAACTTGGAGTAACCCAAAAGGAGATGAAGAGAAAGATGACGACTCCTCTTGCAAATCAACTACAAACACAAGTCCAGACAAGGAACATCAAAGCAATCAGCCTTTCTCTTCTCCAAACTTGAAAATTGCACCTGAAAACCTTTCACCAAATACAATCGCAGAAGCTGCGTATGAAGCTGGTCTTCGTCGTTTGAAAAACGTGATGCGACTCTAGTTTTTGATTCGGAACAAGATGTTGAAGAAGATTCAAGCAAGAGACTCTGTATTCAAGACGAATTCACCGAGGAACAGCACAATGAAGATATTTCAGAAGGACGTTCGAACATTCATGTTGATGTTGTGCAAAGAGCTGTCTTTGCTCAAGTGGATAATTTGATTCAAGCGGGTCTACAACTTTATGCGGAACGTGATGAATTAGCAACGGAGTTGACTCACGTCAAGGAAGTATCTGATGGACGTTTGAAAGAGATTCAGAGGCTCAAGGAATCAGAAGAGACTTTGAGGGTATCAATGTCGGTAAGTCTTTGTAGGCATGTTTTCACTGACTCTATTTCTCATTAGCTAATTGGATTCATTTTCTATGTAGAATTTGCTCAAGGCAGTCGAGGCGTCCAAAGCAAATGCAAGAGATGCATGCAGAGCAGCTCAATTGGAAGCACAGCTTCGAGGAGAGAATGCAAACATTCGTTCTCAGAGAGATGAAGCAATTGGACAAAAGATGGAAACGGAGAGGAAAACTCAATTGCTAAATGAAGAAAACCGTTTGCTCAAGGCCAGAGTTGCAAGATTGACACAAGATAAAATCAAAATGGAAAGAGAGGCTAGAGCATCCATGAGTCTCGCGAGAAGTTTAGATTCACATGCTGCTAGTGATGTTGAGTATTATAAACGCAAAGTTGCAGATTTGAATGATACTGTGCACCACAAAAATGTAGCAATTGCTGATTTGAAACAAGAAATTGATGGATACAAGAGACAAATTGAAAGATCCATGAGTCAGCAGAGTCGTCTTTATCGTAAATGAATCAAATTGTTATTTGATATAATCAGTAAGAGTGTGCTTGATTGGATTGAGTGCATTAACTACTGAAACGTGATGTATGAACTTATTAGAGCTAAGAAAGCTTTTTGTATAATCAAGGCAAAGAGAAACCATGTTGTTGCGTTACTATGATAGTGTAATGTAAAATTAGATAAGAAATCGATTTATAAAACATAAACTAAATTGAAATTGGTGTAGTTGATGCTGAAGAGACTTCAGGGAAATGGGTGAGAGAAGTAAAGGCCACAAGTAGATGAAGAACGCTACAAAAACTGATTCAGATGAGGAGGTACATGCAAATGTAAGTAGTGCAAAGAATCGACAGTATCAATGTTGATGCTATTCCATTTTAGCTTCAGACTGTAGATGCATAATTATTTCTATCTTTTGTTGTTATCCCCGACTAGGCATGAGACCATGAAATTCTCTGCCCTGTCCTAGCACGTTCAAAATTATTAGAGTATCGGAAAATAGTAGGTTGAATGTATAGAAAGAAATAGCTTTCCTCGGCAATTGAACATGTTTCCAGATAGTGAAGGAGGGTGTTTTTGAAGTGGTTGTGCAGTACAATTCCTCTTTATTAGATCTCCTCACATTCCGTACTAATGGCATATGGCTTTGGTAATGCATCGTAGAAGTAGAGGAGATAGTATGTATAGAAGATTTAACAAATACAGTGAGCCAAAAGGGAGAATGCAACTAAAATGAATACAATTCCCAAGCGGCTGAACTGACCTATTCTAAGCCTCGAAGTTTCTCTCCAAACCTACGTTAATTGTAGACCGAGGAAAGAAGTTAAAGAATTAAAATTCTCACTATCCCTGATCCGCTTTCTCTAACATCAATTTAAAGAGAAATAGTTTTGACCATGCTCGATCTGATGGAGTGAAAGAGGAATACAAATTTCTTCGTAAGACAAGCACGATAGAGTTTTCAAAAATGAGATAAAAAAGAGCTGAGACTGGAAGTCTCGACATGGTGCGGTCTAGAGTTACTCGATTACGTCTTCATATAAGCCATACCCTTTGAGGTCGTTACATTTGGATAAACTGTGTAAGCAAGTATCTGTTGTGCCTTTCATTGTCCAAATCTTGTCACAAACTCTCTCTCTCTCTCTCTCTCTCTCTCTCTTATATATATATATATATATATCAAATCCTTTCGGAATTTATTCTGGATTTTTTCCAATTGTGGAAAGATGTTTTTGGTCCAATCCATGCCCAGGGCTGGGTTTGTCCAGAAATGAAGGTTGCGGTGTAATTTTCTCTTGCTGATCGTACCACAAACAAATATTGCCAGAGGTAAGGTACATCGTACTCTTCCATGGTAACTCATCAAGACGAGAAGTAAGACTATATTCCTAGCGACATTCTGTACCATGAATATCAATGGTGAAAGTATCAAGGATATCATTATATAGTGTCAAAAGGTTTTGAAGAAGTTTGCTTTGCTATGAAAGTACTGTCTTCCATGAGTTCTGTTACAACGATGTCTTATGTAATAAATCCACAGACAGAGGAAACCATCCAAATGCAATGGGATTGAGTTGAAAAGGAACCGTAAACATCGACTGATGTCCATAAGGGTCTATGAGGAAGGAATACAAACCTCTTTGTAGTAGGAAGTCTGAATGGGATGGGTCTGCATCAGAAGGGAGGAGGAAACTTCCTTAAATCTCCAAGACAAAAGTGTGTAGTATGGTTACCGTTTCATTCTGGCAGCATTACAATTTGTTTAAGATGTTCATCGTCCTTGACAACATGGGCATGTGAAATATCTGCGTGTACTTTTATCAAACATTAATCAGCCAGTAGGTATGTTTCCAAGTTTCCATTTTGTAACAAACTTACGAACAGCAAACGAACGGTCTTCCTAGATGTAGAAAATAAAGTCGAAGTGATCACGGAGGTAATTTCTTCCGCTAAACATCTAGTAAAATTGAACACACTACACAAGAGGATTATGAAGGTATTTGAAGACAGGAAGTTCAGAAGTCCCAAGTTTACCTCATGCATTTATAGTTACTGAGCCAGCATGGGTAGTATTCATTCAAAGGATAGGTTGCCTCTTATTTGCATTTGCTTTTCTGGCATTGGATTTCGCCTCCACATCGTAAGTATGACTGAATATTCGAGTTATGCGAGGTCTGGACGAAGCTCATCTTGATGGACAGGAACATATTCCCTGTTGACAGCAGTCAGAGGATATAATTCCCATAGTAAAGAGTTGATAACAATTAGATCATAGTTTAATGAATTTAACTTAATCTATTATTTTTGTTTCGCACAAATATTTAATTCTCCTTCACCATCTTCAATCTAGCGTTGTTATTTTTTAACTCTTGTTTTCCGACCATCTAATGTTTGCGCAAAGATGGGATCCTGCTGTATCATCTAAATCTGATTAGAATAATGCACAAGGAGGCTGGGCTCATACTAAGGATTGAACAAAATGTTTTGTAACATCTGCAGATTGAAGGAATTGAATTGTCTTTGCCTTGATAATTCATTTATTTGCATCAAGAGTGAATTAACGCCTTGACCAAATTTTTTTGCATCGTTCTCCCTTTGAAGGTGATAGAAACAATTTCAATTGGCCCATGAAGCATGATATCCGTGCAAAAGACTACGCGGCGTGGATCAAAGCAATGCATTTAATGTTTCCACAAGGTAACAACATGTATTATCCTCTTTACCAATGGAAACTTCCACGGGCATCTGAATGGTTAGAACACTGGAATTGGTTTCGCACACAAGATGGCTCCAGCCTCTTGTATAGAGAAGACGATACTTGGTTCTCCTATAGTCAACACCAACAAAGTAGGACGAGATTCAACACAACACACAGCATATCACAAGGTCCAGACCCAAATTCCGTCGTAGAGTTACTGTAGAATATGATGGGGACTTCACACATGTCACACAGACATCCCCCAATTTTATGCTTAGTGACTGCACAGAGACAATACGACTGGGTCGTTATACCATATTCATGCCTCGGATTCCATACTTGTTTCAATTTATCAAAATGAGTGAAGACATAGATGGTCTCTTGCGCGATATAGCTGATGGGTCCGCTCTTTGTGCAGGGGATGACTCTTACTTTGAATACATGGATATATGCACGTGCGGTTGGATCATTTGCTCCAGGGACGATTAAAGGAGGAGGGTACATACCAGGCTTGGAAAAAGATCTAAATTCCTACAGAGGTGAACTTGGATCTTTAGTCGGCATTGTTAACTGCATCGAAGCATTAACACCAATATTGCAGCCTACTCAGGTATCCATTACTACAGCTAGTGGTAATGACAGTGCTGTCGAATGCCTACAACTCCAACGATACCACCTGAAGTCCTCCACCACATCGGTTGATCTTATCTCATCTCTTCTGGAACTCTGGGAAGAGGTACCCTACACACCAAAACCCACCAAGGTTAAAGGACATGCTGATGAGCTCCACAGGCCCTTGACCTTTTTGGAACACCTGAATTGCATTGTTGATGAATACGCTAAGGAAATCGCTACCTATTATTTCTCAGCTCCTCCACCTACTGACTTCTCAAGGGAAGTGGGAATCCCTACCATCAAGATAGACGCTTCTATTGTTACATCCAATCTGATCCCAGCGATTAACTCAGTTTTGGACAAAAGAACAGTCTGTGAATACTGGTCGGAAATGACCGGCGTGTCGTCTTCGTCTCTTCAACATGACATTGGCTGGACCAGTATAAGGAGAGCCCGTAAAGAACGTTCCTTCAAACAGAATCGGTTTATTACTAAGCTCATAGCAAATGATCTTCCAATAGGAACTAATCTTGTACGTAGACACTCCAATACTGGGCTTTGTCCTTGCTGTAAGACTGTGGAAGAGACCAATGTTCATCTTCTCACATGTCAGGTGACCCGTGATTTTCGAGAAACTTTGCTAAAAGAACTCGATATCTATATGGTTTCCCTCCAAACTGAACCACAATTGCGTGAATTCCTACTAGCTGGACTTAGAAGTTGGATGGACAACCCAGACAGAGGTGTCATCCCGATCAATATATCCAGGGATTTTTCCCTGTGGCTTCAAAACAAAATCACATAGGATGGTATTCGACCCTTTTGGGCTTGCTACACAGGATTTAATCCGTTATCAACATATTTATTATCAACAGCTTCAATCAAGACGTACAGGTACAGCTTGGGCGAAGCACGTCATCACTAAATTCTGGAATGATGAATTCAGGGGCTTCGAAGCTCTTAAACTGTCAATCAAAATAGAACTGAATAGAGGCTTACGATCTCTACCAAGTTCTATATACTCACATCACTTTCGTTTAGATCCTGATTCAATACAAGATCTATCTACTGAAACCAAAAAGGAATGGCTCTTACTTATCAGATCAGCTCGAGAGGCACACATGGATGCTCCTATCGATGAGCTCTCCCATAATGATATCCTGCGAGAATGGATCGGTCTCGATCCAATCAATAGGACATGAGCTTTGACGGCATGCTCAGACTCCTCTTGTTTAGCAACTTAGGTTGCTGAAGGAGCGGGAATCTAGCTCTCTTCTTTAGGCGTACGATTACTTAGTGCTTGATCGCTTTGGATCGTATTCCAACAGTGAGATTTATAAAAGATACCAGTTTGCTGTAAGACGAAACCTATTTAGGTATTCATAATCTTAGTAATCTTGTGTTATATATTTATACATCAAGAGTGAATTATGAATTGGGGGATCTTTGATAGAATAGACTTTACAAAAAGTAGACATTAGATCTGAAGGCAACTTTAAATCCAATTCTACGATAACTCAAATCTCTTTTTACTGACACAGATAAATATGTTTCATACGATATCTATCTTTATGTATATATGAATTTGTGGTCACGAAGGCTGTTTGTTAAAACACAGAAGTAGAAAACTCATTGATAAGATAAATATGAAGTTACTGAATTTTATTCTCACGTTGCTTTTGATGGAAGGAGAAGAGTGAAAATACGCCTAAGTGTGAGATAGGGATGATGCTTGCTCAAAAGTTTCAATAAGGAACACACAATCATATCGATGAAGTCGAAGAAGATAATTTAATGTAATTCAATAGCTTTTGAGAAAGTTAGAACTCTTACTGAAGTTAAAAGTATTTACACAGTCACTGCCTCGAGCAATACTCGTCCGAGTATACTATCAATTATCAGAAAGGGTTGCTACCTCTCTCATCGCTTTGTTCGCCAAGGCTATTCCAATTTTGTTGTGTGATAAGAAAGGTTACTACAAAAATTAAACCTCAGGGAATGTAGTATAACGTCTATATCAACTGAGATTTCAATGACAAAGATGTAGAAAGTACAACTTCAGTGATACCAGTGATGCTTCTCTAAAGTATATTTCATCCCATGGATTGACAGGAAAGATACTTTCCGTTCCAAACCTTTCTATGTCTCACCTTTATCTACGTTTGAGGAAAGATAAAAGCAGCGAAATCTAGGAGTGTATGGAGAGAAAATGTTTCAGTGAATTTTGCTTCCTCACCGTTAACTCGGCATCCGCGATAAAATTGCTGTGTTTAAGCCATATCGATCCGGACCTAATTCGGCGAGGTGGTCTCTTGTTTTTAAAAACCTACGCTTGGACTAATGACTCTAGACTTATACTTCTAAGAATATCACGGTAATATTCTTGCAAATGGTAGAAACAGAAGCTTCACTGGTAATATAGTAAAGCATTTTATAGCGATAATTTAACCAGACCAATTCAATTTGCTCATCATTTGTCAGACGTGGAACACCAGCTTCTCCTCACACAGAAACTATGCCTCGAGAAAAAGAGATAGATCTAACTCTCTATCTCACAGCAAGACTGCGCCTTGAAAAGAGTTAGATAAAATGACTACATTCTATGCCTCAGATAAAATGTCTGCCTTATTACATGCCTCATGAAAAGACTGTGCCTCGAGATAAGCGAGAATCTTACTCTGCTTCTCACAATGAGACTTCGACTCGAGGAGAATTGGCCTCTATAAATATCTTGAAAGATTACACAACTGTGCAAATGATGCCGGATGATTTAGTGTCAAAGTTGGCAAGGGAGTACTCTCTTTGAAGCGCAATGGGTGTGCAAGCAATCTCTAATTGGCACAGTCGCAGTCAACGTCAGTATTTTGATGTCGATCTTTGCCTTTGATATTTTTAAGAAATGCTTATATTACTTCTCCAAGATAAGTTTCTTGTCGACGGAGATTATTGTTAGGATTGGGGCACACCTTCTTCATATTGACACCAACCTATCATCGCAATTACTGATACTAGGAGCTTTAAAGAAGAAGTTACAGCAGATGCCATTCCCTTCAATGGTTAATTTCTTGACAGCCCTCGTAGGGGACAAATGTAAACTTCAATTGCTATAGAAAACTACTGTATGGATCTGGAGCGCATTCGAAATACAAGAGTGAGAAGATTCGTATTCAATAGACTGTTAAACTCTTATTTATAAAATGATGCTTCATTCTATGTCTCTAAAACTTTTTCAAGCTGGAACATAATGATTTCTTGCTTGTGACGAGGATAAAGGATTCCTCAACAAATAATCATGGTACAAAATATTATTTGCGTGTTGGTTTATCAGGCCATTGAAAAATTGGACACGCATACGAGAAATCAGATGCTCGAGTAAGATACCTTCTAGTTTATGTTGGTGAATCATAATAAGGATTGATGCTCCCATATTCCATGCTACATTTGTATCGTAGTGGTGGACATATCAACTGTATACAAATTGAGTCATTGTCTTCCTATCCTATTTTGGAGTGACTTTATGAGAATTCTTCGCTTCTTCACACAAAAACCAGCATTGGACTGTAATCTACATATCACTGCTTCCAATAAAGATTTTCTTTGCGTTTCATGCTCTGACAGTTAAGGATTTCCTTCTAGACCATAGCGTACTCATCCATAAACTCTGTACACAGATGCTACAGTCTTCATGTTCCAATAGTCTTCATATTACCACGTTATCTAGATCTACACATATAGAGTAGTAACATAATGATGTATACTAAATCTGCTTATGTTACCTCATTGATACATCCAGCTAATTGCTTGTTCCTCGTACCAATGATTGCCAGTTGTAAATTGCTTTTCTCCATCTATGGTTGCCAAGAGATACGGAGTAAGTGCCCCTCTTTCAGGCGGAACAAAACCCTGGTTGTTATTCTGATCAGTTCGACAGTAACCTGGATCTACAGAATTGACCATCATATTTGGAAACTTTCTTGCCAAAATTTTTGTCATGGCTATAATCCCAACTTTACTTACACCATAACCAGTATTTGGCCATCCATTTTCAACATGATTACCATTCTGAGCATCTTGGACAAATTCATTCATGAAATCTTTCAACTTGTCAATGGATAAATTATTGGAAGAAAAGGACTGTCGGCGTTCTTCACTTGGCAAGATGGACAAACGTCCCGCTGAACTTGCAATATTTATTATACGAGGCGATGAGCTTTTTTCTAAAAGAGGCAGTATTTTTTCAGTCAGTGACAATGTTCCAAAAAAGTTAGTGGCTACTGTTATTTCGGCCTGTTTTTCAAAAGGCGTATGTGGAACTTTGCCATACAGTGTGGAATCATTGAAGCACACAGCAGCATTATTGACTAGGATATCACATTTTCCATAAGTCTCAAGTATGTATCTCGCCACTTCATCATGTGTGTCGGTCTTTTCGAGATCTATTTTTACTAGATCCAAGTTCTTACATCCATCTTTCTGAAGTGATTCAATGGCTTTCTTTCCAAGATCCATGTTCCTACATCCTAGAATACAGGTAATGTTTGAGTCTCGAGACAGTCGCTTCACAATTTCATAGCCTATGCCTTTATTTGCTCCGGTTATGAGTGCAATTGTTTGAGTTGAAAGGGCTTCACAGGAGGACATTATTACAAGAGACAGTAACACAACGAACAATGGCGTCATCGTTTTAATCTTTTCGATCTTTTTGGTGAATTGGATTGATAAATCTACCAGTTCTTCTTCTTTCAATAACAGAAGCAGCCGAAGTATCCAAGACAATAACTAGGCACTATCTTCAAAAAAGTAGATTGAATCCATTCAATTAAATTAAGTCAAGTCAAGTTAAAGTGTAGAGTGTGGACATCATCATCAAAAAAGAGATCAAAGAAGAATCCAGAGAAGAAGAAGATGATGATTGATGATGGAACAACGTAGATATCGATTCCCATGTCGACAGGGAGCGAGGGTGATGCAAAAGGCCTGTTTTCCATTTTTGGTATCTTTCTTTCTTTCGCTAGCTACTTTTTTTTGAAGCTGAGAATGAGAAGTAGACTACTCTACGCTACCATATTGACTTAAGTATTGATAAGCAATTTCTTTTAATCTTCATCTATGTCGAAAATAAAGTCGAAAACAAGTTCCAAAGATGAGGAAGTAATCTCCATTAGTAGTGGGGATGAAAGTGATGATGAAATGCCGGTGAAAAGTGTGCAATTCATCAAGCAAGAGTCAAACGTCAAGAAAGAAGGCACCAGTAAGAAAGTTATTTGTGAAAAGAATAATATTGACAAAGTAAACATCTCAGTGACCACAAAAATGAAAAAGACTATGAGCGAGGATACAAGATCTGCAATAAGAGTATGCCTTCAGAAAATGGATGATGAAGGCGAGGAGTTATCCATAGAGACGTTCAAGAAAAAGTATCCAAAGTTCTCTAATTACGATGGAAGATATATTTATCCCTTGATAAAAGAGCAATCTTCAAAGAATTTCTCATCCACGAAAGAAAAGAAATTAGTAATGAAACATATGCAAGACTTGTTAGACGAAGGCAAAGAAGTCACTTGGGAACGGATGAAACAGAGATATCCAGATGTCATCAACTTTCATTGGAAATCGGTCATGAAGTTACTACCAGAAGTCAAGTCTGCGAAGGGGTTTAATACTACATCTGCACGTAAGAGAAGTAAGAGGGCTACGCGCTCAAATGTAAACAATCCCCGAAACGATAATCCTCAAGAAGCTCTTGAATCTGTAGCTCCAGCTTCTAATAGGAAGAGCCACACTTCAAAAAGGACCAAGAGGTCAGATGTGGATCCACAACAAATTCGTGCAAAAAGTCTAACTAGAGTGCTATTAAAAATTTTCAATTTGAAAGAGAATGAAATGAGTGAGGATATTCAGAAAGAGATTTCAAAATATTGTAAAACTTTGGATGGATACGGTTGTTACAATGAGAGTTCTTTGAGAGATATGAGGTTGCTTAGCGATGAAGACCTAAACGACAAAGTGAGTTTCATGAAAGTCGTCCATCAAGCTCAGTTCAAAGATTGGCTCAAGAATGCACAAGAGTAAGTAATAAATAAAGTTTCGAAAAGGGAAAATATATGTAATGAATACCGTAATTTTAAAACTATTCATATGTGATATTATATTTCATAGAACATTCTCTACAATTGGTGAACTCTGGAAAATATTCTCTTGAAATATCTTTGCGAGAAACTTCTCCGCCAAAGAATCCATCAATAGGTCCATACTTTCATTTGCTTGTAACAATAGATTATCACCGTTGTCACCATCTTGTCCGTCTGTAATCAACTCATTCAATTGTTTCACAGATTCTTCACTCCAAAGTAGTGAATAATGTCTTTCTACATTCAATCCATTTCCAAGCAAAGCCTCCAAAACACTCTCATCACTATCTAAGCCTCCAGTCGGAGTTTGGTTCAATTGAAATGGATGCTCACTAATTAAGCCGCTTGCTTTCATATTTTCTTCTTCCTGCTCACACCTAGCTACCAATCCTCCAGTGTTGTTTCTACTAGGAATCAGATCCTGCCATACCTCCGTTGCATAATTTTGATCATAGTATCCGACACCTCTTGAAGCTCCATACATACCTCCCATATTCGGGTTTTGACCTCCCAAGGCTATTGAATTTCTTCCAGACAAATTACCACTGACACCTCCATTCACCGATACCATATCATGACCTGCATCATTGACGATACGAGCCAGTCGTTCCTGCTCTTCATGTAAGGCCTTTTGCTGCTCTTCCAATCTGAGTTTGTCAGCTTCCAATTGGCTGGAATCAGAGGGTACATTTGATATATTGTTGGCGACTGCATTACCAGAAGGCGGCGGTGGAGCTATGGAGTTTGGTAAGTTGGTTTGATCTGTCAGGATATTCCCTTTCTCGTGGATCGAGGTGAGTGCCGATGGCTTTTGCTCCTCGCTTTCTCCACAGCAAATATTTCCCATATTTTAAATATATCTAATTGTATGTAAATAAGGCTGACTAGGCTTTCGTAATAATTGTAAGTAACACGTCTACAAGCACAAGTAGTAGTATCTACTTTCTATTGTACTGTATTACGAGTAGGTCAAAGAAATGATGTGAATATGAAAGTCAATCAATAGCTATGACTGTTCTTAGTGTGCAGTAGCGGCCAATATTGCAGGAACGACCATACAATCATGAGAACACCGATACCCGTCTGCTCATCGAAGTTAAGCATGATCTGGTCGAGGTAGTACTACGGTGGGGGACCACGTTGGAATTCTCGATGTTGTTCTTGAAATTTCCTTTTGCTTTTTCGAGAAGCAACCCAAGGCGGTGCTTCTTTATGCATTTTATAATAGATATTATAAAATTCAACTCACATTGATCGGTATGGATCAATATGCTTTTCATATAATTATGCACATGTTTCGCTCACAGATATTTTTCCACTTTTAAAGGGGGCGAAGACAGAGCCATCAAGTAAGCAATTGTGGCAAACATCGAAACAGAAATGAGAAACAGAAATGCTCAAGAAAGAGGTAACAAATGAACGAGTTTCACATTAGGATAGGAGATTCGTCTCATTGTATTCACAATTTAAATATTTTAATAATGTACAGGTATTGGAAAAGTGATTTGATTCAAAGTAACCAAATAATGCATGGTGTTTTACCTTTCCGAAATTCCATTATTCCACAAGCAGTTAATCTCTTTGGATAAACTTGGTTTTATTTATTTCACTACAACATCTCAATTTTAAGTTTCTATTTGATTTCATTGTGATCATCATTGCTGAAACTTATTCCTTTTACGGAGTGAGTCCAGTCGTTGAGTCGAGGTCGTCAAATCATTGATAGGTTTTGAGTCTTACACCAGGGCTACGGGAAATTAGGGATACGCAGTGCCTCCCTTTTCTCTTGTATCCAACCATTGATGATGTTGTATGAATAGATGAAAGGATGAATTGAATGGAAGAATCAATTCAAATAAAGGAAGGTATGAACCCGAATGATTGCATACTAACATGACCTCAAACAACAACTTTCAGCACAACTACATGTCATTAGGAGGATTGACAAACGGAATCAGCAGCTCAACCACAGGAAGCCATTGGAATGGGACAGCATGGGTATCGAACACGAGCAATCAACATCAAGCTAGCAATCCTATTCCTCCTCCATCGACAGAACTTCCACAGATCCCAGAAAACTTGAAAGGAACTATAAATGTGAACAATGCATCTGTGGAGCAGCTGACTACATTCTATTCAGAAGTTTATGCCTACTGGGATGCACAGGTGAACGCATGTAAAACGAGTGGCGATACATCTTCTACGAGTTATCAGTGGTCAGTGTACTACGCCGACCTTAGCAGTCGAGCTGCACACCACTATAACGGACTCAAGAATGATCCAAAGTATAAGACTAGAAATGCAGTTCAACCTCCCAGTGGAACAGGTCCTCCACCATCATTTAAAAATTATGCTCATCGATGTATGAAACAATGTAGCACGGAAACCCAACGTAGTTCCATGAAGAGTATGGTGGAAATGACTATTCGAAAAGCACTGCAAGATGGGACTATGCATACTAAAAATTGGAACATTGAACCGCTGATTCCTTTGTATCAATCTTCCTCCTCATCTTTATCGTACTCTGCTGCCGTAATGGCAAAGAATGCCAACATTAGTGCAACTACTGGTAAGAGCAATCACAATCTTGTTTCTCATTCTTTTTCTAATCAGGACTCCAAGGCTATTGCCCAACAAGATGGAAAGTATTATGGTCCATCTGCTACAACTACTTCATCGAACAAGAAGCGGAAATGGGATGACGTTCCAGTGACGAGTAAAAGCAAAAGTCAAAAGTTACCAGAGAATGATTCTTACTATGGACATGGTTCTTCTGCACCTACTTCGCCAGTAAAGTCCACTAAAAAAGGCAAGACAAAGTCTGCAAAGCTAGACCTGGATGGAGATTTTATTTCATTATCGTCCCTTTCTACTGACCAATATACAAAAGGAAAAGGTAAACTCGTCAAACTCACATCTACCACCTCATCCAAGAAAAAGAAGAAAACAAATGAAGGGTTCGATGCATCCAAGTCAAAACTTGCATCTCGTGCCAATCGCTTCTCAGGACAGGGTGGTATACAAACTGCTACATCAACTGCATTACATTCCAATTATTCACAGGGTATAGATCGTTACATGGGGAAAACGGTGATTGGAACTGGTAGCAAGACGAAACTGTCTGAAGAAGATTACGAAAAGATGACTGTGAAGGGTACTTGTCAAAAGCTAGAAAAGGAATTCTTGAGATTAACGGCTCCACCCAAAGCAGAATTAGTAAGACCGCAGCCTGTCCTTGAGAAGCATTTGAAGAATATCATCAAATTGCGGAAACAGATTACAGATGCAAAAATAAGAGGTAAGAAAGTAAAGGATATGAGAGAGTACAATTGGGTATGCTCCCAGATGAAAGCAATAAGGCAAGATTTGACTGTCCAGAGAATATTCAATTCTTTTAGTGTCAAAGTATACGAGACACATGCAAGGATAGCTCTAGAAGAAAATGATTTGAATGAGTACAACCAGAGTCAGACGCAATTAAAAGACCTGTACGAGAGTTTACTTCACTCAAAAGATAAAGACGATGCCGTAGAGGGCTTGAAGAATCAGAATGAATTCATTGCTTATAGGATAATCTATCATGTTTTTCTCACATTGAATAAGAAGTATCAAGGTGGAAGTAGTGATTTATTGAAGATTTTGTTGAATTTATCTAATAAACAAAGAGCAAATCCGTTCATTTCTCACGCTTTAAAAGTGCGTGTGGCTGTAGCTGACAACGATTATCATGCTTTTTTCAAGCTGCGGAATGAGTGCCAGAATCACGGCATTTATTTGATGGACAAAATGATAACTCAGATGCGCTCAATAGGACTGAAATGTATGATTAAATCATATCGACCGTCCTTGAACAAAGATTTTATTCTGAATGAGTTAGGATTTGATAAGAGCCAGTACAAAAAGGAAGGGAAACAATGGTTATCTGGGTCTAGATGCGTTCTCTCTAACGACGGTGATTTTGTCATGACTAAAGAAAGTGTCCTCGATGAAAGTTTCTTGTCAGGAAATCAAACTTCATCCCTAATCTAAACTCTACTAAGCTAAATACTCATTTGTGAAATGTTTATTATTGTGTTCGAAAAAGCAAGTCTTTCTAGACCATATGAAAAAATTCCATCGCATTCCTATTCCATTAAGTTCTAGCAGATTATCTTCGATTGTGAGACAAAAAGAGCTTTTGAATACAAGATAAAATTTATGAAAAAGACTCTAAGGCGACTCTCTCTTCATATAAAAATACATGTTATAATTTACACTTTCTATTTTTCTACAATGCATAATATTTAAGCAGCCGGAGCGCATCTTACGTAACTTGTATCCGAAAGATCTGCAACGCTAATTGTTTGGTGTGATGATACTTCTCTGACAAGATTATATAAAGTATCTCTGTCCTCATTGCTCATCTCAGTCTCATGTTCATGGAAGAAGTCCCATGCTTTCTTTGCAGCTTCATATGAATGCTCGTTAGAGTCTTGCTCATTTAGAATCCATGCCATCTCAACTAGATTGGAGAAAATGAAACTCGCAATCTGGGAGGATAGCTCTGCTTCTTCAGCACTGATGTCGTCATCAAGCTCAGATGACATAGCATTTTTTGCACTGTACAAAATTTGAAGAGATTGCTTCAAGAGATCTAAACCCTTACTTGTATGTCCCTTCTTGTTCATCAACGTCGAAATGTTCGTGATTACATTAGCAATCTGCAAATCAATGCTAGGAGATTCGGCAAGATCAGCCTTGAGCTGCATGTATACTTTCAAGGATTTTTGAAAGTATGTAGATGCCTTGGAATAATTCTTGTTCTCAAAATGGACCATAGCGAGTAGATTCAATGTAGATGCAGCTGTTTTTTGCATAAGCAGAGATTGTTTCTGTCTATCATGATGGTCACAGAAGTCAAGTAGCTCAAGCAGAGTTGCTTCAGCACTTTCGTAGTCTTCCTTCATCTTGTAGGTTAGAGCGATTTTGGTTTTGATGTCAATAACATCGATCATAGTTCTCTGATCAATGTCAGAAACAGTCAAAAGCTCAAGTGCAGAAGACAAGAATTTGATAGACTCATCGAAGAATCCATCGTCTCTCAAGACAGCTCCAATGTTACAAAGAGTGATGACAGAGGTACTCGGGTCCATACCGAGTTCTTGGTCTAGACAGAGCTGTGAATGGAACATCTTGATAGCATCGCAGTATTCTTCACGTCTATGGTAGATAAGTCCAAGTCTATTGAAGACACTACGAAGATACCTTGGCTCGAAGTCAGGAACATTCGTAAGAGACTTGTAAAAGTGGAGAGCATGAGCCCAATCACCAGCCTCGTAGTAGAGGTCAGCAACATTGAGGATGATGCTCGTCACATCGGTGTGATGTTCACCAAGGGTCCCAGGTGCAATGAGAATGAAGGATTTGTAGGCGGAAATGGCTGCGTCGTTGTTTCCGAGCTTGGAATGGACGTCGCCAATGTTGCAGAAAGTAGCAGCAACATCGATATGATCGCAACCTAGGAAAAGTTCTTGTCTGATGATAAGAGCTTTGTTAAAGTATTCAAATGCCTCGTGTAGCTTTTGTAATCGGAACAATACTCTACCGAAGTTATTGAGCATAGTAGCCTTCAAGCTAAAGATTGAAGACAGGGAAATTCCACCACTGCGATTTGCTTGTAGTTTTGCATTTGTGGAAAGAATATTTTGAGCTAACTCAAGTTTCTTCAATGCATCGGACAGAGTTTCATGTTGTGTAGACGAAGGTGGAGCATGGAGTTTGCAGACTGCAAAACAATTTAGCGTAGAGGATAGAACAAAGGCTATGACATCAGATGACTGCTGCTGTGAAGATGGAGCGATCATATCAAGATAACGAAGGAAGTCATGGAATACCTGTGCAGCTTGTTCTAGTTTCCCATTTGTAAAATGTATGCTTCCAATTCTATGAATAGCAGCTGCATATAGGAAAACATGCTGATTCAGAGTTGTACCGTCAACTGCTGCTGGAAGAAGCTGGAGTGCTTTTTCATAGCATGCTAGAGCTTGAGACTTGTCTTCATGGTGCAGTGCAGAAAGGATCATACCTTGATTCAGAAGAATGGTGACCTCTTGAAAGCTAAGTGATATTCTAGTTGGTGTAAAAACACTAGCTTGACATAGGGGGATAGCCTTGGTGAAAGTGTGCATGCCTTCTTCATATGAGTGTTTCGACTCGCTCGACTGGTGAAGCGAATTGAAGTATTCATAGACCAATGGCGATGGAGGAGAAATAGCTCCAACTGGGGAAGAGTGGCGGTAAATGTTCATGCTTTCGGATTCCGCAACTAGTTCCTGTTGCTGCAGCCTCCTTATGTCTTCTAGAGCTTGGTTGGAAGAGGCAATAGCTTCTTCGTATTGGCCAGTGCTGTGCATTGATATAGAAGAATGGTGATGGAGAACGTAATTCATAATGATGCAGTGTAACTAAGATGAGATGAATATTATGTCCTAAATAAAGGGGAAGGCAAAAAAGGCAGTTCCAAGTTCAAACAGAGATTGAAGACATCAGCTTCAAGCTTACGTAAGTTATAAAAGCAGTGGTTCTCATGTTCTCATGCTTACTAAGTCATCATTTCCTCGTTTGTACGTATATATTAATACTGGGAACCTTAAATAAAGCATGACCGCGTAATTACAACTTCAACTGAAGTTTGAAGCTGATGTCTTCAATCTCTGTTCCCTTCATGTTGTGTAAATACCGTGAAGACCCACTTCCTTTTTTGCCTTCCCCTTTATTTAGGACATAATATTCATCTCATCTTAGTTACACTGCATCATTATGAATTACGTTCTCCATCACCATTCTTCTATATCAATGCACAGCACTGGCCAATACGAAGAAGCTATTGCCTCTTCCAACCAAGCTCTAGAAGACATAAGGAGGCTGCAGCAACAGGAACTAGTTGCGGAATCCGAAAGCATGAACATTTACCGCCACTCTTCCCCAGTTGGAGCTATTTCTCCTCCATCGCCATTGGTCTATGAATACTTCAATTCGCTTCACCAGTCGAGCGAGTCGAAACACTCATATGAAGAAGGCATGCACACTTTCACCAAGGCTATCCCCCTATGTCAAGCTAGTGTTTTTACACCAACTAGAATATCACTTAGCTTTCAAGAGGTCACCATTCTTCTGAATCAAGGTATGATCCTTTCTGCACTGCACCATGAAGACAAGTCTCAAGCTCTAGCATGCTATGAAAAAGCACTCCAGCTTCTTCCAGCAGCAGTTGACGGTACAACTCTGAATCAGCATGTTTTCCTATATGCAGCTGCTATTCATAGAATTGGAAGCATACATTTTACAAATGGGAAACTAGAACAAGCTGCACAGGTATTCCATGACTTCCTTCGTTATCTTGATATGATCGCTCCATCTTCACAGCAGCAGTCATCTGATGTCATAGCCTTTGTTCTATCCTCTACGCTAAATTGTTTTGCAGTCTGCAAACTCCATGCTCCACCTTCGTCTACACAACATGAAACTCTGTCCGATGCATTGAAGAAACTTGAGTTAGCTCAAAATATTCTTTCCACAAATGCAAAACTACAAGCAAATCGCAGTGGTGGAATTTCCCTGTCTTCAATCTTTAGCTTGAAGGCTACTATGCTCAATAACTTCGGTAGAGTATTGTTCCGATTACAAAAGCTACACGAGGCACTTGAATACTTTAACAAAGCTCTTATCATCAGACAAGAACTTTTCCTAGATTGCGATCATATCGATGTTGCCGCTACTTTCTGCAACATTGGCGACGTCCATTCCAAGCTCGGAAACAACGACGCAGCCATTTCCGCCTACAAATCCTTCATTCTTATTGCACCTAGGACCCTTGGTGAACATCACACCGATGTGACGAGCATCATCCTCAATGTTGCTGACCTCTACTACGAGGCTGGTGATTGGGCTCACGCTCTTCATTTTTACAAGTCTCTTACGAATGTTCCTGACTTCGAGCCAAGGTATCTTCGTAGTGTCTTCAATAGACTTGGACTTATCTACCATAGACGTGAAGAATACTGCGATGCTATCAAGATGTTCCATTCACAGCTCTGTCTAGACCAAGAACTCGGTATGGACCCGAGTACCTCTGTCATCACTCTTTGTAACATTGGAGCTGTCTTGAGAGACGATGGATTCTTCGATGAGTCTATCAAATTCTTGTCTTCTGCACTTGAGCTTTTGACTGTTTCTGACATTGATCAGAGAACTATGATCGATGTTATTGACATCAAAACCAAAATCGCTCTAACCTACAAGATGAAGGAAGACTACGAAAGTGCTGAAGCAACTCTGCTTGAGCTACTTGACTTCTGTGACCATCAAGATAGACAGAAACAATCTCTGCTTATGCAAAAAACAGCTGCATCTACATTGAATCTACTCGCTATGGTCCATTTTGAGAACAAGAATTATTCCAAGGCATCTACATACTTTCAAAAATCCTTGAAAGTATACATGCAGCTCAAGGCTGATCTTGCCGAATCTCCTAGCATTGATTTGCAGATTGCTAATGTAATCACGAACATTTCGACGTTGATGAACAAGAAGGGACATACAAGTAAGGGTTTAGATCTCTTGAAGCAATCTCTTCAAATTTTGTACAGTGCAAAAAATGCTATGTCATCTGAGCTTGATGACGACATCAGTGCTGAAGAAGCAGAGCTATCCTCCCAGATTGCGAGTTTCATTTTCTCCAATCTAGTTGAGATGGCATGGATTCTAAATGAGCAAGACTCTAACGAGCATTCATATGAAGCTGCAAAGAAAGCATGGGACTTCTTCCATGAACATGAGACTGAGATGAGCAATGAGGACAGAGATACTTTATATAATCTTGTCAGAGAAGTATCATCACACCAAACAATTAGCGTTGCAGATCTTTCGGATACAAGTTACGTAAGATGTGCTCCGGCTGCTTAAATATTATGCATTGTAGAAAAATAGAAAGTGTAAATTATAACATGTATTTTTATATGAAGAGAGATCCTTAGTAAATGTAGAGGCAGTCATGATTAACTTTTAATGACAAAGGTAGCATGGTATTTTACTGTTTCCTTCATCTTGACGAACATTTTTGGTGTACATCAGGATAACTAAAGTCAGAAAAAAGTTGTGATATATATTTATTTCCTGTCAGCTATTGTTTGTGCTCTTGGTCTTTGGTGTCATCTTCTTACTTTTGATTGAATTTTGTCAATATTTTGATTATTAAATGCGTTGAATATAAACATTAGCATTAAAATATAACAATACAACTAAAAATTCCAATGACATCTGAAATGCCCATAATCTATGTGTAAAATCACACATATTTTAGAATATAAGGTTAAGAACTACACCATCCATCATACAGTTTCAGTTCCATCATCCATCATCCATGTTCATGTATCACTCATTCAAATCTTCATATTCGCATACATTATAGTTACTAACTAAGTACTCCTGTAGTTCAACCTCTCATTCATAACTATCATGAAAGTGAAGAGTATCATTCCATCAGTACTCTTCCTATCAGACACTTCTTTTTCCTTCATTTTTCACAAAAGTCTAAAACATCAGACAGATAACATCACCTCTCTGTCGACGAAACCTTGTCCCGTACTTGGCGGAGGTAAAACCTTTAGTAGTTTCAGTGCAAAGCAAAAAAATAGCAGATCGATGGCCATCATGGCATCATTACAGGACGATCAGTTGATTTTTGGAAAGTTCAAGATCGACAAATCTCAGATTTTTTATGAATCTCCATTGAAATTAACAAATGGGATTGTAAATCTTCGACCTATTGTTTTGGGTCACGTTCTGGTGATCCCTAAAAGAATCACCCCTAAACTTGCAGATCTTACCGACGAAGAATATGATGATCTATGGAGATCTGCACGAATAATACAAAAGGCATTGGAGAGTCATTACAATGCAACAGGTTTCAATGTTGCAGTCCAGGATGGTAGGTCTGCAGGTCAATCTGTTCCCCATGTTCATATCCATATCTTACCTCGCAAAGAAGGCGATTTTGAGAGGAATGATGATGTCTACGATGCACTTGAAGTTTGGGCACCAACTGAAGCTATGGTTGAAGAGAAAATGAACAATAAAGCTGGTCTCGAAGTCCCAGATGACGAAGACAGGAAAGATAGGACAATGAAAATGATGGAGGACGAATGTATGATCTATAGGAAACTACTTGAAGGCAAATAATTTTGATTATAAAAGTAAGAGCCATGACTTTGAACAATTACTATGTGGAAGTAGAAGTATTGATGACCTCCTCGACAACAGTATTGAAATCACTACGTGGAAGTAGATGAATTGATAACCTCCTCAACAACGGTATTGAACGACGAGCATTTTGGGCATTGCACACCAAGGAAATGCCAGGAAAGGTTCTTACTTTTTTCTTCGCAGTCATTGCACATGATATCTACAACTCGTGCAAGATCATTAGGCATTGGTTGACTATCAATATCAGATGCTCTCTCTGCCCACGCAGCTGCCATACTACGATGACTCACCACAGTCTTCTTACATACCGGACATCGGTAATCATACGATGCTAATCTTCGGAAACAATGGGCATGGATAGCATGTCCACAAGGCAAATCCTGTGGCGCATGACGAGAAGTATGCATATCTTCTCTACAAACTGGACAATTATTCTTGTACTTATCTCGTAGACAATTGTGTTGATCGAACGTATTCGCATTGATACACATGGAACACTGATCACAATGTCTATAATGCTGCTGCCCTCCCACTCTGCAAAATCCACATTTGTCGCAATGAAATGGCTGGTTTGCAAGTGCCATCCACAAGTTACACTTGTGACAGTGATATTCAGCAAAGGTAATTCCACACTGTGGATTGATACATCTATTGGAACAAGTTTGGCGAGTGTTACACTCTTTACAGACAATCTCCCTAATCGCAAACCTATCCATTTGACCATGTGCTCCATTTGTCAATTCATCGTGACATACGCGGCATCCAAACAATTTTCCACAGCATGGCGCAACAACGTTACATTTACGCTCATAGTGTACGCAGGGAACAGTTGCTCCAGTTGCAACAGCAGCTTGAAGTGCCTGTGCATTATTCTGACTAATTTCTCCATTTGCTACTTGCTGCTGGAGCTCATTTTGTTGTTCTTGCTGAAGTTGATTATAAATAGTGTCTGGATTGGATCCATCCATGAGCTGTTGAATTCTCATAGATCGTGTTCTTTCATCAAGAGATCGATCCATCATGAGTGCCCGGATAGCTCTTCGTTTAGCTTGTGTAGCTTCTTGCTCCTGAGGTAGAGCAGAGGCTGACTCTGTAATGGACATGATTCTGTCACTTCCATCCAAATTGTTTGATCCACTATCATTACTAGTTGGATTCATATCTTGGTCAAAAGGTTGATTGGCATCGGCTTCGGGGGTAGAGCTTCGGCTGCTCACGTCCATCATATCTATATCGTCGTCCATTATGTTGCTATGTTTTCTATTATTCAAAGAATGCAATTGCAGTTATGTATGGATATTGTTCTTTCTATTGTAGATCTAGGAGAAGTTTTTCGGTGAAATAAAAAAGAAGATGAATCAAACCATCACCAAGCAATCACTGATCCCTTGATCACCACACAAACGATCACCACACAAACCTCTGGAGAAGGGAGGAAAAAAGTGTCCAGTATGACTTCAACATACGCTACTTCTCTCCTCCTTCCTTTCCCTATCCGATTGATTTTCTACCAGCTCAACACTTGCTTGAAATAAAAGATCTCATTCGCTCGCCATCGGCGAACTACTTGCTCGCTTGTCGCACCTTTACACGATTTCAAAGTGCGCGATAAAACGAAATTATACTAATCCCATCTAGAGGAGCTATGAAAACACATATTTATTCATCAATAGCTTATATATTCATGAACCTTTATACTATGGCTTACTTATACAAGGTATTGGACTGATTTTTAATTTAGAAATAATGCAAAACATATCAAAAGCAGCATGTTCCAAAATTTAAAAGTCTAAATAGATCCAAGACGGCTTGTCAAAAAAGGGCTTTTTAGTCATTTTGAACCTCGCCGCGTTCTCAGTTACCCTCTTTTCCAAGCGTTGGAAACCCAAATAACACAATAATCAGGTAAACATACCATACCTTTTTGTAATCATAGGTAGTTGAAAAAGAAATAGCAAGCATTATAATATACAATAGGTAGCCATGCCTCATTTGATAATGATGGGGAAATCGAAAAATTCCAGCAGTGAAGACACAAAGCAAGGTAAACCACCCCTAACTGCTGCCATGAATGACATGTCCGATACATCTACTTCTTCAAATGCTGCTGCTGCTGCCATGAAGAAAGAAAAAGATCAATCCATGTCTACAGATAAAGTTTCAGGTTCGGCTGCTGGAAATATCAAGACAGATACATCTCAAAATTCTCAACCTATAATTACACCTCACAAACCAAATGAAAATACCCCCGAAAAAGTGACAGCTGGCGGTGACGATATCACAGATGATGTGAAAGAAAGTAAAATTTCATTTGAAAGCTCTGAAAAAGAAAAAGATGGATCAGCTACACCAGCCATAGCTAGTAGTACTAGTCAAGCTGTCGTATCTGTCGAAACAAAAGCAGACACAAATGAATTGGATGCAGCTAGATGTGTAACGACTGAGAAGAAAAATGAGCAACCTACTCCTGCCGAATCTACAGAGAAAGAGAAAAAGAAAGCTCCAGAGATTAATTTGAAGTCACCGGAGCCAACTTATCATCCATACTTTCCTCCCCATCCTCCATCTGCAAAGGGACATCCTAATTTTGCTGCACCATGGTTTACCCCAAATGCAATGCATGGACATCCTCCTCCACCGCCTCATATGAATCCATACTTTAACCATCCTGCCGCGTTTCCACCTATGCCAATCCATGCTCCTTTTACACCCGTTGCTCTTCCAAATGGGTATTTTCCCTCGCCTCCACAATACTTCACGGATCCTAGGATGGCTTCTACTCCAAAGGGGATGCCTCCTTCTCAATCTCGTCAAAATTACTTTCCATATCATGGATACTATGCAAATTCTCCTCTCAAAACTGATAAGCGAAAACTTGAAGAACACGATCAAAAGCTTTCTAAAAGCAATGTGAAAAGTGAAAGCGCTGCAATTTCCAAGCCAGAAAATAAACGTGCGAAAATAGAGGAACATGAAAGAGCTGCTGTTTTGAATATACCACCGGCAACACCGAATGCACCGGTACAGCATCATGGCATGTCTATTCCTATGCATTTGGTACCTCCACCTATGCACTTTTTCCCTCATACACCAGCAATGGCCCATGCGCTTCCTCATGTACCTCCACCTACTACACCTCGTCTACATCCATATTCTACTTCCTCTATTCCACCGTCTCATGACTCACAGTCAGCCCCAAAAGAGCATGTAACAGTGACTCAAAATGGATATGCGCCACCATTAAGATCAATGGTGAAACAATCAAATGAAGTGGATAATAATGCACCGAAAGAGCAAAAACCTAAATCAGACGATTGTCAAGGGAACTGTATAAGAATGGCTTTCAATAGGGATACTATTCCAGATGGATACTTTTTGACACCACAACATGAGTTACCAGAATTTCATTTGTTGATAAATTACCCACAACATGTCAATTTACGTCGTAAATGGGCGACTTCAATGCGATGTGTCATGTGTGGCGAAGATAGACCTACTGTACAAACCAAGAACAAAAGTGGTCAGCCTTCATTCTCTCAAGCGGAATATATTATTCCTAGACAGAACAAGGGACTATGTACCGATTGTGATATTGCTATTTGGAAGATTGCAGATACAGGAGCATTCATCAAATGGTGCAAGGGCTGTAAAAACTTTCGTCCATGGCGTTCATTTGGGAATAAGCACTTTGCAACGAAATGTACACGTTGCCGTGACAAACAAAAGGAAAAGTATGCGCAAAAAGTTCAGGAAAAAATTGATTCAGGTGAATTACAGCATTGGAAGCCATTAGGTTCTATGAAAAAAAATGCAGGTGGAGTTGTTCAAGAAACGAAAAAGACTAGAACTCCAGCCAAAAGAGGTAACGGTGAAGATTCTAGGAAGGGCCAGACACCAAGTAGCGGTAGCAAGGGGCTTTTGTCACTACTCTATGCGACTGATCAGATTTGAGAAGCTTTTCATGTTGATGCAAAATGGAAAAAGCTAGCTGTTAGTTGAGACAATAATTCAAAAGTAAAATACGCGTCCTATGCATATTTTTTGTATTTCTTACTTAGGCATACTAATATGGACTGGAGTTCAACTGATATGTAATTGATTCTCAAGACCAGATCCTGATGCTGAGCTGGTATTGATGTCTAAATACATTAGCTGTACCAGTTTATTTTGAATGTATTATCACGTTGCGACACGATCCAGATTGATGAGCTTGGAAAACGTCCCAATCTGCATCGCTTCAATTTCAACATGAAGTATGGTAAAGTATGGTGGCATTATTTAGTTCAACAAACAACTTTCGAATCGGAATGTTCAAGTCTGGTTGAGGTTTGTCTAAATATCATTTTTAGTCACACCGAGTCGCGAAGCGAAGGAACTCAGACGGCTTCGTTGCCGGGAGATGGTCTGCATTAGTTGAATTGAACTTTGTCGCTTTCAAGATTTTGCAACGATGACGATGGGGTAAGAATTTGCAAAAATGCCCTTGATAATGAACATATTCTGATCGACTACTAGAGAGAACCTATGTTGTAATAGTCGAACGAACACCTTGAAGAATTTGAAGGTTTAGTTTCAGCGTGCCAAATACTTTTTCGAATAAAATGGATTTATAAAATTATATTAGTATTTGTCTTTCATTGATTTACTCTTTATTCCCACTCAATGGTTGCTGGAGGCTTGGAACTAATATCATAACAGACTCTGTTAATTCCACGGACCTCGTTGATAATTCTACTCGACATGTTGCTCATTACTTCATATGGCAAGTGGTAAAAATCTGCAGTCATGTAATCTGTGGTCTCAACACAACGGATAGCACATACGTTTTCATAGGTGCGACCATCTCCCATAACTCCTACACTCTTCACAGTTGGCATCAATACAACGAATGCCTGGCCAATAGCACGGTAGTGACCTGACTTGTACAATTCTTCAATCATGATAGCATCTGCATGTCTAAGAATTTCAGCATGCTTCTTGTTGACTTCTCCAAGAATGCGGATAGCAAGTCCAGGACCTGGGAAAGGATGGCGCCAAACACTAACTTCATCTATTCCAAGAGCAATTCCAAGCGCACGAACTTCGTCCTTGAAAAGTTCACGGAGTGGTTCGATCAGTTTCAATTTCATAGTAGCTGGAAGTCCTCCAACATTGTGATGTGTCTTAATAGTAGCTGAAGGTCCCTTGTATGAAATAGATTCAATAACATCTGGGTAGAGAGTTCCTTGTAACAACCAATCACAATGTCCAAACTCTTTCTCAATCTTTTCTGCCTCCTCTTGGAAGATATCAATAAAAGTTCCTCCAATAATCTTACGCTTTCTCTCAGGATCGGTAACTCCCTCTAGAAGCCCCATAAATCTATCAGCAGCATCAATACATCTCAGATCGACACCACAGTCTTCTCTCAATCTCTTCAGTACATTCTTAGCTTCATCCTTACGAAGACATCCATTATCAACCATAACAGCATGGAATCTATGTCCAATAGCCTTATTCATGAGAACTGCAGCAACAGTGGAATCTACTCCTCCACTGACAGCTCCAATAACGTGCCCATGTTCCCCAACTTGTTTGCGTACACTCTCAATAAATTCGTTTGCGTAATCAGTCATTACCCAGTCTTGCTTTGCCCCAGCAATGTTTACAACAAAGTTTTTCAAAATATCAGCTCCACGAGGAGAATGGGTTACTTCAGGATGGAATTGAAGTCCCCACATTTTCTTGTCTTCATTCTCAATAGCTACGAAATCAGCATTTGAAGTTCCAGCTACAGATTGTATTGTGAGATCTTTACTCTACACAGATGGAAACGTACTAATCACAAGCAATACTCACCAGCTTTTTTGAAGCCCTCTGGGACAGCATGAAGCTTATCTCCATGACTCATCCACATTTGAAATTCCTCAGGAAGGCCATCAAACAAACGACTTTGACATCCCTCAATTCTCTTTACCATAGCTTTTCCATACTCCCTCTCTTGTCCAGGAGCAACCTTTCCTCCAAAAACATGAGCCAACTCTTGCATACCATAACAGATTCCGAGGACAGGAATATCACGTTCAGCAATCATATCCCAAATCTCTTTGGAAACGTGTGGTGCCCCCTCTTCGTAAACAGAGTTTGGTCCTCCAGAAAGGATAATAGCAGTAAGGTTATGTGGTGCGAGTTCTTCAATTGGTACGAGGCAGGAGTAAAGCTCACAGTATACGTTCATTTCACGAACACGACGTGCAATGAGGTGGGAGTATTGAGATCCAAAATCAAGAATCGCAACCTGTGGTCTATTTCATTGTAATGCGTGTTTAGATTCATGGAATATGAATATACTTGTTTCTCATTATTCATACAAGTATCTTGATAACATATATTGTAAAGCAGCAAAAGAACTCACCTATCAAGATTCCCAAGCTGGGAAGACTGCTTCAAGTATTCTTCAGACATTTTAGAGTTTGTACAAATTATAAATTATTGATATCAATGAAGGTGTAATTAGAACAATTGTAATTCATGCAGTTGAGATCTAATGTATTGATTGTTTCTTTTCAATCGAAAAGGTTCATCAATGGTTGGGAGATGACCCCTACCTGATATGGTTGCAGAAGTTGGGACTTGATTTGTGTTTTAGGTTATGATCTCTCTTTCAGTTGGAAACAAAACGGGCAGAAAAACAAAACCTTTCACTTTGGCTTGCTTGTTGGAGTGCAATGCAAAAATTGGATACATCGGCAATCATTAGGGAGCTATTTCACCTCTATTACAACCCATAGTCAAGGATGTCATCGTCTAAATCATCTATATCATTGCTACTGTTGCTATCTTGGATCACCGGAATATGCCAAGGTTTCCCCATGCTCTTTGAGGCTATTAATAGTAATCAAGTGGTGAGTTCGCACAAGATATATAATTGCACATCATTTATTTTGTTATGAGATGAAGGACTATGGGAAGCGTAAATTATTAGTATGTGATGATAACTCTCAAGTATTAATTTTATAAAATGAGAGAGAAAATCATCCATTCCTCTGTCCTTTAGACTCACCTATCTTTTTTCTTTCCTTGGCTTTGCTTGTACCTTGCTCTTTCGACATCTTTTTTCAACGTTTTCTCTAATAAATCTAAATAAATAGTGCATGGACTACAATATTCCCGACGGAGATGACGCACACCTTCTTTTTCTTCCCCTCCCAGACGACATTGAGCACGAAGTAGAAGATTGGTTCTACACTGAACTTTCCGAAATGACAAGACCCGATTCGGTGCAATTTCTCAAAGATCTATCCAACATGCCAAAAGACATAATGGAAAAAATCAGAAAGCATAAAACTAGGGCAAGACTCACAGTCAATGTCGAAGAAGAAGAAACAAAGAACATTGTTCGTAATGCATACTTGACTTATTTCCGTCCTACTATTCTACATGATTTGACAAAAAGTGAGAGGGGACAGGGATGGGATGTGACACGTGGAAATTATAGATTTTGCATTCATGTTCGTGGTCAGGGATCTGCGAGAATTATTTTTGATGCTATTAAAGTATCAGAGTATGAAAAGAAGGCACAGAGGAAACATGTGGTAAAGAAGGAACATTTGACTCCTTTAGAGAGGTCTTTGGAGGATACTTCTGCTACTGCCAAAACTATCATTGATGACATGCATTATATGGAAAAGAGAGAGATTCGAATGAAGAGAACTGCAGATGGTACTAATTCCAGAATCAAGTGGTTCTCTTACCTCAGCATTAGTATTTTGATGGGTGTGACTTACTTCCAGATGACTCATTTGAAGGGATATTTCAAAAAGAAGAAGGTATTGTAAAAAGTCATAAAATTTGGGACGTGCTTTTGGATTAGGATACAACCAGATAAAAATAAATTCCAACATTTTTCAGAAATCTGACAAATGTACAAGAATAGAATATTTTCTTATTCGTAAGTTAGTATCATGCCTGGTGTAAGTGTTGCTAGCTTAACTTTCAATTAAATATGTGCGATGTAATGAAATCTTTTCAAATGGACTTGCTTTCCTCATCAATACTCACTTATCCCTCGATATCGTCATCAACTTCTCTAAAGTATCTGAAAAATGCCTGGAACAATTCATGTCCATTGGTCAGATCAACCATTCCCATGACTTCTCTACAACTGTGCATACTCAATTGAGGCATTCCAGCGTCTACAGTTCTGATACCGGTATTTGCGGAAAGCATTGGTCCAATGGTCGACCCACAAGGGCAATCATTTCTCACTACAAACTCTTGAAGTGGAATGATTCCTGCCTTTCTAGTAATCTCTCTGACAATGAAACCAGTAACGCCATTTGTAGTATATCTCTGATTCTGATTGGTCT